>JANBXA010000069.1:34220000-34665000 GCA_030556225.1 Cricetiscus sungorus | reverse complement strand
TTTTGATATGCTAAGTATTTCTTGTATATTTATTGCCTGTGATGGAGCACACCTATAATCCTAGGCCAGGAAGATTGTGAATTCAAGACTAGCTTGGGCTACATAGTGAGCTTGAGGACTGAAAACAAAAATAATCCTGGAGTGATGGCATATCTATGCATGTAATCCTAGAACCTGGGAGGTGGATGTTGGAAGTTCAGGATGAGATCATTTACATAGCAAGTTTGAGGTGAGTCTGGCTTGCTAGACTAGGTATGTCCCACCTCAACAACAACAACAAAAACCTCAACAGAGCAAAAAATCACCACCCCAGAGCAAAACAAACAAGACACATATGCTAAATAACTTTAGAGCTTTAAAAAAAAGTGCTGTGTGATTGCATGTGTGCATGTGTGTTTGCCTGTCTGTCTTAGGGAGGACGGGTTTTGAGTGTACCATAGTGTGCATGTGAAGGTCAGAAGACAATTTACAACAGGAATTCTCTACCAAGTGGATTCTGGAGATGCAACTCAGATTGTCAGGCTTGGGGGGCAACCACATTGTAAAAATAATTAAGAGAGATAGATCTTGGTGGTGTTTGGCCTTGAACACCAAAGCAGAAAGGCAGGAGTCGGGAATGATTTTTTTTTTGGGGGGGCTTGAGAAACAAGGTAGAAGAAAGAAAATGAAATCAAGTAAGGTATATGGAATTGAGGTGGGAGAGAGGTAAGGAAAAAAAGTTAAGCTGAAGGCAGAGGTCACACATCTTCATGGAGATGTGCTGCTTGTGGTAGGCTATGTGCATTCACAGGAGGACACCAGGGCTGAAAGCTTTGGGCTGGGGATGAGGGTCTGAATGTCATCAATATTCATATGATCAGTGAACTCGGGGCTGATGGAAAAAAGCTAACGGGCCTGCATGGAGTTCTGAAAGTATTAATGTGCCCAAATTATTAGATCTGAAGAAGGAAAACTGCTTTCAGGGAACTTCAACTCAACTTGTCACAGTATCTGAAATTCCTGCTAGTATTATTCTTTGGGTTAAAATGCTGTCTTTCTAGGAGTCCCTGTTAAAATGTAGTTATCTCTGAAGCACTAAACTTAACTGTGATGGATGTATTTTTAGATCGCTAACCCTTTATTTTGGAATTTGAATAGAAATTTAAGAAAGACTAAGTTTGGAAAACAAGACATAGTCCTGAAGTGTGAGATTAAAGAGAAATCTTACACTTGGAGCCTGGGTTGGAAATGGGTAATGGTGCAAAACTGATGCTGTCATCAAAAGGGGAATGTGAGAGAGCTGAGGCGGCAGGATACTTTGTAATCCAACTGTTGGAAGGCAAAGACAAGAGGATACAGAGTTTCCAGCCAAACTGTCTAGTGAGGCACTGATCAACAGAAGGAGGAGGAGGTGAAAGAACATTTTGAAAATAAAATATAGAGAAAAATCTGAAGGCATTTCAGTTTTAAACAAGGGTAGCCATGTAATTTTTATTTGAACTAGAATTTTGATAAAGTTAGTTATTTGTACCGGACACTCCGAGATATAGGAATGGCTGTGAAAACCAGCGTAAATTGTGACCATGATGGATGGTCCTTATGATAAATCTATTTTATTAGTAGCATAATGAAATATTTCAATTTTTAGTTGTTGTGTGTCAAGCATTATACTGAGCTAAGTGGCACTGTATTCATTTTACAGTTAATGAAGCCAAGCCGGGTGGTGGTGTAAAATAACTTGCAAGTCTTTGTGGTAGTCAAAACTGAAAATTATGTTTATTTGACTATTGATACAGTCTAGGTCAACTGTAATTCAGGCTGACATTAAATTCCTCTTTCTGCTCCTGCTCCACATTATTGGGATTATGGCTGTGTATCATCATACCTGGTTCTAGCTAACTGTTAGATACTACATTGTACTATAGTTGCTGTGAGTGTGCTATATATTTTAAAATATCCTAATTTAAAGTCTTTGTTTGACTAGCTGATAGTGTGATGGAACATCACATTAAGGTTGATTTGATAATTATATTTTAGAGTCTTCTTACTTTATGCCAGACTATGCCATAAACATTTCATAGAATTAACCTAATTTAAACCTCACAATCATTTTATGGATTTTTTTCATTATATAGTTTAGCAAACTGAGACTCAGAGAGGCTATGTAGCTTGCTTAAATTTAACCCAGAGCTAAAATTCAAACTCTGGATCCTCTTTCCTCAGTGCTGTGTTATACTTCTTATAGCCCACAGGCTTTCCTAACTAACTTCTCTTTATATGAAAATCTTCAATTCTTCCCACAGGTTATGTGCTTTGCATTCCCACCAGTAGACCATTCCAATAATCCTTTCTCTTCTGTGCCTGTTGATAAGCACATTCGTCCTTTTCCCACCATGTTTTGAAATTTCAACAATTTAGGAGTAGGCCCCCTCTTTAAAAACTTTGCCTCATTTATGCTGTCCTCACTTGTATGAGGACAAAGTATAGAAATAATTCCTAGAAGTATAACCTTTGTCTGTATATATTTTAGTAAACCTACTACATCTAGGAATGTGAACTGCACCAACAGAACAGCAAAATACATCAGGACTGTAGAGCTAGCAGTGTACTACTGCTGCATGCTTACCCAGATAACTTCTTCCTTATGCTATTTATGTGAATGCTTATATTCTTTTTCTTCTTCTTTTTAAAAAGAGATTTCACTTTTTTTTTTTATCATCTATGTGAGTGTTCAATATGCATGTACTCCTTTATTCCAGAAAAGAGCATGAGATCCCACTACAGATGGTTGAGGGCCACCTTGCAGTTGCTGGGAATTAAACTCAGGACCTTTGCAAGAACAGACCATGCTCTTAACTGCTGAGCCATCTCTTTGTAGTTTATTTACAGAGGAAGTAAATAGTAGAGGCTCATTGCAGTGGTTGTAGATGGTATAGTAATTGTGATTTTTGGATAGTTCTAAAATCAGAAGCTTGTACTAAATTTCTGAGCAATCTGGATTTGGGAAGAAAAACAAAAGAGACTGGCTATTTGAGTTTTGTTGTGGTGGTGTTTTTGCTTTTGTTTTTTGACACGGGGGTTTTGGAACTCACTCTGTAGACCAGGCTGGCCTTGGAGTCTGGCCTTGACCCTCCTGCCTTGGTAATTACTACCACTCCCAGGTCAGGCTATTTGATTTTTTTTAATAATTTATTTTTATGTGTATTGGTCTTTGCATGCATATTTGTGTTTGTGAGCAGGCCAGATCCCAGCAGTTCAAACTGGAGCTTGTGCTGCCATGTGGGTACTGGGAATTGAACCTGGGTCCCCGGAAGAGCAGCCAGTGCTAACTGCTGAGCCGTCTCTCCAGTCCTGCTATTTGAGTTTTTTAAATGACCAAGGAAATGGGCACCCTTTCTTTCTTTCCTTCTTTCTTTCTTTCTTTCTTTCTTTCTTTCTTCCTTCCTTCCTTCCTTCCTTCCTTCCTTCCTTCCTTCCTTCCTTCCTTCCTTCCTTCCTTCCTTCCTTTCTTCCTGTCTGTTTTTTTTAAAGACAAGGTCTTACTGTGTAGTACTGGCTGGCTTGGGATTCAGCCTCTGCCTCTCAAGTGCTGAGTTTAAAGGCCTGTGCCACCACACTTGTAGTTATTTAGAAGAATAGGATCAAGTTCCACTAATGTGAGTTACTATCCATTTGGGAAAAGTGGGAACTAAATAAAAAATTTCTGTAAGACTTACAGTTTGACCGGTTTAAGTTAGGGCTTTTTTGCTACAGTGGATTGGTACTTAGGTTAACTCTTGCAGGAATCATAGCTGGGTGTCAGCCATCAGTGGGATCTTTGGTCGTACTCCACTATCCTGATGACCTGATAGTACACACCTGAGGCAGGACATTTTACTTTCAGGCAGTGGTGACACAGAAGTGTCTCACCCAGTGGCTTCCCCAGAAGCTCATGTTGTCTCTCTGGATGTTAGAGAATGTTTTTAACTTTTCTGTGACTACTTGGAAGTGTTTGAAGATGTCAGTTCATTTCTTTAAAGATGCTCCTTTTTATTCTTGGCAGTCTGATGGACACCGTGAAAAACAAGTGTCTATGTGGAGAGAGCTGTCATCTCAGACTTAGCTAGAGAGGTATGCAGTGTGCTGTCTCTTCACGGTGAGCAGCAGGCAGGTGGGAATAGTGGCGTGGAGTGTGGATTTAAAAAGCACCACCACAGGCCTGGTCTTAAGGTAGATTGTCTGTGGCTTCATGACTTTTTGGGGGTTCTAAGTAGAATTAGCACATGCTAGTAATGGCCTCATGAATGTTCTTTGGTGAGTACATTAAAATGTAGTTTTGGCTGATAGTGAGATGATTTAATTAGAAAACAAAACAAAACAAAACAAAAAACCTGATGCCTACCAAATGTAATAAGGAACTATACTGACTAGAATTGAATAAATAACAATAGCTTATTGAATTACCTTTTTGCAAATGTACAATTATATTAGGATTCAGTGCTGTTTTAGCCCATACTTTCTTTACAATGAGCAAAGTGTTTCGGACACTTACCATTGTATACATTTCTGAAAGACTTTTCTGATAAAGATTGTGACCATGTGTCACAGTTAAGTGCATTGAAAGGGTCCAACTTTCCATGTAAACCAGTCTTGTTACTAATTACCAATCTGCAGAGAGTTAATTGGTTTTAAACAGAATAATTGAACATTTTAAAATGTTCAGTTTGATAAACTTTGCCATACATATATACCCATGAAGGGATACCATACTCAGACTGCTGGAAATCTGAGGCTGGGAACACAGTGGGCCAAAGCTTGCCTGGGGTGCCCAAGGCTGTGGTGTGACCTCAGCACCACAAAACCACTGTAACAAAAAAAATAGAATCGAAAATATCTGTCACCCCAAAAGTTTGCTTTCAGCCATTTGTAGTGCTCTTCATTGCCTACCCACACCCATTTCCAGGCAATTGACACCTGTTGTTTGTCACTAGAAATTAGTTTTTATATTTTGGGGGAGGGTGTTGAGACAGGGTTTCTCTAGTCTTAGCTGTCTTAGAACTCACTCTGTAGACCAGGCTGGCCTGCAACTCACAGAGATCCACCTGCTTCTGTCTTCTGGGTGTTGGGATTAAAGGTGTTCGTCACCATTGCCTGCCTAGTTTTTGTTTTTAGAATTTATATAGATGAATTTTACTGTGTGTGTGTGTGTGTGTGTGTGTGTGTGTGTGTGTGTGTGTGTGTTTTCAAGCATGCATGTATGCATGTGCATGTATATTTCCTCACAGTGCTGGAGATAAAACCCTGGGTTTTATGTGTGCTTGCCAAGTGGGTTATTTTTTTATTTTTATTTTCTTGGTTTTTCTAGACAGGGTTTCTCTGTATTGCTTTGGAGCCTGTCCTGGAACGCATTCTGTAGACCAGGCTGGCCTCTAACTCACAGAGACCCACCTGCCTCTGCCTCCTGAGAGCTGGGACTAAAGATTTGCGCCACCAATGCCTGGCTGCCAAGTGGGTTATTGATACAGCACAGTAATTATTTTTTGATTCATCCATGTTGATGTATGTATAGTAATTATTTTTGTGTGTGTTATGTGTTTGTGTGTGTGCTTATTCATGTGTGGATATTTAAAGGCTAGAGGTATGTTATCTTCCTTTGGCACTATTTAAAAATTCTTTACATCTACTTACTGTATGTGCGTATGGATGCATGTGTGCACATATGTGGAAGTCAGAGGGCAGTTTGAGAGAATTGGTTCCCTTCTTTTACCATGAAGATCTCTGAGGTTGAACTTAAGACTTGACATCAAGTGCCCTTACCCAGTGAGCCATCCCACTGCCCCCCTCCATTGTATATTTTGTGGCAGTTTTTCAGTGAATCTGGAGCTTGGCATTTTGGATATACTGGTGGACCAGCAAATCCCCAGAATCTACCTATCTTGGCCCTGTCATCTCTGGAGTCACAGATGTGTGCCACTGCATCCAGCTCTTTATGTTTGTGCTGTGCACCCATATTCAGATCTCCACTTTATATGGTAGCATTTTGCTTACTAAGCCGTCTCCACATCCCTTATAGTAGTTCATTCATTGCTGCAACCAGGCATGTTTAACCTAGTTGTTTATGCTGTCCTCTGCAAACTTCATCCTTGAGAACCAGGTAGCTAAGTTACCCCCTCTTCCCCCCTCTCTCTCACACACACACACACACACACAGATTTCATACTGTTTTCAAGTCAATTTACAATTTTGTTTTGAATTGCATTCATAGTTATTCTCACATATGGCACATAGCTGCAAATACCTTTCTGAATAAGGTATACAGCTATTTATCCATTCACTTATCTACAGGAAATTGGAGTTGTTGCCAATTTTTTGCTGTTAAATAAGAAAAAAAAAAAGGCAATTTAAATGAAGCAGAATTTGAGTAAAGAATGATTTTTATGAATTAGGCAATACTCATTAAAAAATCCAGAGAGTTTTGTGTAATTGTGGTAGGCTTGGGATGTAGCTCAGTTAGTAGAATATATAGACAATTTCAGCAAAGCAGTTGATGCCTAGGGAGGAATTGCTGTTTGTTTGAATGGCTGAATTGGAAAAGAATGTCTTGTCCTGGCAGGACTTTTAGGGGTGAAGACACTGGATAGTGATGACATGAGTTACAGTATGGGCCCTGAAATATGCAAGAGTGAGCTGGAAGTGATTGGGACTACCAGTTGAGCTTGTGCATGCTAGTTCTTAGGCCTGTTTTTTGCTTAGTGTGTTCAGTGTTTATGTGTTTATTTGGATGTGTCTATGTGAAGAAATAGCTTTGATATAGGCTTGGTCATGCACCTATTGATATTCAGAATTAGAACTCAAATCTACAGCTTTCTGACTCAAACCTGTGTTTATCTTATGCTATTTTATATACCTAAGTCAAGAAAATGTGTTTGACTTTGACAGTAATACAGTATTCCCTGTGAGCTATTAAAATATATACCAGATTTTGAAAGTTCAGATGCTGATGGGGTCCAGACAGGTAACTGTGAACTAGGTTACAGTGGTGAGAGTGGCAGCATCTATGGGGAACCACAGAACCCATGACCATCAGGAGTTGGCTGCTAATCAGATCTGATAGTGTTCCATGTAAGAGCAGGCCTCATGTTGTCTATTTTTTCAAGAGAGCAGAAATTTGAATTTTTCTTGTGAAGCCTTCAGATTTGTCAATGCAGTAAGATGTTCTTTAATACAGTGCATAAGCCAACCTTGTGTATGTCCACCAAAGACTTGTTACCTGGATTCTCCTCAGTGGGCCACCTTTGGTAAAAGTTGTACCTTGCATACTGTGGAACCAACGATCAATTTATATGATGAGAAAAGAGTGGTAACTTTGTATAATAAGCATGTTACAGGCATTGAAAAGTAGGTTGTTTATTTAAACATGGTGCTTAATCAGTCTAGCATTTGAGTTTAGTTTTCATGTTGTATCATTTAATTATATAGAGGGAGGAATTGCTCTCTGCTACTTTTGCCTCCTAATTGCATGCTTTCATTTGCAGATAGGGCCAGTTTTGAGTGAAATGGGGAAATTAAATAAGAAGAAATCTCTCAGGGATAACTTATACTGCTACTGAGTCTGCAGTCACCTGTGTGTACTCAGATAGCTGAATAAGTGGCCCCATCGATGAGTGGTAAGTCTGTGGTCATTGATGGCTAGATAACAAAGTGATTGCCACAAAAATAGTCTTTGTTTGTGCCATTGGCACAAGCTCACTGAATGTGAGTTCATCTTGTCAGAGTTCAGAGTGTGGCTTTGACCTTCAGGTTAAGCACAGCCTTTCTATTGCCTGTGTGATGGTCATGGCAGTTGTCTTCTCATGGCCATCTTCCAGTTAGAAACAATACATTTATTAATAAAATTTCACATTTTATCAATAAGACGATCAGTAGTGGTTGTCTTCTATTCAAAGTCATTTTAGTAGCCTAACCCTAGTCATTAAAAAGCTACTGGAAGCTGAGTGTGGTATCACATGCCTTTAATTGTAGCACTTGGGAGGCATAGGCTGCCTAGTCTGTATAATGAGTTCCAGGATAGCCAGGACTGTACAGAGAGATTCTATCTCAAAAAAACAAACAAAAAACAATAAAATACCAAAAACATAAATTTTACTCTAGCCAGAACCATATTTCTATCTCTTTTTATCCTGTGATACAATATATAAAAACAAAAACAAACAAACAAAAAAAAATTGTTGAGGCATTTACTTGCAAAAGATAACAGCTCAGCTTGGTGGTGTCGGCACATGTCTTTAATCCCAACATTACAGAGCAAATTCCAGGATAAGATCCAAAGCTATAGAGAATCCCTCTATAGCTTCGGGAGGTAGGAAGAGGATGGGGGGGGGGAGAGAATAACAGCTCCTTCCATCATAGTCTCAGGATTAGAGGGCACACACAACCCTTCTGATAGGAAGGCATAAGCAACACTGGTAGGGACAGGGAACTTAAGAGTTGTAGTGATTCTTTTGGCTATACATTTTATATAAAATAGAAATACAATTCTCTAAAATAAAGGGGAACATAATACTTTAAAATTAAGCTTTTAAAAATAAAATAGCATGTACTGACTCAGGGCAAAGCATATTAGAAAAACCACAAAAGCATCTTATAATTCTTTTGCAAACACTGAGAACGAACATTTCATGTAGAGCTTGACAGCTGCAAGAGTTGAAGAATGGAGGAAAATCAGTTGTTTAACTTGAATCTAATTACATTTCTTGTGTCCATGTGTGTTAAATACACTTAATTCACTGATTTGGTTTTGATTATGACAGATAAAATGCCAGTAATTGTGTGCTTTTAGAACTGGGTCTGTGTCTCTCTGACCCGAAGTGCATGTTGTATAATCAAGTCCTGAGGGAGAGTGTCCCTCACTCTCCTGTAATGCATCTTTACACTGGGGAACTCTCGTCCCTTAAAGTATTCTAAGATTCTTAATGATACACGAATTCTAGTGTCCTACCAATATTGAAAATACTGTTTAGTAAGAATCTGGCCTTGGTTTCTACTTTGCTTTGAGTATTTATCTGTTTATATTCAGTTGAAAATAACTAATCTTTATAGATTTACATTAATATTTTTCATAAGATAAATTCACTCATAAATTGTTTCTTGTGAGCAAGGCCGGCAGTTGTTAAGAATTTTATTGAGAGAGCCAAAGGGCGTGTGTTCCTAATGAAAATGGAGGCGAGTAACCCATCCATAAAATTCTCCTCCAAGCAGCTGTTTGGGCCCTCAGTACAATAGCAAAGTGAGTGAATCCTTTCAGTTTTCCCATTTTTGTTTGTGAAATTATTCTTGGTTGTTGTTACAAAGTGCTGAGTCTTTTCTTCAAGTGCTTACTCTTCAGAATTGTTGTTCCTCAAGTCACAGCCACGTGAGGGTGTCTGTGGCTCATGACCACACCGCTCATTTTACACTCATTTGAAAAGAACCCGCTAGATGTTAAGGTTCGCTGTTGTGCAGTGTAGTCTGTCATGACTTCTTGCATTGTCTTAAGGCTGAGCTGCTGCCTTTGTCTTGATGTTTAAATTGGCAGAGAGGGACTTGAGTAGTTGTGTGCCTTGGGAAGGGTGGAGCCCAGTTCTCCCTCCCTGAGTTTTGAGAAGAGATAATGAAATCCTTTATATTCTTTTCCATAGACCAGCATTTCAAAGACTCCATTTTAATAAGAATTGGTTGTGCAGCTGCAGCCCTGGCAACAAGGCCTGGGTGAGAAGAATTGGGGCAGCATTCCAGAAACAGGGCTTCAGTGGTCTCCTGTGGAGCTGTGCTAATGAAACAGATGAGGACATAAAGCATTTCATAGAAATAAGCCCAGTACTTTGTGTTGGTATAGAGGATGTTGGAATTGTTTACATATTTTTATAAAAGCTGTCATAAGCCATTTATTTATCAAGAGTAGCCATGTTATATTCTCTGAGTATATAGAAAATGCCTGCATATCCTTGTAAGCTAATATTTCTGTGAATTATATCTAAAATATAATTGTTGTTACCCATTTTTGGTGAAGTAAGTCCAGGTGTTTTCAAAACATGGTACCAGATATATCAGGTGTTTTAAAGACAAAATTTGTTGCTGAAGAGATGGCTCAATGATTAAGAACACTGGCTACCTTGCAGAGGATCTTGATACAGGTTCCAGCACCTACATGGCAGTTTACAACCATCTGTAACGTAAGCTCTAAGAGAGCTAGTGCCTTCTGGTCTCCATGGATACCAGGCACACATGGTACACAGAAATGCATGCACGCAAAACATTCATACACATAAAATAAAAATAACTATTCTTAAAAATTAAAAACAAGATTTTGGCTTATTTTTAATAATATTAGCTTTTAAATGGCCATCTTATTTTCATATAAATTTCCTGTGATTGTTATACTATTATAATGCTTTTAGGCAGTACAGTTTGTTAAACTATTCTTTCAACACTGACATGGCTGTAAAAGCTGTCATTAAACCATAAATAAGCAATTACCTAGCCACTTGACATTAGATTGTACCTATTTTTTAAAATTCTGTTTTTAGAAGTAATTCAATTAAGACTTTTTATGCATATATGGTTCTTTCTTTTGAATTCTTTCTAGATTACTAGTTGTGAAAATTTCAGGTTACTTTCATAAAAGGATTGAAATTCACATTTTTTTTTTTTCTCTATTGCTGTGATGAGAGACCTTTACCAAGGCAGCTTAATAGAAGAATTTGTTTGGGGCGTATAGTTTCAGAAGGGTAGCGTTCATGATGGTGGAATGAATAGAAAGTAGCAGGTGGCTGGGACAGCAGCTGAGACTTACACCTTGAACCCCAAGTAGGAGGAAGAGAGCGCACATTGAATGGCACTAGTCTTTTGAAATCTCAAATCCCCAGTGACACACTTCCTTCAATAAGGCTACACTACTTACTCCTCCCTAAATAGTCCCACCAAGTGGGGACCAAGTATTCAAACATGGGCCTGTGCGGCCATCCTCATTCAGACCACCACAGATACTTTCCCTGTCCTTCCCAGCACTGAGTACTGTCACATTTAAAACAGAATAATTATGAAATGGTACTTGCCAGTTTTGGCTTTAATTATTTATTTTATGTGCATTGGTGTGCCTGCAAGTATGTCTGTGTGAGGATGTTAGATCCCTTGGAACTGGAGTTATAGACAGTTGTGAGCTGCTGTGTGGCAACTGGGAATTGAATCCTGGAACTCTGGAAGAACAGCCAGTGCTTTTAACCTCTGAGCCATCTCCAAATGTGTGTGTGTGTGTGTGTGTGTGTGTGTGTGTGTGTGTGTGTACACATGTAGGTTGTAGTTTATTAAAAATGGCTTAATATGTATTTAAGCACAGCATTAAAAGAGATGTGGAAAAAAAGTATACTTCCCATGGGCTTCTCTAGTCTCCAGTTTCCATTTCTTTAATTAGAAGCAGTGAACATTTTAAATTTGTAATCTTTCCCCTGTAGATTTTCATATTCAATCCTTTTTTATTCATCTCCTGAAAATCTATTTGTTTTATTTTTAGCTAGTACCTTCAAGAATCTCTCAAGTTAAGTTTCCATGTAGTGTGTGTATATGTACATATACATATGTATATGTATATATATATATACATACTACACACACTACATACATACATACACACATACACACACACATACATACATTTGTTTCAGGTACTGTTTATAGCCTAACAAAGCATACATGATTCGGTCACAGGCTCCTGACTAGATCCTTGAATCTTTTTTCCAGCACTCCACCTACCCTTCCTGCTATGCTGTGGATTCCCTAGACAAGGCAGCCTTGTCTAGCCTCTTGGTTCAAGGAGCCAGTGGGTTCATTTCATTGTTTAGCCACAATAATTGGTTCCAGGGACCATGCCAGTCTAATGAAAGTACAGCTTTAAATTTTTATTTATTTTTGTTATCATTCGTTGTACTTAGTCCTTTCCGGCCTTGTGTAGGATGCCCACCAGCCGTTCACCCTCAAACAGGATCTGTATGCAGATCTGACTGGTCTTGAATTCTTATTCATCCTGACTGTTTCTCTCCCCCCCCCCCCCCCCCCCACACACACAAGTACTGGATTTAAAGACACAGACTACCATGCCCAGCCTATTTTCTTTTGAATGGTTTACCTTTTTTTTTTTTTTTTTTTTTTAAATCAGTGATGCTAGTAAATGTCCTTGTAAAAACAGAAAATTCCAATTATATTATAAATAGGCCCCAAAGGAGAAAAACATTTGAATGTTAATCATATATTACACTTGATGCACTTTGACAAGACTATTGTCTTATTTTAATTGTCATAATCCTAAGAGGCAAATACTATCTTTACCTTGGGAATGAAGAAATCACAATTCAGATACACCAGGCAATCTAATAAAGTCTAGCTCAATGCTGTCTAAAATTACAATTATATATGACAGATTGTGTCTGTAACTAGATTCTGTCAACAACCTCCGTAGATGGAGGTCTTCTCTGATGGAACCTTAGAGCTGTTATTCATGTGATTTGAACTTTAATCTCCCTTCATCCACGACTCCATCAGGTGCTCAAGCTGGAGTAGTTTCCTGTAGTTTAATGAGATGTCCCAACCTGAGGTGCTTTTATACTCTGAGGGTCCTGGCTGAGTCCTGGGACTCTGGGTAAAGTTTCCAAAAGTGAACTGCCAGTTCAGCAGACAAGTGAAATGGGAGCTGATCCATAGTTGGCTACTGAGGAATTGTTAAACAATGTCTAGTCCTCTAAATCCTAGTCTTTTTTTCTTGCTTTTTCGTAAAACATGGATCCGTCGAGGCTGTGTGTGTGTGTGTGTGTGTGTGTGTGTGTGTGTGTGTGTGTGTGTGTGTTTCCGAGCGCGCATGCACACATGGGGAAGCCAGTGGAGGATGTCAGGTGCCCTGCTTTCTGTTTTCCCCTTAGAGAGTGTGTGTGTGTGTGTGTGTGTGTGTGTGTGTTTCCGAGCGCGCATGCACACATGGGGAAGCCAGTGGAGGATGTCAGGTGCCCTGCTTTCTGTTTTCCCCTTAGAGAGAGAGTGTGTGTGTGTGTGTGTGTGTGTGTGTGTGTGTGTGTGTGTGTATGTGTTTCCGAGCGCGCATGCACACATGGGGAAGCCAGTGGAGGATATCAGGTGCCCTGCTTTCTGTTTTCCCCTTAGAGTGTGTGTGTGTGTGTGTGTGTGTGTGTGTGTGTGTGTGTGTGTGTTTCCGAGCGCGCATGCACACATGGGGAAGCCAGTGGAGGATGTCAGGTGCCCTGCTTTCTGTTTTCCCCTTAATCCCTTGAGGCAGAGTCTTTCACTGAGCTTGCTGTTTTTGCAAGGTTGACTAGTCAGCAAACCCCATCAGTTTGCCTGTCTTCACTCCCCACAGTGTATAGATTACAGGTGTGTGGGCCTTGTCTGTGGGTGTCAGGGATCAACGCAGGTCTTTTTGCTTGCACAGCAAACACTCTTACCCTCTCTCTGGCCCCTAAAAACGATTTTCTCTTTGGGGGACAGGGTCTCATTATGTAGCCCTGGCTGGCCTCCAGTTCACAGTCCTCAGCCTCTGGAGTGCTGTCACTCCCTTCTGATTATAGGCTGTCACAACTTCCTTATATGTTAGTCTCTCTGTTTCTTTTAGAAAAGATTTACAGGCCACATCAAGCCAGATGCCAGGCACTCTGTGGATACTGCTTGATTGCCAGTTACCTGTTTTAATTGTGACATTAATTTTGGTAATACATTTGGATGCAGATTTTTGTTAAAAACACACAATGTGTAGGGCATGGTGGTGCATGACTTTAATCCCAGCACTTGGGAGACAGAGGCAGGGGGATCTCTGTGAGTTCAAGGCCAGCCTGGTCCACAAATCAAGTCCCAGGACAGGCTCCAAAGCTACACAGAGAAACCCTGTCTTGAAAAAACGAATAAACACATAGTGTAAACCTGGTAGTGTGTATCTGTAGTCCTAGCTACTCTGGAGACTGGGGTGAAAATGTCCCTTGAGCCCAGGTGTCTAGATCAGCCTAGGAAAGACAGTGAGACTAAAGAAAGCCTCATCACAAGGAAGGAGGGAGGGGTGGGAGTGGGGTGTGGGGGGGTGGAGGGTAGTGAAGAAGTTTAAAGTAGGAGACTGGAGAGATGGCTGAGTGGTTACAGAGGACCTGAGTTCTTTCTGTTCCTAGCACCCATGTGGTATCTTACAACTATGTCACTCCAGTTCCAGGGAACTCTGCCCTTTTCTGACCTCCTGGAAAGCAGGCATGCTAATGATGCACAGGCATATATTCAGGCAAAACACTCATACACATGAAATAAGTAAATCTACATTTTTTTTTAAATAGAAAAAAGTTTAGAGAACTCCTGACAGAGTATAGTGTAATTATATTGTCACAGCATATTTTATTTAAAAAGATTTCCTGTGCCAGGCGATAGATACACACATTTAATTCCAGGGGCAGAGGCAGGGGCATCTCTGTGAGTTCAAGACCAGCCTGGTCTACAGAGCAAGATTCAGGAGAGCCAAGGCTGTTACATGAAGAAACCCTGTCTCAAACAAACAAACAAACAAAAAGGTTTCCCATCGAAAAAAATTATTTGACAGCTGAAAATGCTTTATTTATTGGAGGAAAATACCAGGTTAACAAGTAAGGCACTTGGCACCAAGCACACAGGAGTTGAAGAGTAGAGCCAGGTGATCTTTTGTCTCTGAGGAGTAATCTGAAACAGGATTAAAGCTGTCCTCCACCTTGCCTGTTTACACCCAGATAAGCCACTACAGTTTGGTTTGAACCGGCTTTCCTGTCCCAAGGGACTGATAGGGATTTCTTTGCCTGGCCAAGAATGGATTACACATAGAGTTCATTTGCTGAGCCTGCTCTGTTATGTCCTTCCCTGCTTGGTAGATGTTTCAGAAGCAGCTAGATATTGAATGTCATTCCCTTCTAGACCTTTACACCTTCCTACATGCAGAGCCTTTTGTTTTATGAGAAGACCTAACAAATCAATTTAGTATACAGTTGCATTTTATTGACACTAATTGGTAAAGTAAACAAATTAGAATTACTAGTTCAACTATCTACTGAAAGTTCTCTGTTGTAAGCAGTAAATGTCATGGACGTATAAATTATAACTATTTTTTGGAGAATATTAGGACATTGCTATAAAGGGAAGAATTAATTTTATTTGGTTTTTCTGTTCATTGATACCAGTTGGGCTCCAGTTTCTCTCTAAAATATAAATGTAATTAGACACTTCTTAATGTGTTACTCCATCTAAGAGGGAGCCACATGCTGCTCAGGTTAGCACCTATGAGGCCAGTCTCTGTGAGGAGAAAGAAAAAAATGATAACTAGGGCAACAATAATGACATAGCAACAGTAATGAAAACCAGTTACATAGAGTTGGCAAATACACACTGCTCTGTAAACTTCCCACGCACATTTCTAGGCAGTTTATATTTACTCACTGAATCCTCACCAAGGAGGTAGACACTAATGTGAATTCATTTCTAGAACAGCAAAACAGGATGTACAAAGGTCAAGTATTCAGCATTTTTAAGTCAATTCTTTGTGACAACATCTTGATGTGTAGCCCAGGCTGGCCTCCCCTACAGGCATGTGCCCATGGCCAGCTGTTATAATTCTAAACCAGCATTCCATACTGCCTTTCTAACCTTCCCTCTGTGTGCCAGTGTTCAGTATGAATGGATGTATCCTGTCCATGTGGTATAATAATTCTAAACCAAGGAATTAAATTAACATTTATACTTGAACTTAGTCATTTTACCTTGTGGCTGTCTAAACAATAGTAAATGCAAACTACTCTTCGGGGAACACTAGGTTTACACAGGAAAACCAAGCAGCCAGTCATGATTAATTCACAAAACAGTTAAAAGGAAGCAGGCAAACCTTGCAGTGACAGACTGTTTCTAATGTGTATGTGAAAATAGAAGGAGCCTAGAAACTGAATGAAATTTGAAAACTAAGAGTAGGATCAGGGCTCTTCCATTCCCAACTGCAGGTTTTAACTTTAGTGGGGCCGGAGGTACAGAGTACAGATTGGATTATAGATACAAAATTAAGAATTCTAGAATAAATAGACAGTCTTTGTGACTTTGAAGAGTATGCAGAAATTCCTGATGCAGAACACAAATCATAAAAGACAGAGTTGGTGCATCAGAGTTCATGCAAGTTAAACTCTATAAAAGACATGGGCACAAAAGACAAAGACCAGAAAAAAATTCATATATGTAGTAGACAGGGGTCTTGTTCTTGAGTATGTAAAGAAATAGGTTTAATTACATCAGGATTGAGATTATAGTAATAAAACAAAACTAAAATTTAAAAATGCTCATTGGTAGCCAGGTCTTTAATCCCAGCACTTGGGAGGCAGAGGCAGGCAGATCTCTGTAAGTTCAAGGCCAGCTTAGTCTACAGAGCGAGTTCCAGGACAGGCTTCTAAGCTACAGAGAAACCATCTTGAAAAAACAAAACAAAACTTAAAAAAGGTCATTGGTAATCTGGAGAGATGGTTCAAATTTGGTTCTCATATGTAACTCTAGATACAAGGGATCGTGTATACAGTGTTCTGTCTGCATGTATGCCTGCATGCCAGAAGAGGGCACTAGACCTCATCACAGATGGTTGTGAGCCACCATGTGGTTTCTGGGAATTGAACTCAGGACCTCTGGAAGAGCAGCCAGTGCTCTTAATCTCTGAGCCATTTCTCCAGCCCAATAAAATTGTTTATAAAAAGAAATATCATTAATATTAATTACTTATTAGGAAAGTGAAAATTAAAACCAGAGGGCACTATTTTATACCATAATGACTAAGATGAATGTTGACCACAGAGAATGGTGGGCAGGATGTAGAGCAGTGGATTCTCACACTTGACTGGTGGTAAGGTAAAGTGACAAAACCAGTTTGCAAAAGTGATGGACAATTTCTTAGAATGTGTAAATGCTTAAAATGTGATGTAGGATTTCCTTTCCTATGTGTTTGCCCAAAGAAATGGAAACTATCTTCACAAACACTTGTCTGCATATGTACTTAGGACTTAATTTTTTTTTAATTCAAATGTATTTATTTGTTTGTGTGTGTGCACATGGTGCTCACATAGGCCAGAAGAGGGTGTTGGATCCCCTGGAACCAGAGGCACAGGCAGTTGTGAGCACTAAGAACTGAACTCTACAAACCATTTTTAACCACTGAGTCATCTCTCCAGCCCCATTAAATACTGAGCATAATCTGTGTGATTCATTTACATGAATCAGTGGGAAAGACTACTGTCTAACTAGTTATTTCAAACATGAGAAAAAATACCATTTCCATAATTGCATGTACTCCTTTCTCTCTCTGTTCAAGTAACAGAGGCTTCTTTGGGCTTTGGCTAATCACAGAAGTAGATTTGTTAATAAGTACAGTTTGAAACTCCCCCAAGAGATGTCACAAATCAGTTTCAAAGAGTCATTTCATTTGCAGCTGTGCATGGTTTCCGTTCCTGAAATCTTAGCATGTAGGAAGTGGGTCAGAAGCTCCAAGCCATATTTAGTAATGTTAGTGACACTTGGGTCATGTGAGACCCTTTCTCAAGACTGAAAGCAAGGAGCTGTGGAGATGGCTCCATCAGCCAAGTGTTTACTCTGCAAGCATTAGGACCCAAGTTCAGTTCTCAGCACCCACATGGAGGCTCACAACCGCCTGTAACTCCAACCCCAGAGGATCCAATGCTCTCTATGGCCTCTGTGGGTACCAGGCTAGCATGTAGTGCACATACATACATTCAAGTAAAATACTTATACATAAAATACGTAAACCTTAAATATATATGTGGGCATGTTGGCGCCCTAGTACTGGGGTTTGCTGTCCAGCCAGCCTCGCCCGGGGAAATTCCAGGCCATTTGAGATCCCATAACACACAAAAGTAGATAGCACTTGAGGAATGGCCCCTGAGCTTGCCCTCTACATGTACATCCACACAGCATTCATCCCCACTCACCCACATACATAATGAAAAAAAAAATCTGAAAACAAAACTAGTGTGGGACAGTTAGTATTCATGTTGTTGTGAATAACTTTTGATAAATCATACCTGTCATTGATTAACAGTTTTGTGATTGTGTAGGAAACAACTTTGGCATTTGGTAGAATCTAGATATCCTTCTCTAATTTTACCCAATTCTTCAATGTCAGTAGTAAAGGTATTTATTTTTACTTGATTTCTCTGCATTTTCATTCCTGATCCTTATCAGTTCATTATGACCAACTGCTAATTATTAGCATTCACTGCTCTCATTTATATATTACTTAAACTTCTGGTCACTTAAAAGTACTTAGGTAGCTCAGTAGTTGGACCCAGGTTCAGCACCCACATGGCAGCTTGCAACCATTTGTATCTAGTTTCAAGGGATCTGGTTCCCTTTTCTGGTCTTTGTTGGCACCAGGCATGTACATGGCATATATACACACATGCAGACAAAATACCTATACACATAACAATGTTTCTAAATTAAAAAATAAATCTCTAAATATATAGACACTTATGTGGTGCATAAGTATACTATACTGTTTAACAAATATTTTTGTAGCTACCACCAGGTTTAAGAGTTAGAGGAGGGCTGGGGTTGTAGCTGATGGTGGAGTGCTTGCCTGGCTTTCATTCCAGCCCAACTCGGGGAGGGAGTGTAGAACATTGTCAGCGTTCCAGGAGTTTGTATGTGGCTTTTCCCATTTGGAATCCTGCCCTGGGGTGCCCCCCTGGCTGTTAAGAATTTTACTTTGACCTATTTTTGTTTCTCTGAATAAAAATTGTTAAACTGTTTTTGAAATTTGTGGCAATGTTTTTTTGTGTGTGCTGTTTTATATAATGCTTTCTAAGATCATCCAATCTATGAAGCTGTGATTCATTGTTCTTTTGTATGAATATGCCATTTTCATTCATTTTAACCCCTTGGGGCTAGAGAGATGGTTCAGTGGCCAAGGGAGCATATAGTTCTTGAAGAAAATCTGAGTTCTGTTCCCAATGCTCACATCAGGTGGCTTATAACCCCCCCCCCAATAAAACCAGAGCTAGGGTGTCTGACACCCTCTTCTGGCTTCCACGGATATTTGCATGGGTATGTACATGCCCCAACACAGACACATAAACAAAAGTGAAATAAATCTTTTTAAAAAATTGTTTTCTTCTACTAAGCTGTTTAATTTACAGTGAGACAGTAGTGTGTGCTTGTAGGCTGAGCTATCTAGGAGGCTGAGACTGGAAAATACTTGAGTCTAGGAAGTCAGAACTAATCTGGGCAACATAGCACTATCCCATCTTTAAAAAAAAAAAAAGCTGTTATTCTTGCTTTATTCTTGTACTTGCCATTTAAAATTTTGATAACAACTAAGAGCGTGCAGTGTGCAGTGCCTTATATACAGCATCTAATTTAGCTTCATGTTGGATCTGGAAACTGAAACACATCATCTGTTTTATAACAGAAAACCAGTGGGTGCTAGGGCCTGTCAATTCTCCATACTGGCATTTCTAAAATTACCGGAATACTTAAACTTCTGAAAGTCTTTGGATAGCTAGAGGAATGTCACTTTGCGCCAACAGTATCTAAACACAGCACATGCCACATATCTTTATTTCAAAATCTAAATGCTGGACTAGTTCAGTGCTATACAAACTGAGTGTACCCAGTTCCTGTTCAGTTATTCCTTCTCTAAGATGAGGCCTTAGGAGGATCCTCTTACACTGTAGACCAATCTGATGTTGACTTATGTGTGGAATGTGCTGAGCTGTGTCGCTATTAGAATGCTGCTCCCTGGGCATAGTTGTGTGTGTGTGTGTGTGTGTGTGTGTGTGTGTGTGTGTGTGTGTGTGTGTGTGTGTGTGTGTGTGTGAGAGAAATGTAAGGGGTCTGTTTTGTATTTTGTTGAGGGGTTTCATGTAGTCCAGGCTGGCCTCAGACTTGCTTTGTAGCTGAAGGTGACTTGAACTCCTGATCCTTTTGTCTTCAGTATGACAATACTTGGCTTTAAAAGTACAAGATTTTGAAAATGAATATATTTTAATCAACTTTCAGCTCAAATAAAAGTGACTATTAGTATAGTGGCAATGTTGATTTTTTTGCAACAGATTCAATATTATTTGAGGATATTTGTATATAAATATTTGAGGTTTATACACCCCAAATCTGAAAATGCAGTTTGATGAGGAAAGCAAGGTAGATGTTTCCCAAGGCATCCATCTAAGGAAACATCTTAAGGTTCATTGTTTTCTTAACAAATAAAAACCTGTGGGATTGCAAACATCTCTTGGTTTGAAAATACATTCCAACATGTTTATTATGTTGTACAAATACGTAGTTCACAAATTATTGTGTTTTAATCAGTTGTTCTTGAGCAGAAGCATTGTGATTTTTTTTTTCCTTCTCCTTTCCTCTCCCTTTTCTCCTTCCCCCTCATTCCCCATGGCTTGGAACTCAGAGAGATTCACCTGCCTCAGCCTCCTGATTGCTGGGATAAAGGTGTGTGCTGTCATTCCCATCCAGTATTGTGAATTCTTAAAGTAGTATATGGGAATGAAAAGAAATAGCTTTACTGAGATGTGAAGAAAATTTGAATATGGAGAAATGTGGATTAATAGTTATTACAAATGGAAAGTAAGAAGCTCCTTGTTAAACAGAGTAGCCAGTGAAAAGGAGCAAATAAAGGCAAAACACAATTGCCTGAAATGTGAAATCAATATTTGAAGGTAGGTTCTAGCTGTTTTCCGTATAAATCTATGCATTTCTACACGGCCTTACCAGAGAACACCTGGCGCATCCTATCCTCCTAGTCTCTCCATGGCATTTCCCTCTCTGCCTATCTTTCCCAGAATTCTCCTCATCTCCTAGTTCCATTATCTTCCTGCCTCTACTGGCCAGTGTTTTATTCATCAACCAATAAGAGAAACATATATACAGAAGAACATCCCCCATCATTCCTGCTTTGAAGAAATCAAAGGGAGGAATTTTACAAAAATGTGTCTAGTTAGGGTAAAGGATACTTAACCCCGTTATATATAAAATAATACTTTAAAATAGTCACATTGGCAGGAATAAAGGAGAATTTTGTGTTATATTTACATAATACAATTTTAGAAGGGCAGAATTTTAATTTAGTCTCTGGTTCTCTGGGCTGATGAGATAATGAATTATAGATGGCAATGTTTATTAGTTTATGAGGCTTCTTTTTTCTTTTTTTCTTTTTGGGAGGGAGGGGTTCGAGATAGAGGTTCTCTGTGTAACAACTCTGTCTGTCCTGGAACTCTTTGTGTAGATCACAGAGATCCTCCTGCCTCCACCTCCTGAGTACTGGGACTAAAGGCGTGGCCAGCACTGCCCGGCTCCACATTATCTTTTAAACTTTACCTTTTAAAACAAATTTATTACATTCACAATGTTCTCCCAGCATGTGTGTCTGCAGGCCAGAAGAGGGTACCAGATCTCATTATATTGATGGTTGTGAGCCACCATGTGGTTGCTGGGAATTGAACCCAGGATCTCTGGAAGGACAGTCAGTGCTCTTTACCGCTGAGCCATCTCTGCAGCCCCCGAGCTTTCCTTTTCTTGCAAACTCTGCCTTCACATATTGGTTTCACTGGTTGCCACTCTGCCTTGTGTGGTGTGCTCATCTTTTCTCTGTGCCGGTTCCATTTTGAAGGAGGCCCTGTGATGCCTGCCACATTGAATAGCTCCCCTTGTTCTGATAACAGCCAGATGTCCTCAGTACACGTGTGTACCTGTCAATAAGTGAGGCCTCTGTGAGCCATTTTTACCATCCATGCTGCTGCTTCTCACCACTGCCTCAGTTGCAGTTGGCTGACTGCTAAGACTTCCTTGGTTTGCAACTTGTGCACCTAGGATCAGTCATCTTCAGTTAATGTGCATGGTGGGTGGCCAAGAGTACATGCCCTTTTCATAGAACTTGAGGCCTCACCACAGCAAACCTGTGCATAGGTGACACTGGTCTGAAGGACAACTGGAACCTTCCTGTCTCCCCCTCCTTTGCCTCTCTTGTCTGTGGAAGTCAGCAGTAAGTCCATGCCTGACAGGGATTGCTTGTGAGATGTTCAGTGCTTCACTCGTGCTAGTTATTTGGGTGGAGGAGGGCTCCTAACAGCTGAATCCACAGAAGTAAAGCCAGCAGAATGCATTCAGCTTCTGTGGATAAATGGATGGTCACTTGAAGGTTTCTGATAAGCTGTACCTGCTTTCCCTAGAGTTCACTTATCCTAGTTGATGTGGATTGTCTGAGAACAAAGGACTCAATTGAAACATGAAAACGATATCATCTTAAGAATGACAACTATTATGTTTTGACTGGTGACTTTTAAATAAAATGCTTTAAAACTAATTCATAGTTTATAGTTACAGTCTAAATTCCACTGTTACACTATTACAACATTGACCCTTCATTGTCAAGTGATAACTTAAAATAATAATTCGTTAAGTCAATGGGTTTGTGAAATTGTTGACTTTCAGTATTTGCTTTTTGGGTAATAGTCACCCTTATTTGGTTATAGGTGTTAAATGATAAATGATTGCAAGGATAGTGTGGTTGACTCACTTGCATTTCCTCCTCTTCCTAGACCCGCTCCAAGCTCTGGATCAAACTGGTTCTTTTCCTCCCCACTGACTTGGAACTGAAAACAGAAAAAGAAACAATTTAATCCTTTTAATCGACCTGAGACTCCAAGGACAGAAACCTGGTGAAATAAAATCATTTTGCCGGCCATTCCTCACTTTGAGGGCAAACATTGTGGAGCTTCCTGCCTGGAGTCTTGGAGCCTTGGTGGTGCTTGCTCAGGCCTTGGAGTGAAAGCATGAGTGAATTCTGGTTGTGTTTCAACTGCTGTATTGCAGAGCAGCCTCAGCCTGTAAGTACCTGTTTGATTTGGATGGGGGCTGTTATGTCACACTGAAAACTGTGGTTCTAGAACTGTCATAGAGGATAGCTCAGAGTTGGGACTCTGAACATCTGTCAAAAAAAAAGGGGGGGGGGGATGGATTCTTGGACTTGGTGGCACACACCTATAATCCAGCAACCTGGTAGATAGAAGCTGGTGGAGCACTATGAATTTGAGGCCAACCTGATCTATAAAGCAAGTTTAGGGCTGGTCAATGCTCTATGGTAAGATCTTATCTAAAAAGAAAAAAAAAAAAAGTAAAATAAAAGTAGGTGTCAAGAACTGTGCTAGGAGCCTAGTGTGGTTGTACACCTTTAATCCCAGTATTTGGGGTTTGAGGTGAATTTCAGAGCAGTTAGAGCTGCATGAAGCTGCTGTAGTGCCCATTGTGTATCTTTGAGAAGGTGGCATTTCACAGCACTGACAGATGCAGGAACAGGGGAGGTGATCTGTGTTAAGTACCATATTAGCTATTAGATTGGTGCTGGGAAGGTGTAGCAGCCAGGTCCATGGAAGCTCTTCTCCACTCACCTACTAATTTCCTCTCTGCTCTTGTTTCCAATTGTGGCAGGGTCAGTTGTTTTGTTCACAGTCACACAGGTGTTAGGTGGCACTGGGTGACTTCTTCACACAATCCGTGCTGCCTGGCTTATGTCAACTTGATACAAGTGGGAGTCATTTTGAGAGGAGGGAACATCAACTGAGAAATTGTCTTCATAAGATAGGACTGTAGGCAGCCTGTGTGGTAGTGTTTTAATTGTGGAGGAGGGCCCAGCTCACCATGGTTGTTGGTGCCATCACTGGGCTGGTGGTCCTGGGGGTTATCAGAAAGCATACTGAACCAGCCATGGGTAGCAAGGCAGTAAGCAGAATTCCTCTATGGCTTTTGCATCAGCTCCTGCCTGCTTAAGCACTGTGTTCCTTCAGTGGTGGACTGTGATGTGGAAGTATAAGCAAATAATAACCCTTTCTCCCAAAGTTGCTTTTGGTTGTGTTGTTTTATTACAGCAATAGAAACCCGAAGACACAACAAGCCCTGTTTTTGTGCCTCTTAACCTTAACATCAAATTCATCTCTGAAAGGCTGGGAACACAGCTCAGTGGTGCAGGGTTTTGGTTTTGAAACAAGAGTCTTGCTGCCTAGGGTGAACCAGAGCCTGTGATCTTGGGAGACTGGGTTATAGGGTGCTGCACCATGGCACTCAGTACCCATTCTGAATGCTACAGCCTGGACTACGTTTCTTTGTGTCTTTAGGACCTAGTATTGCTTTGGGGAATGTATTTATACTTGCTAGCTGGTTGGCTGAACAAATAAATTTTGTTTTTATTCAACTTTGTAACAGTGTACAAAGATGATGATTAAATTTTAAAATGTATTTTTTCATCAGGTTAACTATTAATAGCCTGAGTAGGCATTTTAAGATTACCTTGAGTTTAAGGTTCCAATTGGTTGAGAATTTACATCTTTAAAGTTTTAAGTAATTATGTTAAGAAGTGGATTTTGTTACTAAGTTTGTATATTTTCTGTTCAATTTGCTCTAGATATTGTATGAACCTTAAGACTTCAACAATTGTATATATTAACTTTGTAATACATAAATGCAGTCTGAAACACTGAAGTTAGTTTACTAGTAATTTAGTGGAAACATTTTTCAAGTATCTCTGAATACTACCTATGATTATATTATTTTATTTTGTGTGTGGTGAGGGGTGGCATACCACAGTGCTCAAGTGTGTCCCAGGGATCAAACTCAAGTCATCACCCACCACTGCAGTCAGCCCCTGCATGCATACTGATTTCTTTATTTCCTGATAGTTAATCATTGTCTCTTCCTGGAGTCTTTTTTAAACAGTTTGTTTTCTATTTATTCTTTGGTTGTGTAATGCATGTAGACAGTGATCTGTCTCAAATCTTCCCCTGTCCTCTCAACCTCTTAATGTCTTTTCTTGGGAGGGGGGTGCTGCCTCCTGGAGTGCTGACTGACCCTGTTGGCTTTCTCTTAGGCAGGTAAGGACGGCTGCAGTGAATTGATGGGTTCGATGGCCTTGTCATATACAGAAGACAGCATTTCTTAGCTCTTCTCTACATCCTCTGGCTCTTAGTCTTTCTGCTCCTTTTTTCTTTCTTTCCTTTATTTTATTTTCCAGACAAGGTTTGTTTTTACATAGCTCTTGCTGTCATGGACCTAGCTCTATAGACCTATAGGCTGGCCTATGTAGCAACTTCCAAGCCAGCCAGACTCTCTACATATATGTTTGCGTGCATGTGGAGGCCCAAGGTTGATACCAAGACTTTTACTCAATTATTCTTCCACTGTAATCATTGAGGCGGGTCTGTCAGTCAAACCCAGAGCTTACTGACACAGCTAGTCTCCCCAACCAGCTTGTTCTGGAGAGGTACCTTGTCTCTGGCTTTGGAGGCTAGAAGTACAGGTGGGCTGTCTTGCGCCCCCTACCCCCCCCCCCAACACTGACAGGGATACTGGGTCTCCAAACTTCATGGCATGCACTTTAACCAATGAGCATAGTGTTTGAGCCTAGGCCTTGGGAGTTACATGACGATGGACTGTGTGTAATCTTTGACATGCCAGTTATATAGAGTATATTTGTGTGTACGATTCCATAGAAATCTTTAACCACCTTCACTTTCTGAGAAAACATATACAACGGGCTGTGTGGTCACCGTAGTCAAAGAATACTTTGCTGTTGGCTTTAAGCATACACTTGACGAGCACAGTCATAATCGTACTGCCTTCTAAATTTCATAGAACTGTATGTTTGCTGTTGATGTAGCCAGTGTCAAGACAGCCTTCTCTGAAGGTTGTTTGGTTACCTCTTAGAGCCTTCCCAAGCATGTGCTAGGATACAGTGCCACACACCAGCTCTCCTACTCCTTTATTACCCTGCGTTTGCACATTCCATGAGTGCAGAGGGAAAGGACTATAGAAAACTGCTTCCTACTTTCTGTCACACAGGACAGAAAGTAGGAAGCAGTTTTCTATAGCCCTTCATGTAAACACAGCATAGTATGTAGCATAATAAAGAGCCCCAGTGTTTCCAGCTGTGGTACAAATGCCACTGCAGCCATTGGGTAGTGCTAAAGCTGTGGGGTAGGGTTGTTGTTGTTTTTTTTTTTTTTTTTAAATCCTTTTTGGTTTTTCGAGACAGGGTTTCTCTGCATTGTTTTGGAACCTGTCCTGGAACTCACTTCTGTAGACCAGGTTGGCCTCGAACTCACAGAGATCTTCCTGCCTCTGCCTTACACAGAGTGCTAGGATTAAAGGCGTGTGCTACCAACACCCGGCTGGCTGTAGGTTTTTAAATTGAGCACTTAAACTTTGTAACTCAATTTTTAAAAGTTCTATCAGCAGCTTTCGAGGGAACTGAGTTTCTCAATTACTGTGCAATAGAATACTGACGACTTCTCAGGGAACTCCCATTTGTTTGAATTGCATGCCTTCCCTTTCACATGTCCCCACATGACAGTGATATGGTTTGTCAGTTTCGATGTGTTAGAGCCTTAACAGCACCTTGGAATTTCTGAACGAGCCAAGTATTGATGGCACAACAGTAAAGAGACATTTCTGCTCTTGAGGGCTTACTCTGTAGATATTTATGATGTCACGTGGCAAGAACTGCTTTGTGAGAAAGGAAACTGTAAAGAAGAAAGGGTGTAGGAGAAACAGGGACGTGCATTTAAATAAGTTCAGAGAAGGCCTCTAAGAAGGTGAGAAGCGAGGACCGAGGGGAGTAAGCTGCACCCATACCCACGAGGTGGACTTTAGTCAAAGAGCCTAGAGTAAGCAAAGGAGTACAGAGTGGGAGGGCACCCATGAGGATGCTGGGAGCTGTTAGAGCCAAGATGCTAAAGGGAGGACTTAGACACTTTGTGAGTAGTTGGGGTGACCAGCCATGTACAGAGCAGCATTTCCTCAGCTGTCTGGAGTTGAGTGTGCAGTGTACTGGCTTTTTTCCTGTCATGTTTTGCTCTGATGTTCAGTTTTAATCCATGATACAAACTGGGGGGAGGCTGCAGATGCCTGCTAGACCTGCCACGGGCAGAGTTGGTGAATCTTTAAGGAAGCGGTTGGAGAAATGGGGTTGTTGTGATGGACTGCTGGGCCTTAGGTGCTCTGTCTTTAGTGCAGCTGAGAGCATTTCGATTTCAGAGAGCCATGTGAATCATCAGAGCGGCTGCTGAGGCACTCAGACTTCACTGAAAACAGAAGTTCCTGTTCTTGATTCATGTAATCTCACACAAAACCATAATTATAATAGTCTCAAAACACTACTTTAAAAAATTATCCTTATCAATTAAGATGGGTGATGTCTCTGTCTTATGGAAGGGCATTGAAGAGGACTAAGTATAATTGTGCAGTTGAACTCTGAAATTGCAAAGACAGGGTAGACTGAAAACTGCCTACCTCCCGAGTGGCTGCGGTGCTGTGTGCGCCAGCAAGTTTGGATCTGCAGCTACAGGCTTGTTCTCAGCTCTGGGTGGTGCTGGAACCCTCAGGTCTGACCTCACTACAGTCCTCAGTAGTCTGCAGGATGCCTTCAGAAGGTTTCTTCTTTCCTCTAGGGAGGGCAGCTTCTGTATTTTGTGCTCCTGCTGTGCTGTGTTGTCCCAGGGTGATGGGACAAGCAACCCTGGGAAGCCTCCAAGGCTGAGCCAAATATTCCTTTTGTCTTTTTTAGACAGAAACAAGAGAGCTGACAAATGCAAGTGTTTTGTCCTGTAGGATGTATTTCTTGTACAGGTGTTAAGTACAGAGAACGTGTGACATTGTCTTCATTTACAGGTCCTTGAGAAATTAGGAACCTTCTCAACAAAACTGAGCACAGATGGGTTTTCATGATCCAACCTGTTATTTGTACTAGGAGCTATTGGAAAGCTACATGCAGATGAGATGGGGAGGGAGTCAGAGGCAGTGGAAAACCTTCAAACTGAATTGAAGAGAGAACCCTCAGTGTGGCCTTGGCTAGTCTGTAGTGCTGTTGTGGCTTGCTAGGAAGTTGCCCTGACCCTTCTGCTTCAGCTTCCTAAATGTTTGGCTTGTAGATACCAGCTGCTGTCTCACCCTTTAGTGCTTTCCTTAAGTTGATCTGATCCCGCTCAGATTGGGGTCTCTCTGCCTCCCTTCTCCCCCCTCCCCCCAGCTAACTATCTTGCAGTTGTAATTTATAGGTTACAGCTAAACAACAGACAAACAAATCAATGCATTAGTATTTAAAGACAGAGTCAAATCCTCTCTGGTTTTGTGAATCTGTAGAATTACCGTTTCAGCAATGCTCAGCAATGCCAGGGATAGCCAGCATGGAATGGGTGTCTTGTTGGCAGACTGGTTGCCTTACATTTTTCCCTTGGTTGAGCTACTGACTCTTGTTCTGTCTGTATTTACTTTGCCCTTTAGTGTGTTGGAATCTGAGCTGTGGGGTGTGCACAGTCAGTCTCACAGGACAGCGGCAAATGACTCTGGTGCCCATAGCCCATGGAGTGTAGCATGCTGGCTAGTTTGGCTGTCACAGGATCTTCATTTAATGATGCTTTTACTTTACTTTAATAGTCTAATGGGTAAAATGAAATTGTTCTTGCTGTTTTTTTTTTTTTTTTTTTTTTTGAGACAGGTTTTCTCTGTGTAGGCCTGGCTATCTTGGAACTAGTTATGTAGACCAGCATCTTTCAGCCTCTGCTGGGATTAAAGGCATGTACCACCACTGCCTAGTCTGCCCACCTGCCCTCCCTCTTGTTCTTTTCAAGCCAGGGTTTTCTGTGTAGCCCTGGCTGTCCTGGAACTCACTTTGTAGACTTTGCTGGCTTCAAACTTAAAAGAGATCTGCCTGCCTCTGTTTCCACAAGTGTTGGGACCAAAGGTGTGTGCCATCACCACCCAACTACTCAGCCCTTTCTTAACTTTTTGTTTGTTTTTGTTTTTAGAGACAGGGTTTCTCTGTGTAGCCTTGGCTGCCCTGGAACTCACAGAGATCCACCTGTCTCTGCCTCCAAGTGCTGGAATTAAAGGCATGTACCATCACTGCCCAACATGCCCAGCCCTATCTTAATTTTTAAAAATGTTATTTAATTATATATTTATTTTGGGAGGGGGGAGGCATGAGTGTGCCATGACACACAAGTGGAGGTCAGAAAACAGCTGTGGGAGTCAGTTCTCCCTCTCTACCATGTGGATCCTGGGTATCGAACACAGATCCTTAATCTTGGCAGCAGTGTCTGTACCTACTGAGCATCTTGCTAACTAACCTCTTTATTTTTGAAATGGGGTCTCATGTATCCCAGGCTAGCCTTGAAGTTACTATATAGCCACAGATGATCTTGAGGTTTTTTTGTTGTTTGATTGATTATTTGACAGGGTCTCTCTATATAGCCCTGGCTATATATAGTCCTGGAACTCAATATGTAGACCAGGCCGCTCTTGAATTCATAGAGATCTGCCTGCTTCCAGAGTGCTGTGAGCAGAAGCATTCACCACCAGACTGAGTGCTGACTTGGGTCTTTGATTTTCCTGCCTCCATCTCCCAAATGCTAGGATTACAAGTCAGTTCCCACACTTAGATCATGGCTTTCATGCTAGGCAAGCGCTCCGCCACCTGAGCTATATCTCTTGCATGAAGCTAAGCGTATCTTGATTTGTCTATATTAGTGTGATTTTTCTGTATTTCATATTCATAGGCATATTTTTAGTATTCTGAATACAGAATACTATTGGCTGCATGTTTGTACATACAGTGTGCACCCATGTATGTATGTGTACATGCTTGTGGATGACAGGTACCTTCCTGTGTCCTTCTCTGTCCACCTCACCGAACTTAGCCCCTGATTTGGTAGTCTGTCATAGATGGATTGATCTATTGTAATGTATCATAGGCATGCTACATAAGCGTCTTTATAGCATCTTTGTTAGCAGCAGGTATTGAAATGTTTGGAAATACTCATCTATGGCCACATGTCATTGTGAGTCACATGCAGAGTCTTTTCATCATGCTAATGCCATGGTCTCTCTTTGCTACTTTATACTCTCTTGGTTTCTGGGAGGGCAGATCTGTCCTTTTGTTTTTATTTATGTTTTGACTAGTCTTAGTGGAATTTTCTATACAAGTTACAAAGTTGGTCTGTTGGGGGTTTTCTAAAAGACTTACTGAGATTTCAGTTAGATTTGCATTGAGTCTATAGATTCAGGAAACCAGATTATGTGTCTTCATTTGCAGACTAATGCTGCAAAAGCTTATTTATTTAAAGGCATGGTCTAGCATCTAAACCAGGCTGGCCTTAAACTCTGTGACCTTGGGTTTTTTGATCCTTCTGGTTTCACCTCCTGGTTTTATGTGGTGCTGGGGATCCAACCCAGGGTTTTGTGCATGTTAGGCAAGCACTTGACTATCTGAGCAACATTCCTAACTGAAAAGCTGTGTGTGTGTGTGTGTGTGTGTGTGTGTGTGTGTGTGTGTGTGTGTGTGTGTGTGTGTGTACTCTGTGCATGCCAGAGGTTGACTCTGAGTGTCCTCCTCAGTTCCTTCATTGTTCTCTATTTTTTTCCTTTGACATAGGGTATCACTGAATGAGTATTAGGGTCCTGTATTGAATTTTAGTCTTGTGCTATCTAATTTCAATATGCATAATACTGGGATATTTGACTGTTAGGTTATGAATCTCAGGATGATACACAAATTAGAAATTTCTTGAAATAAAATTCCCCAATTCATTTTTTCTACTCTTTTGTCCATAGCATATTAAGCATAAAGCCAGTGTCTTTGTCACTATTTTATTGCTGGGAAGAGACAAAGGCCACCTTTTATAAAGGAAAGCATTTAACTGGGAATTGCTTAGTTTCAGAGATGGTCATATGATGGTTTGGTTCAGTTGCATCATGGCGGGGAACTTGGGGCATGAACTCACTGGAGCTGCAGCTGAGAGCAACACCCTGTTCTGCAGGTAGAGAGAGGCAAGGGGACGAGGGAACTAGGCCTAGCATGCACCTTTGAAAGCTCAAAGGTGCCCCCCCACATACTCTCTCCAGCAAGGCCTTTTCCAATAGTGCCACTCCCTGATGACTAGGCATTCAAATATATGAGCCTATTGGGACCATTCTTATTCAAATCACCATAGTCAGTCAGTCTGGCATTTTGAAAGGCAGCTGTATATTATTTCATTGGTAGATTCAGTTTCAAGTGTTTTCAATAATTTTTGTAGAAATCAATGCCCTTAAGCCTAGTGGATCCCTGTATGCTAAATATTAGTAGGACTTAAATCTTTAAAAATAATAGTTTTTGTATCTGCCTCCTATATCTCATCAGGAAAATTTTAGTTGTCCCCCCCCCCAACCCCCCAGGGGTATTCCATGCTGTAGACTTGAATGCACATTTCAGAAACAGAGTTACCGTTGGGGAACTGTGGAACAAATCAGGGCTTCTGTGTAGCCTAGACTGTCCTGGAACCTGCAATCTTGCTGCTTCATCCCCCAAGCACTGATATTACAGGTGTGTGCAGCCACACCTTGACTACACTGTCTGTTCCCACAATTACCATGGAAAGAAAGTCAGAAAACCTTTTTTGATGAATGAGAAGAAAAACAACTGTTTTAAAATATTTAAAGAAAAAAAAGTTGGCAAATAAGAGCTAGCTTTATTTTCCTGTGCCCATCCAGTTGCCTCATGTCACACCATAGTCCTCCATCTGCAGACCACGTGAAGAGCTCATGTTAACTGGCAGCTTTTATGAGTAAAACATTGCTCAAAAGACCTTATTGTTTGTAAGTCATCTGACCACATCTGGGAGATTGTTGTGTTTATTTAGAAAAAGACAGTCTGTAGTTACAAGTTCTGTTATGCAGTGATGGCTTGAAAGTCTATGCCTTTCTTGGTTATGAATTCTTAAGTGACCAAAGTAAAGTTGCTTCTCTAACACCAGTAGCATGGAATTAACTTTTTTTTTTTTTTTTTTTTTTTTTTTTTTTTTAAATTTTTGGATTTTATGAACCGGCAAGAATGGAGAATCAGGCCTTTGAGGTTATTATGGTCAAGTTCTGGCTCTCATGTGACTTTGATAACGCAAGAAAAACTTCCATTTCATTCCTTTAAAATCAGTAACAGGGCCAGGTGATGGTGGTCTTTACTCCCAGCACTCAGAGGCAGGGGCAGGCAGATCTCTGAGTGTGAGGTCAGTCTCATCTACTAAGTTAGTTCCAGGACAGCCAGGGCTGCACAGAGAACCTCTTGTCTCAGAAACTAACTAACTAACTAACTAACTAACTAACTAACTAACTAACTAAAATCAGTAACAGGCTGATAAAGTTTAGAATGAAATGCTTACTATACACATTTTCTGTAATTAAGGAGTGTTAGAGTTCAGTTACCTAGAATTAATAATACATTGATTTGGTTAAGAGTACTGGCTGTTCTTCCGGAGGATCTGAGTTCAGTTCCTACCACTCAAGTTGGGCAGCTCACAGTGACCTGTAACTCAGTTCCAAGAGATCTCACATCCTCTTCTATCCTCTGGGTACCTGTGGATACATTCATACACAAACATGCATAATTTTAGAAGATATTTTTAATAAACACATAGTTGGTACATTCTCCTGCTCCCAGGGGTAAGGTGGGAACAGGGAGAGGCTCCACAGGTTCAAGGCCAGCCTGCTTTGTTCAGTTAGTAATTACTAAATAAAATATGCATGACAAATTCCAGCTGAGGCCTAGCTCTCTTCGAAGGAAAGAGGACAGAATTGGATGTTTCCATTAAGAGAGGAGAGGCTTCATCATGTCCACCTTCTACAAGGAAAACCTGACAATAGGGGGAAAGATTTTCTGTGCTATTAGATTCTAGAGATGTGAGGGAGGGTAGGGCTGACAGCATCCAGGGCGAGTATAAATGTCACAACTACAAAGCCAGGTACTGAGGAGGCTGAGGCAGGAGGATTGCAAAATACAGGACAGCCAGGGCTACACAGGACACCCACCAACTACTAAACACACAGTATTTTTCAGGCATGAAGTGAACTTTGTTTTAAAGGAACAGCACACTTTTCAAGTACACGGTATTAAAAATTCAGGACAAACACAGATGCAGTTGTCAGCAGCCAGGGGAATTCCAGAGCTGGGCCTCAGCAAAGCAAACAGGAAGCTTGAGAGGTAGCTCTCAGCCCCACCTTGTGGACATTGAGTAGAGTCACTGTGTTTCCTGGAACTCTTGGCTCTTAAAGAGCACTTCATGAGCTGCCAGCCATCCAAATAATCCCTGCCATATTTAAAATGCTTTTCATTCTGCATAAGGTCAGGGGTTAGAGGCACAGACGTGAACAGTTATGCTACAGTGGAGGTGATTAGGCAAATGTCTCTTTCCATGGAATTTCTGCATCATAGTTAGAGCTTCAGTAATGGAGTAATTTGGAATAAACACAGGCCTTGCTACCTTGTAAGTCTTGCCTTCATGAACTCTGTACAACTGTAAAAACATATTTCTTCATCTACTCTGCAACTTTAAAAGCGTATTTATGGGGGAAAATCAGTTGACTGAGATGTGGTGTAGTAAGGAATTCAGATTTAGTTTGGTTTGTTGCAGAGTTCTATGATTAAGAAGGAGTAACTATTATTGGTGTATGCTGTAACAGTCACCACTCCTAAAATTACTGCACTAACACTGTAGGAGTCCTTTTGCGTGGACTACAGGAAACCCAACAGACACGTGATGAGAGTAGATCAGTGCCTACATGGAGAAGGGACCTTGCAGAGGTTGGGCTGTGCTCACTGTGTTGAGTGTGGGCTAGTTCCCCAACCCTCCTCCACCATGTACCTTTGTGAAAAGTGTACGGGAGGCTTTGCTTTTGTGGGAGAGTGACCCTTTGGAATGTGTTTGCACATCCTCCCCAGGACTCCCATGTGCTGGAGGGTGGCACTACAGTGGCTGTGCGTCACATGGTGTGGGGCTATGGGCCGTGTGTAATCCCTCCCAAGCACCACAAGTTATTGGTGGGCATGGAGAGGGTCTGTAGAGCTAGGATGGTAGAACCTAGGGATGCCTGGAAGCTGACTCCAGAGTATGTGTGCCAGGTCTCTGGCTGGCTGGCCACCCTCACAGCAGAGGCAGTTGCTCTTACACGTGTGGTTCCTGTGAAACCGTGGGAGATGGCCCCAGTCCTGCAGGTCTACTGCACCAGGGGGTATAGCTGCTGTCCTCTTCTCCTTGTGATTGTGTTTGCCAAGAACCTCGAACCCTGAATCCTGTGTCGCTATCCTTATTGGTATTACTAGGCCAGAAACTGTAATTTGTTTCACTGAAAATGCTGGGAAATTAACCATGATTTGGAATACTATAGGTGGGTGAACTGGAATGAACAGCATGTGAAGGCAGATTTAATGGTTATTAGCAAAAAGAAAAGGGGAACAAGACTACTGTCATATCCTGTTTTGCTTTGGTTCTTAAGGTTCTTTTACAGAATTATGCTTTATTGACCCAAACAGGAACAATGGGGAAGGAAGTAAGATGAGTGTGGTGGATGCAAATAGACAATATGGGTGACCCAAGCATGAGCCAAGTGTAGGCAGAGGGTCTGGCCCTTCTCTTGGTTTTCTGATACCTTTTAAATCTAAATCTCGAGTAAGGAGACTCTTACTACAAGCCTGGGGGTTAAATTTAGAGAAATAAAGCACACATAACCTGGGTGTGGTGATGCACACTTTTAATCCCAGAATTTGGGAGGCAGAGCCAGGAGGATGTCTTGAGTTCGAGGCTCTGTGTAATCTCTTCCCTGATCTACATAGGGAGTTCCAGGATAGCAGGACTATGTGAGACCTGTCTCGTTACAGAAAAAGACATGGGTGACAGTGTGGACCCACTGCAAGTGCTCACAGAAGCTTAAACACATGCCAGTCAGTGACATTTCAAGGACCAGGGAGAAAAATGGCCTAGTGGGTCACAGTACTTGCCATACAGGCCCAGTGGCCTGAGTTACATCCCCAGGACCCATATAGAGTGGAAGGAGAGAACAGAGTCCACAGTTGTCCTCTGATCTCCACAGGTGAGCCCAGGCACAGGCCTCCCCAATAATAGTGATGATGATTATTATTACCCTTACTGTAGCTGCTACTGAAAAAGAAGACCTCTGGTCTGGAGCTGCAGCTGCTAAGTCAAATGGCCTCCACTTGTTAAGACTCAGACAGCAGAGTGCTTGCTGTGCAGAGAAGTTTAATTGTTTCATGTGTGCGGGGGTTTTTGTCTGCATGTGTAACTTATACCTTGTGTGTACAGGTTCCTGAGGGGGCCGAAAGAGGGTGTTGGAGCCCCAGAAACTGAAATTACAGACAGGTATGAGCTATCATGTGGGTGCTGGGAATAGAACCCAGGTCCTCTGCAAGAGCAGCCAGTGTTTTTATCTGTTAAGCCATCTTGACAGCCCCATTATCTATGTTTGTATTCCTAGCACCCACATAAAAAAGCCATGCATATCTGTAAACCCAAGGGAAAGAATAGAGAAGACCCTTGAAGCTGACCAGCCAACTTAGCCAGTCAGTGAGTTCAAGGTCCAGCAGGAGCCCTTGTCTCAAAAACAAAGTTAGGCTGGACTTGTTGGTGAAGGCCTTTAATCCCTACACTGGGGAGGCTGAGCTCAAGACCAGCCTAGTCTACATAGTGAAAGTTTCAGGACAGCCTGGCTATGCTATGTAAAGAGAGTCTGTCTCAAAAAACAAACACAAACATACACACACACACACCTAAGCCAGAGAGTGAGAGGGAATTAATGGGTAGTGTCTATAACAAAGAAAGCCCACCACTACCATGCTGATGTAAACACCTCTAAATTCAGTGGGTCATTAAAAAAGGACATGAAAGTAAGAGCAAGAAGGGTATTATGGGAGGTCACAGGCTCAGTGGTGGCGGGGGGAGGACGAAGAGAGGGTGACAGGAGTGAGTGCGATCAAAATATAGGGCATGCACACAAAGTTCTCAGAATAAACTTTAAAAAAAGTGAGGAAGACGGTGTCAGCCTCTGACCTTCATGTGAGCACAGGCTGACGGATTCGTGCACACATGAGCAGAAGCTCTATGAACAGCAGGAAGGTTCAGAACCCCATTGGCATACTGTTTCTGGGCTAGAAAGTCCTATTAAAATCAAGAGCACTGTGGTCAAATCACACATGTTTGCCTGATGATGAAGGTAATTTTACATTTGTCTCATAAGTTATTTTTGACATAAACATACACAATAATGATGTTATATAATGTTCCGTGTTTATATGTGTAATGTTTCAGTGAGATAAAATATTTCATGGCAATGAATACCTCTAATCTCAAAATTTGGGAAAGAGGCAGGATGATCAGGAGTGGGAGGTCCACGGGGGCCACATGAGATCCTGTCTTAACAAAAAGTATTATTTCTTAAGTTTTGTTTTGGAAAGGTCTTACAGTATAGCCCAGGCTGGCCTCAAACCCAAGGTCCTTGCCAGCCTTCTCAATGCTGGGGTTGCAGGTATGTGTCAACCAGCTAGCTTTTTTTTTTTTTTTTTTTTTTAAATTAATTAGTGTTTTGTGCTAAAAGTGCCTGGATGTTCCTCCAGATGAAACTGTAGTTGTGTGGCTGCATACACCACAGAATCATGATAGTTTGTTCTCTTTCCACTGTGGACTCCTTGCATGGGTGGCAAGCTTTTTTTTTTTTACTGCTTAAGCCATCTTGACTACTCATCCTCTATTGATTTTTGATGTCTCATTGTTTCAAAGAGAGTTTAAAAGTATGAGAATTGGAATTTCAGACTACTGTGGAAGGATAAGACCATTTTCTCAACACATTATTTCTCGTATTTTAGAAAAGGCGACGACGGATTGACCGAAGTATGATTGGAGAGCCAACCAACTTTGTGCACACAGCTCACGTAGGATCTGGAGACCTGTTTAGTGGGATGAACTCAGTAAGTGTGTTGGTGGGATGCAGCCCAGTGGAACCTTCTTGACAGACTCAAACCTTTAAAATGTTCTGTTTACACTTATTATGTGTCCCTTTTAATAACATGTCTATGAGTTCTGAATGAGATTGTACCAGTCATGGGTCGGGTAAAAAACCAAAACACTGTGTCTGCACAGACCTTTCCTGCTGTCATTCCCTAAGCAATATCATCTAGCAGTTATTTGTACATTATCGACACTGTGTTAAATATGCTACTAGATACAATACAGATGACTTAATGTTTATGGGAAATGTGATGGGTTATATGCAGGTCAGTTAACAGTTGATTCTAATGTTCCCACCATTAGAATTTGCAGGTGGCCTTTGAAATCAGAATTTAAGCCAGGCACAGCGTTTAATCCCACTGCTCAGGAGGAGGACCTCTGAGTTTGAGGCCAGCTTGGTCTACATAGTGAAAATTCCTGGACAGCCAGGGCTGCATAGACACCCTGACTATGCCAAATAAATAATTAGTAGTTACTCTCTTGTAGCGAAGTAGTTTTCACATATTCTTTTTTTTTTTTTAAAAGATTTAGTTATTATGTATATTTGTGTGCATGTGTCACACGTGTGCAGGAGGCCAGAAGGCAGGCGTGTGCTCCCCTCACATTGGAGTCATAGGAGGTTGTGAGCCACCTGATGTGGCTGGGTGCTAGGAACAGTACCTTGAACCTCTGCAAGAACCATGCCACTCTTGACCACTGAGCTGTCTCTCCAGCCCCACGTCTGCAGGGCAGCAGACATTTATCATGTTGAGCGATTGATTATAAAGTACCCGAAATAAGGAAGGAGAATCATGCCCGATGCCAGAGTAGACCTTAGGTTCATTCTATTGTTTGTTCACCTAGCTTCATCTGTAGTGTTCATCTAAAGATACCAAAGGAGGGCACTTCTAGAGCCATGCTCCTTTTGCTCCTAAGGAAACATGATGCCTAGTGACCCCAGGTGTCACTGCAGGGATACTGTTGTAGATACAGCGTGAGATGATTGTTGTCATAGGGTTTCTGTTGCTGTGAAGAGATACCACGACTACAGCAACTCTTTCTTATAAGGAAAACATTTTACAGTTCAGAGGTTTAGTCTGTTATCACAGCAGGAAGTATGGTGGCGTGCAGGCAGACGTGGTGCTGGAGAGGGAGCTGAGAATTCTGCATCTGGATCTGCAGGCAGCAGGAAGAGAAACTGAGAAACACTGATGAGACCTCAAAGCCCACCCCCAGTGACACACTTCCTAATAGTGCCACTGCCCGTGAGCCTATGGGGGCTGTTTTCTTTCAGTCTGCCACAATTTTGTCCAGACTCCCCAGCCAGGATCAACAGAGCTGGGTTTAGCATGGGTAATGAGTATCTGGGCCACTCGAACCCACCGTCCCCTCAGTGACTAGAAAACAAGGGAGCCATTTGTCACTCCTGCTTTCAGTCTGTGAAAGGACTTGTTTCACTGGCTGCGTTGTTGAGTGTCACAGGGTCCTGAGAGGAACAGTTGTCCTATTTGCTAGATGGCAGGGTGAAAACAGCAAGGGGCTCTGAGCCTTCTCTAGTTAGTGTGCTTATTGCAATCTGGTCAACGAATATCTTCTCTTCAGATTTGATCTTTCTAAAGATGGAGGCCGAGCGGTCTTGAACTTGGGCTCCTGCCTCAGGCTGGTGGGTGCTGGCACATGACTTGGCTACCTCTTAAGATTAAATCTAACTTGTGGTATTTGGTAAAGTTTGTAACTTTTATTTGTGTACAGTTGAGAATTTTCTTTAAATGTGTGCTTAGCTTAGCATCTAACTGTTAGTGTGCAGTCTGCGGCTTGCCCTAGCTGGGGTGGATCCTTTTGGGCTGACAGCATCAGGTGGCGGCTGCTTCCCCGTAGAATGCTGAGTTCTTGCTGACAGTTCCCACTTACATAAGCCTGCCTGTGAGAGAAATTGTTTTCCTGTGTCAGAATAGTGACACAAGACAAAACCCTGAATAGAAATGCTGTTTATCGAGACACTCCCACCCCGTCTGTGTTCCAAGACTGGGGCAGCTGTCATTAGGAGCAGGCCCCCGTGTACGGTGCCTGCCTGCCTGCCTGCGAAACAGCACTGACGGCCCCACTGAATACTCAGCTCTTTCCAAGGCTGCTTTGTTGACTTACTATACACACACACACACACTTGTTTTGCATTGGGGTCTGATCCCCTGGAACAGCACCATGTGGGTGCTGGGAATTGAGCTCAGTCCTCTGGAAGAGCAGCCAGTGCTCTTAACCACTGAGCTCTCTCTGCAGCCCTGACTTACTTCTGATGCATTGGTGCTGTGTTTACAGATAATGGACTGCCACACCTGGAAGCTTACTTTTTAATTTCACCTTCTTGCCAGAAGGATCTCTGTGAAACTTTAGTAGTAGTTTTAAACACTGCACACCTGCAGTCATGTGACTGAAAACCCTGACCCTTCAGTTTGGCACTGCAGAATTGTTTGTTTTGCTTGAGGAAACACACATAGCTTTTTTTTTTTTTTTTTAAAGACTTGTGTGGCTTTATGAGTTCTCAAGTGTTGAGCTGGCGAGCCTGGGGCACACAGAGCCTGTCCTGTGTGTGTGTGTGTGTGGACTGTAGACTGTTACCATCAGGGCTGAGGTCACAAAGGGGCATGATGGGGCTTTAGCATAAAGGCAGGCTGTGTGTGTATCCTTCCCTGAAGCAGCTGCCAATTATGACTACGGGTGTTAGGTGGTAGTGTGTGCAGTGCTGTTGTCTGGAAGGCGCATCCTTAAGCACCCATGTCTCTTCTAGCATATTTAAACCTCCTTCTTCCTTTATGTCCCAGTAAGTGCTCAGTAACTAGATTTATAAACATGGTTCATGCATCCCCTGCTCTTCCTCCAACTCTCAGCTCCGGGAGGTGACCCTTTAAGGGGCCCCACAGTGTGGGGCTGAGTCATCACTGGGCATCACCTCTGAGCTTCCTGTTTGGGTTCCTCCTTTGAGCAGTGTGACCTGACTCACTCTGCTTCCAGATTGTTTCTAATTTGCAGGAACTCTGTTGAAATGCTGACAACAAACCAAAAGATGGTATGTACACTTGCTCCCACACCTCAAGTCCACTGGAGCGTGACTCTGCTCTTCCTATAGTTCAGGGTCTGATATGATTGAAAAGTGAGCATGGCTTACAGTGTGTCTTTGAAATCTTAGCCACCTTCACTTCATCAATCTAATAGGATTGTGCATCAGAATGAGGTGGCCCATTCGGGAGGCTGAGACAGTATGACCACAAATTCAAGGCCAGCTTAAGCCACATTGTTGCGCACCTACCTAGGCCAGCAAGGAAACACGCAACCACGACTCTTCTTCAAGCCGTTTTATTCAGGATCATTGAACATCAGCTTCCTCTGCTCCCATCAGCTTAGCTTCTCTCATCAGCTTACACTTCTCCCAGCCCCAGCAAGCCCTTAAATGTGCTCACAGCCCAATCAGCTCATGCCACCTGGTGATCCCGGATAGGCTACAGGAGGAAGCGCACAAGATCCATCAAGCACTTCCAAATAAGGCTTGTTTACAGCTAAGCGCGAACTACCTGGCATCCAGCCAGGCATCTTGGGGCTGTGGCTTCCCACACCACATGAGGCCCTGCTTGAGGGAAAACAACAGAAAAAAAAACAAAACTTGAACAACAAATTGTTCAATACTGGCCTCACTGTTTGCACTACACCCCGTAAAAGTTAAGGTAGGTGTTTAAGAATGAGAGTGTGGACTGGAGAGATGGACCTGAGTTCAATTCCCAGCACCCACATGGTGGCTCACAGACATCTGTAATGAGATCTGGTGCCCTCTTCTGGCCTGCAGGCGGACCACTGTATAAACAATAAATCAACCAATATTTTAAGAAAAACGAGTTTGTGCTTTCCCCGCGACGGCAGGGAGATCAATCTCTGATGCACCACCTGACCCTGCTTCTTCTGTCCGTTTCTGTCTGTTTAGGTCAGCTCCATTCAGAACCAAATGCAATCCAAGGGAGGCTATGGAGGCAGCATGGCTGCCAGTGTGCAGATGCAGCTTGTGGATACGAAAGCAGGATAGCCCTGGTCCCATCACAGGTGAGTACCTCGGAGCTGGGGCAAGCCTTAGTTACATCTTGAGGTATAAACAACTGCTAACTTAGTCAGATGACCTTTCGTTGTGGCCTGGGCTCATGCTTCTTTTTAGGTTTAAATGCCAGGCTGTCTCCTCATTGGAAGGCCTTGAGGGGCAGGCATCAGCCCATAGTTCTGTGACAAGCTGCCAGTTTCCTTCTGTGTCCCTGTCAGCCTCATGAGCAGTGAAGTAGTTTATACCTAAGTCAGTGTAATAAGCTTTTCAGATGAAAAATAAAGACTACTTAATAGGATTTACCTAAGAGGGTCAAAATAATTTTCATTTTTAGCCAGGTGGCACATGCCTTTTAATCCTGGCACTTAGGAGGCAGAGGTGGGAGGATCTCTCTGAGTGTGAGGCCAGCCTGGTCTTCATAGTGAGTTCTAGGACGGCCAGGGCTATGTAGAGAGACTTTGTGTAAAACAAAAACCCTAAAAAGTAATAATTGAATTTTTTCTTTTCATTTTATAGGTCAGAATTTCTGTATTTTCTCTGTCCACAGTTCTATAATATTTTTGTCTTGTGATTGGATTCTTTTATTTTAATTATAAAAAAGAAGTGTGGCGGCAGCCTGTTCACCCCTGTGATCTCCAGCAAGACGTTCCTGCTCCCAGGAAGGCAGTGTCAGTGCGACCTGCCTGTCGTCAGCGGCATGCATGCCTGGCTCTGACAGAGTTCTTTGGAAGTAGCTGAATTTTCAATGTCTAATCCACATAGATCGGATCTTAGCATGGTCTTTTTGGGACTGCTAGCACTGTTTTGTAATTCCCATTTTAACCCTTTTCATTGCGCCTCCGGTCCTTCTGCCTTATGATTTTACAGGTGAGCAGAGGTCTGTAGTTACTGCCACCGATTATGTCTATTTTGAAGGTGTGAGACCCACAAGCACAATAGTCCTTTTCATCTGTTGGAAACTTGAGTGTATGTCTGCATGCTCCATGGTGCTGCCCAGAGGCCCCCACTGGAGGCCAGACACTGGCCTGAGGATGCTGCTCTCTCTCCTGGAGGACTCTCTTTGCAGATAATCAAAGTTGGGGCCTGGCTTGATCAGAGCAGTGACAGAAAGCCTGCGTTCTAGAGGCAGTCGAGTGGCTGTGAATGTTCAATGTATTTATTTTTCGAGTAAGGACCTGTGATTGTGAACAGATGGTTATGTATCTGAGTGTTGTGGTGAAGCCCATCCAGTTTCTCAGCGTGGTCGTCCTGTTAGCTCTTCACTCTTTGTGTATACTGTCTCTCTGTTTTCTGTTTAAATTCTGGCCTCTGTACCAGCTTTGACTTGCAGAGCCCTTGGCCTTCCAGTGTTCCACTTACTATGGAGGCCATGGCAGCTTCCAACAGCAACCTGCTGCCTGGCTGACTCACAGATGGAGCAGCCCTCGCAGTGGCTTTCTGTGGTCAGCAAGAGGCCTTTGCTCAGGTCCCATTCCGTTCCTCTGAGTGCAGGTGCCTGGGCCCTGTGGTCCACACGCTGCTGAAGCTTAGCATTCATCTGGAAGGTGAGCTTAAATGAAGTTAGAGTACTGAAGGCAGTTAAGTCCTCATCTAGAGAAACTGTGATCATTTCTGCCTTCATCTGTCCCTGTCCAACACTGCTGCTGTCCTGAGAAGGCCGACTGAAGAGTCAGTAGGCCAGCGCAGGCCACGCCGAAAGACTTCCCTGCATTTCCTCTGGACTTAGTTTACCAGTAGGGTGGAACACTGGTCCTTTGATTTTGCAATTCTTACCGTTCATAGGTGTCAATCCTGAGCACAGAGAGAATCTGTGGAGAAACATTTAATTCACTGTCTTTAATTCACCATGTGGACATTGCACTCTTGAGTTTGTCATTCTGCTTAGCCAGGGTGAGGTTCCTGCTAGGGCCCAGCTGTGTGCAAACTTTCTGTATGACAGACAGGGATTTCTTGGCATCTTCAGCACTGATGGATGGGACAGCACAGGGAGCCATTGTCCCCTCCCCCATCGCTCTGCTGCTCCAAGGCCAGTCACTAATAAACCAAAGGCTCCTGGAGCCTGTGATGGTCCTACAGCTGCCTCAGTCAGACCTCTTCTCAGCACAGTGACACACTGTACACAGTGCACCAACCTGGTGCCCTGGAAGGTTCCAGTAACGTTAAAAATGTACACAGTAACTAACCTTGTACATGATGTTTTTTTTTTCTTTTTGGAGGCTTAAGGATGCTGGCAAGGAGGCAAACTTCCCACCTCCCTACAGGGAATTGTAAACCTTGGGAACTCATTTGTTTCCTCATAGTAACACATCTCATTTTTAAATTGGAGCTAATAGGATTTTGTACCCAGAATTTATTATATTGTTAATACTTTTCTGAAATACATGGTAACAACTAGTAAGCAAGAGAACACAGCAGGTTGCACCATATGGATTCTGGTAGCAACATGCTGGGCACAACTTCTCCAGTGGGCCTGGGAGGTTTGTCCATTAGCTTCCCTGTGGTTAAATAGAGCTATTGGTGTAGAGCGGTTTGCCTTGATCTGTTCAGTGACTTCTGCTTGGCACCGCAAGAGAAGATGGACGTATTTTTATAATATAAGCATACTTTTTTTGTACATTGTGTGTTCATTCTTGAATAAAGTGAGCTCACTGTTGGCTTGTAGATATTAAAAAGAAAGTATTGATTTTGATTCAATAAATGTTTTCTTTTAGTCCTGGTTTGGACTTTTCCTTTCTTTTACTGAAATTTTATTCACCAGAACTTACATAGAGAGAAACTTCCAGCATTATTACCTCTTCAGTGACAGCCCAGGAGAGAAAACAACTCAAAGGGCTTGTGTTGAGTAATAATAAATATAAGCTGGACACAGTGGTACATTCCTGTAGTCTGAGAGGCTGGGGCAGGAGGACTGTGTGTTAAGCTCATTCGAGCCTGCAAGACTGTTCCAAAGAGTTCAAAGTTTGTAATTGTAATTCATCCCTCCACTCCCTGCCTAAATCATTTTAAGACAGGTCTCACTATGTAGTCTTTGCTGGCTTTGAACTTATAGACCAGGTTGCCTCAAACTCCTAGGCCAACTAATCCTCCTGCCTCAGTCTCTGAGTGACAACAAATTGCCTATTGTCAGCCAGAACATGTCAGAGAACTATTACCTGGACTCACGGAGCTCCAGTTGCCAGGCTTGACAGCAAGCACCCTTGCCGCGCTGGCCTCGTCACATCTCCAGCAACAGTGTCTTTTCAGTCTTGCCAGAGCACCCTGTTGGAGTCACATTTGGCTGGTGATTTCCCTATGGGACACTTGACTTCATGGCTCGGGAACGGTGACAGTGAATCGGGTGGGATGAACTAGCAAGCTGGCTAAGTGCCCTGTGATACGGAGGACAGGACCACAGTGTCATTTTAATGTCTGATGTAGAAGAGCCAAACGTGGGTGGGTCTGTTGGTCTTAGAGCTGGCACTCGGAATCCTAGAAAGATGATTTGTAAAGAAATATTTGTCAGTAAGCTTTGATGACTTGTCTTTTATGTCCAAAGATACTAGAAAAAGTTGACTTCATTGGCAAGATGGATCAGTGGGCAAATGATGTCCTGAGCATGAGCCCAGGGATCCAGATAGTGGACATGAGAGTGAGACTGGTGCAAGTTGTCCTCTGACCTCCACACCATTTTTTTGCCCACCCTTCCCCCACAAGTCTGATTTTAAAAAGTAAAACCAGAACAAAATCCAGTTCCAGCTCTCCACCACATGACCTAAAGTGACACATAGGAATGGTTCACAGGGCTGGAGATGCTTAGTGGCAAAGGACACTGGCTGCTCTTTTGGAAGACCCAGGTTTGGTTCCAACACCCATGTGATGGCTCACAACTCTCCACAGCTGCAGTTCTGGGGGATCCAATGCTGCCTTCTGATCTCCTTGGCACCTACAGTCATGCATGTAGTTTTACACACACACGCACACACGCACGCACACGCAAACAAGACTGCCTAATGAAATATGAGTCAACAAAATTAGATAAATGTTGGAGAGGGATATGATAAGGCTGGGGGTGGTGGCACAATGGCACAACACCTTTAATCCCAGTGCCCAGGAGTCAGAGGCAGGAGGATCTTGTGTGAGTTCAAGGCCAACCTGCTCTTCAGAGTAAGAGCCTGTATCAGTGGGTCAAGAGAGAAGGAACATTAAGAGAAAGCAATATGAAATTATCTCTATTTGCAAATGATCAGGTCTTATAATTAAAAGACCTCAAGATTACATTAGAAAACAGGTCTGATAGCCAGCATACAAAGGTCATCACACGCACATGCACACACACACTAAGAAAAATAATCAGTTAAAGAGTCCCACTCAAAATTAGCTTTAAAAAAAAAAAAAACTGGGGGTGCCATACTTCTTTAATTCCAGCATTATGGAGGCAGAGGCAGGCGGATTGAGGCCAGCCTGGTCTACAGAATAAGTTCCAGGACAGGCCCCAAAGCTACACAGAGAAACCCTGTCTCCAAAAACCAGAACAAACAAAAAAAAAAACTCTGTGTGTGTGTGTGTGCCCAAGGAGGTAAGATCTCTACAGCAAAAGGAAAGAAAGGGGTTTGCTGTAGAATATTTTAAGATGTGTTATGTTTGTTTGTGCTGTGGAATGTTTGTTTAATGATGCAAAGATGTGTTGCAGTCTTTTGTGTTGTATTTGTTTAACTCTGTGAAGCTGTGGTACTTTGCCTGTCTAAAACACCTGATTGGTCTAATAAAGAGCTGAATGGCCAATAGCAAGGTAGGAGAAAAGATAGGTGGGGCTGGCAGGCAGAGGGAATAAATAAAAGGAGGAAGCAAGCAGCAAGAAAAGAATGGGCCAGCTACCCAGCCATACATAGAAAGAGGAGGGAAGAAAATATATATAGAAATAAAGGTAAAAGCTTAGAGGCAAAAGGTAGCTAGAAATAAGCCAAGCTAAGTCTGGGCATTTATAAGTAAGAATAAGTTTCAGTGCATTTATTTGGGAGCTGGGTGGACCCTTTCTCCCCCCCCCCCCGGAAAAAAAAAAAAAGAGTAAAAACTCAACCAACTATTGGGGAGAAGACTCAGTGGCCAAGAGCACTTACTGCTCTTGCAGAGTACCCAGCACTCACATGGATCAGCTCATCGGGTCCATGCCTCCTTTCGGCATCTGCAGGTACCTGCTTACGCACTCACATATACCTAGTGAGAAATAAATCCTAAAAACAGGAGAACCAGTAATTCAACCCAAGCTGATGCTTCCCTATAATTTAAAGACAATCATCATATAACGCAACAGTCTTACTTGGTTTATAGCCAGAAGATCAGGGTGTGGTCTAGAAGGGGGGCGGACACCATGTGTGCATGGCGTTATTCTTTGTAACTGACAAATGTAACCCATGTATTCCACTGTAGCTTAGTGGGCAAATGAAACAGCATAAACATACAATGAGGAATTAGCCTCAAGAGAGGCGGTGGCTGGCTTAGTTTTCTGTTGCTGTGAAGAGACCATGACCAAGGCATCTCTTACAAAGCATTTAATTGGAGGTTTACAGTTTCACAGGCTTATTAACCCATTACCCTCTTGGCAGGGAGCAAGGGTGGCAAGCATGACAGGCATGTAGCCGAAGCAGTAGCTGAGAGCTTTATGTCCTGATCTGCAGGCAGCAAGCAGAGATGGAGGGGAGGGCTGGGATTGGTATGGAGTTTTGAAACCTCAGACACACACACACACACACACACACATCCTCCAACAAGGCCATACCTATTCCAATAAGACCATCCTCAAACAGCCACTGCCTGATCTCTAAGCATTCAAATCTGTAAGCCTTTTGGGGCCATTCTCATTCAAACAACCACTGAGGCCCATAGATGTTAACCTATGGGTCAACCATGAGGACCAGTGAAAGAAGCACGTCAAAAAAGTCGAACTTCAATTATGCAACCAATCAAGTCACAGCTACAGGAGCAACACGGGCTCAGAGATAGGGAAAGCAGTGTTCATTAATGAATTCAGTTCTGAGACACAGAAATGTGGAGATTGGTTAGAAAATTCAAAGCCTGATGGGCAGTGGTAGCACCCACCCTTTAAACCCAACATTTGAGAGGCAGAGGCAGGTGGATATCTGCGAGTTTGAGGCCAGCCTGGCCTACAGAGTGACTTCCAGAACAGCCAAGGCTGTTACACAGAGAAACCCAGTCAAAAAGAAAGAAAGAAGGGAAAAAAAAAAAAAATCCAAAATCCCTAATGACACTGAAGTGCACACAAACATGGTTAAGGAAATGTGTATGTAATTTGTACTTTATTCTCTCCTGCCCCAATCCTAATAAACACTCGACAAAGACTGACAGAATATCCCTGCAACCAGAACCAAAGAAATGCACCTTGACCCTGAAACCAGTACCAAAGAAACACACTTTGGCCCTGAAACCAGAGCCAAATCTGACCCTAAACCTGTGCAGAAAACCAATCCCTGAGCAGATCTAGCCAGTCTGAGCTCAGGGATTGAAATCTGACCAATCCCCACCCTGGAAATCTCCCTGGAAAAACTCCACCCACTAAAAACCCCCTATATAAACCCTGTGCCTGTTCACCTTATGGCTCTCCAGCTGCCTCCTTCCACCCTGACAGAGGCAGCCACTTCCTGGATTCTTCCATCCTAATAAATCTCTTGAATGAGGTTTGGGCGAGATCTTCCTTCCATTTAACAACTTTTAGCTGGAGCCAGAGCAGAGCAGAGGGGAACAGGGTTTAACTCTTTCGATAGGGGCTTTCCCTAAAGGAAATGGAGTTGTTATAGTCCACTGTCCTGGGGACCTGAGCTGATCTGTAACGACTGTGCTGGGGAAGCCCTCTCCTGGCGGAGGGAGTAGAGCTTGATACACTGGGGAAGACTTTCCCTGGAGCAGGGCTTGTAAGCTGCTATGCTTACTGTGACCCGTGGTATTCCTTGGGTCCCGAGTGCCAGAATACCTTCCTATCCAAACTGTAACAGTATTCTTTGGCTCCCAAGTGCCAGAATCCCCATCCATCTGAGCTGCTGCAATGCTTACTATCCCTGCACTGTAAGGGGAGCCAAGTCTATGGGTGCCAACATAGGTCGCTTCAGTGACAGCAACTTCTGCCGCAGTTGCTTACATAACATATACCTGCTTCTTTGCACCCCTCCTTCCGTCACCTCTCCTTGAGCCCCTCCCTCCCAGCATCCCTTTTCTAAGCACACAACAAACTCAAGGGCCCTGGAGCTGAAAGTGTGGGTGAGCACAGGATCAACATCCATAGAAACTGGGCTTTGGCTGTTAACTGAGTTTGTCAAGTTCAGCCCTGGAATTCCATCTTGTTACAAAGCTAACAAAAACCTAAATATTGCTCTCATTTGTTTTTTCTCTGCATTAGAGGGACTGAAGACAGGGCTCAGCGGTTAAGAACAGTGCCTGCTCTTTCAGAGGACCCTGGTTCAATTCCTAGCACCCAGATGGCTGCAAACAACTACAACTCCAGTTCCAGTGGAACTGACATCCTCTCATATACATGCAGCCAAAACACCAATGCACATAAAACAAATACTTTTTTTTTTTTTTTTAAAGCCAGAGCCGGTACGTGGTGGCACACACCTTTAATCCCAGCACATGAGAGGCAGACGCAGGCAGATCTCTGAGTTCGAGACCACTCTGGTCTACAAGAGCTAGTTCCAGGACAGCCTCTAAAGCCACAGAGAAACCTTGTCTCGAGGAAAAACAAAACAAACAAAACCAACAAAACAAAGAAAGAAAAAGCCAGGTGTAGTGGTAGTGCCTGCCTTTAAATCCAGCATTTGGGAGGCAGAGGGCAGAGGCAGGGGGATCTCCGAGTTTGAGGCCAGCCTGCTCTACCGAGCAAGATCCAGCACAGCCAAGGTGGTTATACAGAGAAACTCCGTGTGTGTGTGTGTGTGTGTGTGTGTGTGTGTGTGTGTGTGTGTGTGTGTGTGTGTGAGTATGTGTGCGTGTGTGCGCGCGCGTGTGTGTGCGTGTGTGAGTATATGTGTGCGCGTGTGTGTGTGCGCGTGTGTGTGTGCGCGTGTGTGTGAGTGTGTGAGAGAGACAGAGAGAGAGAGAGAGAGAGAGAGAGAGAGAGAGAGAGAGAGAGAGAGAGAGAGGGAGAGAGAGGGAGAGAGAGGGAGAGGGAGGCTGGACTAGATCCCAGACTCCTCTCTAACATGTTCATTTTGACACAGTTGCTCTACTTGGCTGCAGCTGGGCCACCAGGCTCTGCATCCTCTACCATTCTGTCATCACCAAGTACCTTAGTTATTTGTCTTCTTGCTGTGATCAAACACCTGACAAGAAACTTAAAGGAGGGGAAGATACCCAAGAACCCCATGACTCACACACATTCATAAGTTGCCAGGAAAGACGTGGTGCTTGTGTCGTGGACTCCCACATGCTTCATGGACCGACCCAGGGACCCATGTCACCCAAAAGTAGTAGATGCTCTCAGACACAGAGCTCATGATCAGAATCAAGCTACCAGGCAGGGCCACAGAGCTGGTAGCTGAGTAGAGGTTCCCACCCCTCTGCTCCCCCCCCCCCCAGGCTCCTGGTGAAGGATGGTGGGGACTTCACCAGTCCCCTCCTCATTAGACTGGGCTGGAATGCTTGTGACCACTGGGAACCAATTTTAACTAGCTCTGCCCAACATTCCAGCCTTCCTGGGCCTTAACAACGGCATCCCAGTTTCAGCAGGAAGCAAGTATAGAATAAGATTATAACCCCTTTACCAAAAATAAGAAGTCTGGGATGTTGGACAAAGCCACCGCCCGAAGCAGACAAACTGCTATTGCACAAGTGGGATGTCTTCCTTCCTTCCTTTTTCAAGTCAGGGTCTCTCTGTAGGCCAGGCTGGTCTGGAACTTGGGGATCCTCCTGCCTCTGCCTCAACACCTGGCTCACATTTTACTATCCAGCTGGTATGTTCACAATCTTTATGTTGTTGGCTTATGCAGTCACACATCCTTTCCACCCAGTGTCTTCCTTTACTTATCTCTTGCTTTCCCTCCCCACTTAAGCTCCCTGCCCTTGCTTCCTGGCTCATAGTTTTGACAGAGCATATATGCCATTTGTCTTTTTGGGTCTGTTACTTATGCTCTTTGGTGGTGTGGAGACTGAACCCAGGGATTCAGGCATGTTTGGCAAACTCTCTACTACTGAGCTACATTCCTACATCACTTGGAATACTTCCCCCCCCCCCCGATTTTATCCATTTCCTTGCAAATTTCATTTTCTTCCCTATAAGTACTATGTATACATTGGCCACAGGAGACCAGCCTGTCAACAAACAGCCAAGGAGGTGGGTGGGACTCCAGCACCTTCCCTTCAATCAGAACCACTGCATGTGAATATTCTAGGAGCAAGAACCATTGCTTCTGTTCCTTCTGCTGAGCCCATCAGGCTCCCAAGGACAGTTTCGAATCCATGGGGACACGAGTGGCCCTGGTGGGTCTCAAATGAATTAGAAGAGACTTATGAGGAGAGTGGACGGTAGGAAGGTGGGAGTCGTTATGCCAGGTTTGTGTGTAAAACTTAAGACCCCCCCCCCAAGAAGTCACATTGTAGCATGGCGCCCCTGGTGTCTGTACAAACGTCTTTGGTCTACTCTTCAATTTCATTTAATTATTACGGTAGGGGAGTGCTACATAGATGTAGAGGTCAGAGGAAAAGCTGTCTCCTTACATCTTTATGGGTCCTGGGGACTAAATTCCAATGGTTTTGCATCACCTCACTGCCCTCCTCCCCACACTCGGTTCTGTTACAGGTGAGTTTTCTTTCTGGGACCAACTGCCAGGCACCACACACAGATGGCAGCATGGTGATACCTTCTATCACTAACCTGATGAGAAATCTGGGCCATCAACTTGACCACATCTGAAATCAACTAAAACCTAAGCAGCTGGGAATGCCTATGAACAACAATGTCTTTTCTTTTCCCCCCCAAGACAAAGTTCTCTGTGTAACAGCCCTGGCTGTCATGGAACTCACTCTGTAGACCAGGCTGGTTTCAAACTCAGAGACCTACCTGCCTCTGCCTTCAAATGCATGCTGCCACCACTGCAGGCTGTGAACTGTTTTCTTGACTGTGGCATTTGAGGTAGGAAGACCCATCCTAAATCTGGGCCACATCTTCTGGTGGCAGTCCATGTAAAAGGACATAGTAGGAGGACACTTGCTTTTTGCCTGCTTATCGTCACCGTCCCTGGCAAGTTCACCTATCTTCTTGCTGTTAAAGCATTCTTTGCTGTTAAACCTCCTTCTTCAGGATTCCAACTACACTGACGACCACTGCAGACAACTGGCTTCTTGGACTGAATAACTAGTGGGGTTTTGGCTTTTTTTTCAGTGGAAGGCATCCACTGTTATGTTAGCTGGACCACAGCTGATAAGCCAGTTTAATAAGTCCGTGTGTAGTGTGTGTGCGCGCGCACACACACACACGCACACACTTAATTCTATTAGTTCTATTCCTCTAAAGCAGTGGTTAGTTTGTGGTCACCAAAGACAACTGGAAAATAGGTATTTAATTTTTAGCAATTCTTGTCTAATATATGCATCTAAAAGTTATCAGCTTCCCTTTAACTGTGGTGTTAATAGGTTCTGAGTGTGGCAGAAGCAGTGAGTTTGAGGCCAGACTGGTCTCCATTAGGAGAGCTCCAGAACAGCCAGGATCACATAGTTGAGACCATTTAAAAAATATCCCCCCCCACCACCCTGAGACAGGGTTTCTCTGTGTAACAGTTCTGGAACTTTGTAGATCTGCCTACCTCTACTTCCCAAGTGTTAGTATTACAGTTGTGCAGCCCCATTGCCCAGCTTCAAAAATAAATCTCAAAAATTAATTTTGTGTGTGCATGTACCATAGCACATGGGTATTAGAGGGCAGCTTGTAGGACTCAGATCTCCCTTCCAACATGTATGCTCATAGACTGAACTCAGGTCATCAGGATCAATGGTCAATATCCTTGTTCCCCAAGCATAATGTAGAGCCCCAGACTCTGACATTTGTTTAAAAATAAGAAAAATTAAAAAAAAAAAAGTCCTGTTTTGTTATGTGGGCTTACATTCCTGCTTCATCTCCTGGTGGCTGTGACTACAGGTGTGTGCCAAGGTGCCCAGCTTTGTTGGTAGCTTCTCAGTGGCCAAGCATTCCATTCTGATGAGTGCTTTAGAGGTGTTCCCCACAGATGTATTGAAAACATTGTGTTGTTTCCATTCCTACATCTTTACTGTTCTGGGGAAGGCTCACCTCTTATCACATGCTGGGGCAGTTGTAGGATGTACCTTTCTATGAGGTCAAGATGGAGGGCCTGATGAGAGAGGTGCCTTCTTCAGTTAATGTCATCACTGGGAAGGTAGCTCATGCTCCTGTAAACAACCCTACTGAAAGTAAACTAGCAAAAAAAAAAAAAAAAAAAAAAAAAACCAGAGTGACCACTCCCAACATTGCTCTAGACACAGACACATTGGCCAGAGTAGTGAGGCAAAGAAGACTGGAAAGAACACCATGAGGGTGAGGGCCTGTGAGCATACAGCTAGATGCCCAGGAACCCAGAGCTGGAGCAAGTCATATACCAAGAGAAAAGGCATCCCGAGGCCAACTTCATCAAACATCCTGCATGCTTACCTGTATGCCTCCAGGGAGCATCAAACAGACTGCAGGTTTACCCGTATGCCTGTAATGAGGAACAAACAGGCTAGCTGGACTGCTCCTGAGGATACTCTGGGATGGCCAGCTCCTCTTGGCTGTTCTTGTCACAGGTCTCTAGGGGCGATTAGAACCCAAATGTGAATTATGCCATTTGTTGCCTAGAGCTGTGAACAGATTATAGGTTGGGTGGGTGGACAGCAAACATATTGCGGATTCTGAATTCCAGAAGCCCAAGGACTTGTTTCCCAAAGAAGACAACATACAGGGTCCTGGGATTAGGGTTTCAAATTGGACATTCTCCATTTTGATCAAAATTATGTATGCTAAATAGAGCAACAAATTAGTAGACTGGCAGGATGGTGAGGAGGGGAAAAGGCTCAGGAAACATCTGTGTTGGGATGGGAAACTTGGGAGTGGCAGGTGTTAGCTCCCACACAAACTACAGGTAAAGAGACTGGGGGAGACTTTACCAAAGGCCACGGCAGCAGAATACCTTCTCCGCCAGGGTCTAGAGGGACCTGATTGCAGAGAATGGCCACCTGAGTACCATAGGCTGTGCAGGCTCACTGGCTGCCGAGGATCCTCACACAGCAAGATGCCCAGGCTTCCTTTTCTTCACTGGACTGTGTAGGGTCCCCTGCTCTGCCACAGCACACGGCTTCCTTACAAGTTCCAGGTTCTCAGTGTGGCTCTGGTGACCTCCATGTGAGCACAGCATCTGGAAAGCCCATCTTACAATACAAAGGGCCCATGTTTGTGCTTTTCATTCGACATTGACCTTGAGGCGATGTCCTGGTATAAATAATGGAGGCTGACAGGTTATTTGGGAACTAAAAGTACCTGCACCAGCCCTGACAGTTTGCCCATGGACATTTCTGTTAGGAAGCAAGTTCAGTGCTTTTGTTTTTTTTTTTTTTCAAGACAGGGTTTCTCTGTATTGCTTTGGAGCCTGTCCTGGAACTCGCTCTGTAGATCAGGCTGGCTTCAACAGATCCTCTTGCCTCTGCCTGAGTGCTGGCTAAATTCGATGGGGTCTAAGTCATTATTACTTCATTTGCAAAAAAAAAAAAAAAAAAAAAAAATCTTTTAAAGGTATATTGTAGCTGTTTTTACAGATTATATATGGCCAACAGTAAGAGAAGACTCTAATTTCTCTGGTGACTTGGAAGCAACACAGGGCTGAAGTTAGCATTCTTGTTTTTTATTAGGGTGGCCTAGGCTGGCTTTAAACTCTCCATTTAGCTGATTGCATGCTATAGTATCTACTTTTATGTGGTTCTAGGAATTGAACCCGAACACTCCTGTGAAGCAACCTCACCAGCTGTCCCATGGCTCCATACAAAACTTGGAAAGAAGTGCACACAGTCAATGCAGGATCTTTATTGGTTCCAATGTGTTAGGAGATGTGGTAATAAATGATACCCTTACATTCTCTTAACCAAAAATATAACAAGTATTTACACTTAGTAAGTACAAAAGCATACAGAGGCACTGTCTTTCTAAAAGACATAAGTTTAAGAGGCATCACAAACTAGGAGACAACACTGCTTGTTACAGGATGCCTTACAATCACTGAATTGTGCAGACAATTATCACTTGATTATAGCAACTGTGCAATTCTGCTTTTTGATAAACTCACATTTCAATTTTAAAACATCTACCAAGTTTCAACTGCATTGTGTACATTAGAAATAAAGAGGCCTTTAAAACAGCACAAAAGCAAAAGATGAAGCAGGGTTCAAGTTTCAACTTGAAAATGTACCCAACTCGTCTTCAAGGCTGATCCCCCGCCAATCTTTTTTGAGCATATAATGGAATTCTGAAAGGATACACTTAATGTCTTCTAGAACCTTTCAATCCAATAATCAGTTTTAAACTTAAGGGATCCTTTTTTCTTTTCCTTTCTTTGTAATTATGAAGAATTTCTTCTGGTTATTGCTCCTCTTCCAGTTTGGTAGAGATCATAGAGGTGATGAACGTCACTCTCTAAAAGGCTTTTCTCCCCAAAGGTCATGTCGAAAGACACTTGATAGAGGAGGTGAAGTCTGGGGACTTCGAGTTAACCTGCTGTAAGTAGCACTGGGGTCACTAATGAAATCTTTCACTGTTTGGCAAAGTCTGCACTAAGGGTCTCCTGCTTTGATGGTCTTGGCAGATGCTGGGCACTAGTTTCTTTAGTAACATTACACACTTAGAACAAGGACAAACAGGGATTTGGAACTGGAGCAAGCATGGGCTTTAAGGCTTCCCTTGCTCTAGTCACATGACAATAATAATAATAATAATAAAAAGGCAGACATGATTTTTTTTTTCAGGAACTCATATACATCAGACTACAAAGCATTTGGTTTTAATTTTGATCAATGTGATCAGCTGGTCTGAACACCCACAGATGAAGTTTGCCATAACTAAGGCAGCTCCACAGTACAAGTTCAAAGCCACAGGCCTCAATGCTCTGTGCAAGATATTTACACCATTAAGGACCAAGGCAGGTGAGGCTCCGTCTGAAGACCTGCTAGATGAACAGAGGCTGTTCAAACAGCACATTTTTCTAGAGTAATGGATAGAAAATGGTGACAATGAGTACCCAAACTTGGATTAAAAAGATGGATATAGCAAAAATATTTATTTTGTTTTGGACACGAAAACAATATTTTGCAAACAGGTTAATAAAAAATTCACAATCAGAAGACAGCACAGTTCATAGGCCCGGTCAGTTAAGCTGTTCAGCTTCAGCTGCTGTGCAGGCTGCTTTCCACTTTAAAGGGTTAGCAAGGACCCGCCTCACTGCACTGCAGAGCACCTGGGCTCATGTCTAGAGCTTCCGAGTTAATGTTTCCCCAGGGGAATTCTTCAGCCACTACTTTTCCCAAAGAGACAGGCATTCTGTGGGAGGACACAACACTGTTATATGTGGAACTCTTCTGATTCTTAGGTGATTGGACAGAAAACAGGAAGAGAGAGCAACGGAAAAGCACAGCCTTGAAAAGGCAGTTGGTCACGTGACTGCCCCGCAGCAATGCGGTCATGGTTAGTGCACTTATAATGGCTTTGGCTTTTATTTATTTATTTATTTTTTGGTACAGAAATTTATGAAATCTTATTTGCCTTTACATTAAAAAGCAAATGAAAAACTTTAAATATATATACAAAATGTTATGTTTAATTTGTAAAAATGTGGAAAGTCCACTTTATTTAATAAGCAGTCACTGAATTTGAACAAAGAGTGCTATATCCAGGAGGTCACAAAGGACGTCCTCTCCAGGGCAGAAATCCCCTCCATTATCCTAGTGCCTCTCTTATACAAGTTTATTCCTTGGTTACTGAGCTCTGCTCAAAGCTCAAGTTCAGTGACTGCACATGTGTTTGTGTAGTGCAAGCCACTGGATGAGTCAAGGTGACCTTCATCATTACATCCATGAAACATTAAAACGGTCCTATTTTTTGTATAGGGGTATTCTGTCTGCATGTCTGTGTATGCACCACAAATATGCGGTGCTTTTGGAGACGAGAAGAGGGTGTTGGATCCCTTTTCCGGAGTTACAGGCAGTTTTAAGCCACAATGTGTTAGGGCCCTCTGCAAGAGAATCTTAACCACTGAGCCATCTATCCAACTCCTACAATATTTCTTCCAAGCTAGGGATTTCACACTTGAGTTGTATAAAGTTAGCTTAGGGTGGGTTCCTATAGAAATAAACTCTAGGAAAGCTATTTATAGTACCCTCACAATTGGATGCATCATTATGTTCCCTTCAGAAACAGATTCAATGTCAACTATCCCCTTTGGAAATCAGGGTTCTCCCTTCCCATTTAACTCTGCTCCCCTTTCCAAAAGATTGCCAAGACCCCTGTGGCTGCTACAGTCCATGCCACAATGGCTGCTCACACTACACCTGTACAGGTGTCTGTTTCCCACCTGAGCGTCCACTACAATACTGCCAAATCTCTGTAACTATGTCAGGATGGCATCTGCTGCTCAGACCATAGACAGCTTTATAGCCTCAGACAAACAATAGCTAACAAGAACTCTTGAATACAAACAAAACCACAATACTTTAAATAATAAGTTACTTTTCAAATACACAAGACTATCCTTGGTATTGGCAGACATTTTGAATGTGTCCTTTAGCCCAAGCTATGGCTTGGAAATAATAATACCATTATCTTTAAAATGATTTACAAAAAGAGAGACCTACAGTGATACACAGGGGGGCAACTCTGAGCTTGAATGTAGTCCCAAGGCAGGAGTGATGTGCAAAGTGTAGGCTGGGATCAGGTGCAACATCCAGATAGGAAACTGCACCTGCAGGGACAGAAGGGAGCATGACTCCCAAGAGCTCAGCCTCAACTCAGCGAGGACACCCCAGGGTTGGTGGCAGCAGTTGGGCTGTTGGCCTTGTCCTGCAGAACCATGAGCTCTTATCCATGCTCCTGATTTCCAGTGGGCTCCGAGGGCCATCCAAAGGCTAGACCGCTGACACCTGCTCATTTTCTGAAAATAGTAAAGATACAATTAGTTGGCCTACCTGTTAATGCAGATTAAGCAATAACCAACCTACTATCTGCTACACAAGAAACTCTCACTAATCTTGGCAAAGATTCCATTAAGACCCAGGATTCATTACAACACCATAGTTTCTAATCACACCGAGGACTGATATAAAACTGGAATTTCAAAATTAAAATTCTTTCACACTTCTTGTGCGTGTGTGTGTGTGTGTGTGTGTGTGTGTGTGTGTGTGTGTATACAGATGCCACTGTGTATGTGTGAAGGTCAGAGAACAATATTCAGAATCACTTTTCTTCTTCTATCATATGGACTCTAGGGATCAGGCTTGGCAGGAAGCAAAGGCACTGTTGACCATCTTGCTGGTCCCTGTAGTTTTATTTCTTTGTTGTGTGAATGTGGAGGGGTACAGGTATGTGTGTATAGGTATGTGTGCATGTGTACGCAGACTAGAGTTTGACATACCATGTCTTACTGGATGGATCACTCTCTAGTCAGGACCTCTCAGTGAATTTAGGGCTTGATAATCTGACTAGTCTAGGTAGCCAGCTTGCCCTGGGGATCCTGTCTCCACTTTCCCAGTGCTGGGATTACAGATAACCAATACACCTTCCAGACTTTACATGGGTTCTGGAGCTCTGAATTCTGGTCTTCATGCTTGCATGACAATCACTTCATCTACTGAAACCATAGATGATTTCAATATATCAATTTATTAATATATGATTTAGAAGTCTAAAAAAATATTTTCAATAAAGAAACCACTTTTCAATCTTTTGTTCAGTTACAAAGTTCATCAAGAGTTTTGCTTGCAAGGAGCTGAGTCAATAGTGTCTTTTCATACAACTGCTATTGTCATATTTTGTGAAACTACTCACCAGACATCAAGTACCTTCTTTCATAATTCTCCTACTAGAGCTGCCATTTCATTATCAAAGATACAGATACTCCATGTGAGCCAGCATCAGAGCTATGAGTACAGAGACTGTCTACAAAAGGCATCTTATTTAGTGCCTATTTAAATGTTCCTTATAATTTGTGTGTGTGCGCGCACTACAGTGATCAAGGAGGAGGCCAGAGGGTAACTTCTGTGGTGTTGGCTCTCTCCTTTGTGTGGGTTTGGGGGACAACTCAGGCTGTCAGTTTTGCACAGCATATGCCCAGATGATATTTAAAAACAAAACAAAAAGAACAAAATACAAACAAACAAAAAACTTAAAGAGATGTAAAAACATTACAAATTATGACAAGTATCAAAGTAAAGACCTTTTTATGCTCCATAATCCCCCTAAGAACCATGGGGAAAGTTTGTTAACGTACCATCTGCTTCGCTATCTGCATCAGCCACATCTGCTAGTTTGGGATGGGATGGCTGCAAGCTATGCCTGTGAGGCTGGGATCCGGTCTTCCAGGGAGCCCAGGCCAAGGTGTGGCTACTGGGAGGAGCTGGCGGCAGTCTAGACAGGCTGTTAAACATCATCTTTGACCTCTGTACTGCCACGCTATAGTCTGGAGGTTTTAGATGAGGGTGGGGTCCTTCCTTTAGGTCCGCTAAAGAAATTCCCAGATATCCTGGAGGAGTAGGAGGTGGCTCCCTATACCTATCACCTTTCTTGGGTGAGGTGACACAGTACACTGGTGTGAAAAAGATAAGCAGTGGAAATGTTAATGGAAAAACATAAGAAACAAGAAAAAAAGAAACCCACACTGAACATTACAATGGCAAAAATGTAACTTAAAACACAAAATGAATGCATTTAAATGCAATGACAACAAACTGAAAATGTTCTTACAAACACTAATATTTAAAACCTGTTAGACATTTTAAGAAAACTCCACAAAAGGCTACATGAAGCAGTGACAGCACACTCCTCTCACCCAGCAGCTTGATTCTGCCCTCAAGTGTAATGTCAGTCTGAAGACAAACAGTCAGAGAGGTTTCTGCTGGCTGAAAAGTTATCTACTCTGAACCACAGCATTGGCACATGGGTCACAGAGACTATCTTCTGGCAGTCAGGGCAGACACATTCTTAGTTCAGGCATGCATACCAATGAACGTTCCCAGTTTAGATGAACTAATTCCTTGTGGGATCTTATATTTGTTTTGAGACAGGGTCTCTACATAGCCCTGGCTGTACTGGAACTCAGAGATATCACCTGCCTGCTGCTTCCTGGTGTTGGGATTAAATGTACCACCACTCCTGGCTGGGATTTTACTTTGTACTCCTGTTTTCTGACTAAAGCCTAGAAAAAGCCCTGACGTTTAGGAAATGTGACATTAAGAATAATGGTAACTTTAATTTCTTTTTGCCGAGTGTATAATAATCTGCTGGAAGGAAAGAAGCTCCAAGGAGTGAAGGCCCTCCCATAATATGTTAATTACACAAAGGACATTTAATAAGACACTCTACCCACACACAAGCAGAATGGATTTAAGGAGTATTAGCTAATTCTCACATCAACATGAGGCTTGTCCATATGTATTTCTACTACTTTATAGTAAAACTCGCATGTAATGTTAGGACAAGAAGGGATGACAGAGCATAGTGGTATATAATATAATTAAGCGGTAGGAAAATTGTCAAAAGTAGAGAAAAATGAAGAAGGATTTGTCTAAAGCCACCAAGTGAAAGATGTTAAAATCTATACTCAGAGGAACATATACTTTTATATTCCTAGAATCCTGACGAAGTGTACCAAGAAACTGCAAGGTCAGCACATATCCCTTTCCTTTTTAAAAAATAATTAAATCATAATGACAGTGACTTGATAGTCATTTCACACAGCAGAGAAGCAGAGATATTGTGTGTAAGTATTCATGTAATTCAGGGAATAAACAATTTCATGACTAAATTTACTAAAAAAGCTTACTAGACAGCGATCCACAAATTAGCTGCCACCTGGCAATGCATACTCACCAGGCTAGGCACACTGAAATGCTTGCAGTCTCTGTCCTTGCTCTGTGGTGCCCAAGAGTGAGTGCAGGGCTTTGCAATGCTAAGACCTACTTTATCAGTGGTTGAGGATCTCAGTATGTCTCTGTGCCAAAAAGTAAAAGAGGACTCATTGTTTCCATTATGTACACTTAGCAACTGTGGTCCCAACAACTTATGAAGTTATCAGAACACTCTTTTCTACATTAGTCTGCAGTGATGTCACCACATCTGACAACAATCCCTAACAACATACCCTCTTCTTCTGCTCATGCTCCTTTTCACTTTCACATGGCTTAAGTATCTACTTAGAAACTTTTGAAAAGGTATCACCATGGCTTTACCTGTGTATTCCGTATGTATTTGATAGCTATGTGTCTTTTCTGTTAGTCATTGTCATTGCCCTTCTCATTTTATATATAAATACAAGAACATGTATGACAGAGGAAAAGCAAAGCTCCCTAGGAAGCCATAAAGTTTGGGGTGATATATTGTGGAAGGAAGAAAAAAAAAATGTAGAGTGAGAGAAATAATACAATCTGGTCAAGAAAGTCCAACTATCAGGGGGAGGGGGGTCACATAACCCCTCAACACCAGTGATACAAACAGACCCACACTTACCAATCAAACCTCGGTCTGTACTGGAAGTGACAGTTTTATAAACAGGGTCAGTGGTGTCCCTAGGCTCCAAGCCATCAGGTGCCTCTACTGTTGCACTTTCCAGTACCCTCCGCTTTACAGTCCCATAGTTTGGTTCGTATGTGTCAGAGAGTGAGCTGGAAGAGGCCCAACTCTGCCTCAGCTGGGTTGTCTCTAGGTTGCCTTTGCACTGGCCACAAGTTCTTGAGCAGCCTTTATTAGGACAGGCACAGGGTTCACAGTCAGTGGGCTCAACCTCTGCAATAGGGTCATCTAAATGTGTGTGCCTGTAAGTGTTCATAAAGTCCCAGCTTTTTGGGTTTGGAAGACTTTGGAAATTGTCATGGGAACTGCTGGAGCAGGAAGTCCAACTTCCCCGCCCACTGTCAGCTGCTTCCAGCACAACATGTTCATGAGACATCTCTTCACTGCTCAGAGAAGATGAGACAGCTACACCCTTGATAAGAGACGGCTTTGGCAGCATCCACCTAAAAATGGAGATACACAGATGAGTAATGGATACTTTAGTGGCATACTGGAGACTTCCCAGAACATGTGTTCTTCCTACAAGAGACTAGGATATACCTGAATGCTTAGCTAGCAATGTTTCCTCCAAGAAACCCTAACTTTAAATAAAAACACAAGATGAAATTTGAAATGAATGGAAGTAAGTACACCTTTGTCATCACACTGCTTCCCCAATGTGCAGAATTTAGCATTTCTAAGCTGAGGAGCCACGTTTTATTTTTTCACAAACATCTGAGGTTACCTAAGTATGATGGGATGTCAAAAGCAACTTCCCAAAGTGCCAACTGCACAGGCGCCAACATTTATAGCAAGGTTCCCAAACATGGGACACATGTATCCAATAATCTACTTTTGTATAGTTGGGGAGAGATGGTTTATTTTAAATGGTTTCATGTATGTCCAATCTGCAGCCTGCTTGCTGGCACATATAGATATGAACATAGTACAACACAAACTCTGTGAGAATACTTAAAACACTATGAGGGTTTTTTTTTTTTCTTTAAATGTGATTGTGTAAGTGTATGTGTGGGGGCGTTGGGGGGTGCACAGGACTCAACTGTGCCATTCCTGAATGTCAACTTTTTGGAAGACAACATAGAGAGTAAAAAAAGGCCTGGCCCTACTCGCCTAGCTCCTGTAATGTGCTAGATATACATGATAGACTAAAAATCTGTTTTATAATACAATCTTTCTGAGTAATTTCTAATAGCCAGGAGCCATGTCTCTAGTAACAACAGCAGGCACCCAATGTGTTCATAGTGATACATGGTAGAAAGCAACTTGAATAAAGGGCATTCAGGAACACATAAAAAGTATATCCATGATCTTTCAATTCCATACACAGTACACATACAGATGGCATATATGTATATAGCTTCATAGTCTTACATGGGTGTTTTAATGCTGACCTACTGGAAGAGGGTGCAAGGTCATGTTATGAGTGCTACATACTGATTCTGCATTTGATAGGAACACAGACATGGATGTTTACCCATGACCAAGCTGACTGTGCTCTCTGATCCCTGAAGGGTGATCTGTCTTTTCCAATGTTCCTGTCGTGGGCTCAGGAGCTGCTAGGGTGTGGGCAGAACACCGTTCCTCCTGCAGAGCTGCAGACATGGAGTCCACAGAACAGTTGCTCACAATGCTGGACCGAGAAGAGATTTCACTGTGGCTGGAGTCAGACAAGTTGTCAGACTTAGCTGATGGTATGAGTGTGTAACCTGAAGGAGAAAGAAGGCCAATTCAACTACAAAATAAGGGGACAGCCAGGGGCAGCCAAGGGGAGACAAAGAAAACACGGGACAAAAAGCAAAGTAGTAGGAAATGTCAGTTGTTATGATGTGTTAGAATATAAGGACGGCAATTTTCTCCATACCTTTCACCTACCATCCACACCACACCCACAGAACTCCACACTGAAGAAGTCAAAAGCTGGTGTTACTGTCCAGACTCACAACACTTTCAAATGTTTAACAAAACAAGAACAATGAACACATTATAAACATTAGCAAGTACACAGAGCATAGTTTTTCAACCTCTTTTTAACTCAGTGTCCCCTCCTTTGATTAACATAAAATATTTCATGGCCCATTTTGTGGAATGGAGGCAGGCTCAAAGAACTCGACCCGGAAATCTTCAAAGTGCATACTCTTATCTCAGATATTTTTCCCAAATTGAGATCACTATTTCAGCATTTTCAATTCTAAGAAAACAACTCAGGACCTTGTGCAGGCCAGGCAAACCAGAGTTCTGTTTTTGTGCAAGTGTGCACATACATATGTGGTATATGTTCACGTGGGTATGTAATTGTATGTAGGTCAAAGCTGATGTAATGTGTCTTCCCTGACTGCTTTCTACTGTATTTTTTTTAAGACACTGTCTCACAGTGAATCTGTAGCTCCATTAGCTGACCAGAGTCTCTATCCTTCTGCCCTGTGCTAGAATAATAAAATGCATAGTCAATTTTTCACCTGGATATGGATTCAGTTCCTGACACTAAAAGATCTTCCTAATCCTTTTTTTTTTTTTTAGAAAATTATTTATTATGTATTCTATTCTACCTGCATGCATACCTATTTGCCAGAAGAGGGCACCTGATCTCATTATGGATGGTTGTGAGCCACCATGTGGTTGCTGGGAACTGAACTCAGGACCTCTGAGGGAGCAGCCCACAGCCAGTGCTCTTAACCTCTGAGCCATCTCTCCAGCCCACTCTGTTTCAGTACTTTTAAACAAACTGTTTCAGATTTGCTCATGATTAACTTTGTTAAGAATTAAGTAGCTGAATAGATTAGGAAGTATGATGATGAAAACAGCATCTACCTACTTTCTATTCTTCTACAACTTACTGCATAGTGCATGGCGACAGAGGCCTTGTCTATTTTGGAGGAATTAAGGAACTGGGATGATATGAGGTGAAGGATCCAAAACCACATGTACAGTATGATGGCCAATGTCAAAGTGGTCTATTTTGATACAAAATAGACGAGAAATCAATACTTTGGTTTAGAAATAAAAGATTGTCATAGCAGGTATGCAAGTGGCTTAAAGAAGCAACAATAATACCTCCTAACAGGTCTCATGACTTTTGGACTAATTCCCAGAAACATTGCCAAGGAAGAAATAGAGGCTCTTGTATGCTACTGATCCTCAGTAATACAAAAAAGGAAGACAGCAGCTAATTGCCAGGATTGCCTTATACCTTAAGGGATTCAGCATGTTCAACTAAATTCACTGCAAGAAAAAAATGGCTGTGAAGTAACATTTTCAAGAAGTACCATTAATCATTTCACATAGAAATCAAGATCCAGAAATGTGTGGTTTACTCTTGGGCTTATGAAGCCAAGAACCCAGTAAGACAAGACAATCCAGTGTTTCTAACTTTTACCACACAGCCTTGCATTTGGGATCACTGTCACTCACCAGTGCCCATGAAATTGATTCTTCAGTTTTTAAGACGACCTGGCAATGGATATTGCAAACAGGAATTCAAACCAGCCAGCCTTCTACTTCCAAAGAGAATCTCCCACTGTCTCTTCTACTATATTGTACAGACTTGTCTCCGTTTCAAATCAATCTTATCCTTATGTTTGTTACATCAGAATCTAAGAACTTTTGGAACATTTATGGGATTACATATGTATCTGGCACTCAATTCAAGTTTATGAGACATGGGGTAGGGCATGGTAATTTCACTAATGTTTCTAGATGATTCTGAACCTGTTGGGCTCTTGGCTCCCAGCTTTGTTTTTTTGTTTCCTCACAGTTGAGGAAGTATGATGGCAAACAGGTTCTGAGATAGGGGGTGGAAGAAGCTGTGAATGGGGGTTTACATGAAACTGAACAATTGATCCTAAGACGTTTTCTTTGATGATTTCATCCAGTCTCAGCTGCTACCAGAAGAAAATACAGCAAACTACAGAAAACAAGTAGATTAAGTTTACTAACTCAACATAGTGGTCAGCATATGTACAAGTGAGGCACAATAAATCAGTTTTTCTTTGCAGCTAAAGGCTCTACAGCACCAAAAAATGCTTAATAGTATTTACTACATCACCTGCCCAACCTCTGACAGATGGTTGAATTCAAGCCACATTTACATTAATAACTTAAAACAAACTTAACACTAATAGTAAGTAAGGAACTTTTCACAGAGTCTTCCTCCGTTTAGGCTTGAACCGGGTACAGAAGCAGCTTAGAGTGGTACTGTGGCCTTGGCTACTTGAGTCGCAGATGGCACTCCCTTTCTCATCTGTGATGTTGCTTCCAACATCCTTCACTTTCTCACAGCTGTCTGTAGCTTGATTGTGATCTGTGTCCTCTTTTTGGCTGTTGACTAGTCTCTCCCTTGAAAGAGTTCTCTCCCTAAATCTTCTAAACGGGGATGTCATTCTTTTCCTGGTTGTGTTCTCACAACTTGTCCTGTCTCTATTCTCCTCAGTGGCCTTCTTGGTCCTGTCTGTTCTTTTTGCTGTGCTCCCAGTAATCTGAAGGATTTTCTTTTGCAAGTAAACCCCACCTATTCCGGGGCAGGTCTGGCCACTGATCTTGGTGCTGGGTTCACAGGGAGGGGATGAGGAAGACCCTGAGAGATGCAGCGGGATGCTGTGATCAGTTATGATACTGCCAACTGGAGGGAGAGATGCAAAAACCCTGACATGGTCAATAAATTCTTTTCAATTAGTCACAATTAGCTTGGTTTACATAACATTTCACTATTTTAAAACTATAATCTGAAGAATTGAACTATAGTAACAGTTCTTTTTTGTTTATTTTTTAAATAAATAAACTATGTAGCTACTATACAACATAAACACCTCTGTTACTATAAGATACCCAAGATAGAAATTACCTTGCTCAAAAGAAGCTGACAACAAAAAACAAAACAAAAAAGAAAACAAAAGCAATGCTGAAAACAAGCCATATTGGTAAAAATTATAAAGAGAAACATGACAAGAATATCAGGTGATCAGAACCATCTCTTAAGAAATGATGCTTTAGGATTTTCAGATTTTAATAATAACAACAACATCAATAATAATAATAATAAACCCAGTAAAAAACCAAATAGGACATGCACAGCATGCAAAGACACCTTTATAAAGTACCATTTCTGGTGCAGATGGGACTTCTAAGAGGAAGGAAGACAATGTTCGAGTTGCTTACATATGCAGAGTTGCAGAGTTGCAAGTGCTTACATATGCAGGTGCCCCAGTGGAGGCCACAGGCTAATCTGGGTGGTGCTCTCCCTGAGGAGCAGCTCACCCATTGCCCCAGCAACCTTCCCTCCTCCACCTCCCAGTTCCAGGGCTACAAAGTATAGGTTTTACATGGTGCTAGGATTAAACCTACTGAGCTGTCTCACCAGTGCTTGGCTTCTATGTTTTTGTTCAAATTCTCCTTTTGAAAATAGGAAATAATGCTGGGTGGTGCTGGCTCTCGCCTTTAAATCCAGCATTTGGAAGTAGAGGCAGGTGGATTTCTGTGAGTTCAAGGCCAGCCTGGTCTACAAAGCAAATTCCAGGGCTGTTATACAGAGAAACTCTGTCTCAAACAAAACAACAAACTTTAAAAAAAGAAAAAACAACAAAACCCCCCACAAAATAACAACAAAAACACCACATACACAAACAAAAAACAAAAATCCAACCCCCCAAAAAACAAACAAAAAAAAAGCAAATAGTTTTACTTTACTAGTGATGAGAATAAAACTAATCCCAAAGTTTAACAAGAATTGAGAATGGGTGAATAATGTACTTTTACTGCCATGAAGCTGTTTATGGAAATAAAGGCACTGAGGCGGGGTTGGGTTTTCTATTCTTTTTTGGAAGGTTCTAATTATGAAGGTCCAAGTGGCCACAAACATACTATAGACTCAAGGATGTGCCTCATGTCAGGTTCTCTTGCTGAATGCTGCTATTAAAGGTATGTGCTGCTACTATGCCTGGCTATCTTGTTGGACTCTTTATGTATTTAAGAGTAATTTCTGAAACCATTTTTGAAGAGAATTCTTCAAGCTTCTAACGGTTCTCAATACAAATATGCTAGGCCCACATTTAATAAACACCATGGTTAACTATTAGCCAGATGTTAAAAAACAGTGAAAAGACCAATTTACTACAGTGGTAAGAATGAGTGGATGTTGTGTGGCAGTACACATCTTTAAATCCTAGCACTCAGGAGGCAGAGGCAGACAAACTCTCTGTGAGTTTGAGACCAGCCTGGTCTACATAATGAGTTCCAGAGTAACTATATAATAAACCCTGTTCTGAAAAACAAGAACAAAACAAAAAGTGATCTGTTGGGATATTCCTGTCCAAAATACTTCTTCCCAAGTCAAGGTAAACATAAACCACAGTCAGATTTAGCAGCTTCAACTTCTTGCTTACAGAGCTGTCAGCACTGCAGGACCACCTGCCTGACTAAAGATCAGATCACTTGAAGAAATCTGATGAAGGCATTCTGGATAATCAGCTCATACAGATAAAGAAAAAACACAGGCCCACGTGTCTTGCAGAAGTATAATGAGATACAGAAGAATCAGAAGCTCTTTTCTGAATACACCTACTATACACATTCCTTCTATGTCTCATTTGATTTTTGTGAAGCATTCCTTAGTAAAATCCCAGCTACCCGAGGGTAAAAAGGGCTGGGGAGCAAGTGAGCTATGCCAAGCTGGGGCAACAACAGGGAAAAGAAGGGACACTTGAATCTGCTCATCACTGACTACATATAGAAATACCATGTCCTTTCAACTGTATACACAGTCCCTAAAGCAGAGAGTTTTTCTGAACTTCATACACAAGTCATGAATGGTAACAAAGATATAGCAAGGGACAGAGTGTCAAACTTAGATGTTAAATCACTGTACCCCAGCTGGCAAACAGTCTTGAAGAGTGAAACTTAGACCTTGGGAACAGAGTGAGCTGGGGGAGCTTCTCCCTCCAGCCAGGACTGACAGTCTCCCTCTGGGCCAGGTAATGTCCTCTGCTGTGATTATTTAAGTGCCCCCCCCCCCTTTATACTCACGAAGAGCCCGGGACTAAGATACTGTTATCTTAGTGTAGGCTCAGAGTGTAAAGAGCCAGAGTAATAAACACGCACTTTTTAGCATGTCATATGTGTGGTCAACATCATGTGGTATCTCACAGTCCAGGCTATCCAAGTAAGCTTCAGTCTGACTCCTGAGAATACATGTGAAAAACGAGGATTTTTGTCTGACTTTTCTTTGCTGATTTTGTGTAAATGTAAAAACCACAGAAAGGCATAGATTATTTTAAATCCCCATAAATAAGAAAAACAGAATAAACCAAAAAGAGCACTCACAATGTCCTGGCACTCACAATGTAGATCAGGTTAAAAGATCTGCTTGCCTCTGCTGCCCAAGAGCTGGGAATAAAGGGGTGCATCACCATGCCCAGACAATACTGCCTTTTCACCTTACATGTTGTACTTGTACAAAAATAGAAAACTTTTTTTGGAACTGGATCTCAGGCCTTGAACCTATTATGTAGCTCCTGATGACCTTGACATGCTGATCCCCCTTGCCTCCTCCTCCCAAGTGCTGGGATTACAGGTGTGCACCATCACACCCAGTATACATATGATTTGTTGTAGAATTTTATTTGCAAATTCTCTACAGAAATGTTTAAGTATATGAAACTGGAAAAATGGCACTGAGCACCAGAAAAGACCAAAACAACTGTGACTTAGGCCCTCATGTCTATCTATGCTTGCTCTCTGCCCAAGAAGTTAAAGATCATGCCCTGAAAACTGGAGTCCTAGCTACATGATGACTGATACTTGAAAAAATGTTTGAACAATTCAATGTGAAACATTAATTCACCGTTCTGTCACTTGCTTACAGACTAAAAAGCAAGTGTGTTGATGTGCTGTTTGGTCTGAGAAGAGCCAGTAAGAAAAGTCCCATCTTACCTTTTCGAGGGGAACTCTGAGGAGATGCAGGAGGGCTAGAATGCAGAGAGGATGCCACAGAAACAGTGTCTTCTGTGTGTTTCTTACCACTCACTTCTTCAGTTGGTCCTAAACCTTTCTGAGGTAAACTTGTACCTAAAATTCAATAAATAAATAAAAAACATGAAGAAGCAAATAGTATCATTTTACAATTAAAATGCATGTCACTGTCTGGGACAATGGCTGGTATGGTCAACCAAGACTTGTAAATACACTCAGTGACTAAGTTACTGGGAGATGGCAAGCAGGTCTCATTCTCTAGGTTATTTGTTCAAACCCAGTTGGCTAGTACAGACAGGATTATAATAGGCAATAAGCTTTGTGGCAGAGGGAAATCAATTACACAGTCAAAATATAGTGTGCCAAACCTCCACAATTATATCTGGTTGCCACCCTAAGAGAGAAGATTGAGGTCCAAACTCTGCCCTCCCCTATTGAGATAGCCCCTTCAAGAGAGCAGAGTATGTCAGAGGTAGTGTGGGGTGCTGGCACTGTCACCATCTGAGGTTCATCTCTGCTGTGGGCACACATAAGAGGCCCTTTTCAAGAGCACTAAATTCATACTGCAGAAAGAAAAGTAAGCAACAGACAGGAAAATTGGATGGCACTCCCAAAAACATTCTTGGAAAGTTCTATTATTCTCTACCAGCTGGCTATTGAGTATAGGTCAGATTCTGAAATGGTTGTTGTAGAATAATCTTTTTGTACACTGTGATGATGTGTCACTCAGACTGGCTTAATAAAAAGCAGAAAGGCCAACAGCTAGGCAGATTTTCATGACAGAGAGGACACTGGGAAGATGGCAGAAATGCCAAGAGATGTTGAACTAGGAGGACATGCAGGAGGAAAGATACAATCCACAAGTCACGTGGCAGCATATAGCAGAAATGGGTTAATTTCAGTTATAAGAGCCTAAGCTATCAGCCAAGCTTTCATAATTAATAAGTTACCATGTCATGATTTGGGAGCTGACTGGCAGGACAAAGACTCTCTACAAATGGTTGCAGCCCAGTTACTTTTTAAGAGTTTCTAGGAAGTCACTGAGCTACAGATTACTCTTAGCACAGAGCAAGCATGACTATGATGAGGAGCTGGTACAGCAAGGCAGTCTTCTGTAAGACACTCTCACCAAGCAGGCTTGTTTGCTATTGTCCTATTCCCACCTCCCCACAACTATATCTTAATTTACCTTCTCCCCATCTCCTTTTCCCCTCCATCTCTCTTTCCTTACCTCTTTCTGTCATTCTCTTAACAGAGCAACATATATAGCTCAGGCTGGCCTAAAACTTGTATGTAGCCTAGGTTAAATGAATATTCAATGGGCACCTCCCCCCAGTACTAAGATTAGAAGGGTGTACACTATGCAAGACTTCAAATCTCTTCAGTGGTTTGTCAGTGACAAATTATGCTTGGTACCTCTACAATGTAGATGTATTTATGACTTCACTTATCATATCCTGGGAGGCTGTGTAATCTGGTAGTTAAAAAGCAAGGATTTTAGAACCAACCAGCCTAGGATCAACTTCTAGACTAATAATGTACTGGCACTGTGGAAATTATTAAGATTCTGTGTAGAATGAGGCTAAATTACCATATCATAGGGCTATTATGAAGACTAAGTAAATATATAAAGTTTACAATAAAGAGACTGTATCTGAAACTCCGTGTTAAATGTGACGTGTGTGTGTGTGCATGGCTTTGTGTATACTAGTCAAGAACTCTACCACCAAGTCAAACCTTCAGTTGTTATCGCCTCTTAATATGCATGCAATTTGCAGTGAGCCAAATTGTAACAACAGATACCAAATCATTTTCTCTGCCTCAAGGGAACCCTTGCCAAAAAAAAACTTCTTCTAAAGCCCTTTGCTAAGGGCTTCTCTTCCTTTTTCTTTGTTTTCTTTTACATGTACCAAGTTAGTACACACACAATAAAGAAGTAATCTGCTTGTATCTTTAATAACACTAGATGGAACACTGAACATTACTTACTCAACTCCGTAACTCAAATCAAATTAAAAATCACAAATTTTGCCAGTGGTGCACACCTTTAATCCCAACACTTGGGATGCAGAGGCAGGCAAATCTTTGTGAGTTCGAGGCCAGTCTGGTCTACATAGCTAGTTCCAGGACAGCCAGGGCTGCTACACAGTGAAACCCTGTATTGAAAAACCAAATCAAATCAGACCCCAAACCAAACCAAAAAACCATACTTCAACTAAGCATGAAATATGTATAATAATACATGGAATATGTTAGTAATACCAGGAACCAAATCTAATCTAGCTCTCCATGTAAAAGTGGACATAGAGATATTGTTAAAACAGCAAAAGTAATTCCAATAATGTCTATATGGCTCAGTGGGGAAAATAGTTGAAGATTACATTTAATGTATTTTATGTTTAAAACATTTCTTATTTTCTTATTTTATGTGTATGAATGTTTTGCCTGTATGTAAGTGCACTATGTGTGTGTCTAGTACCCACAGAGGTCAGAAGAGGCATTGGATCCCCTGGAACCTGAGTAGTGAGTGATGGTGGAGAACCATTATATGGGTTTTGGGAACCAAATCCAGGCCCCTCTGCAACAGCAACAAGTACTCTTAACTACTGTGCCATCTCTCTAGTCCTGTCACTTAAAAAAAAAAAATTATGTGTCTGGTGTGGGTATGTGCAAGAAAGTACAGATGCCCAAGGAGGCCAGAGGCATCTGATTGCTTGGAGCTAAAGTTACATGCAGCTGTGAGCCACCTGATGTGGGTACTGGGAATCTAATGGGTTTTCATGAAAGCAGTACACCCTCATAACTGCTGAGACATCTCTCTAGCTCCTACATTTATTTTTAATTAAAATTTTCTTCTTTAAAGTTTTGTGTGTATAGGTGTTTTGACTTAATGTATACCTGTGTACCATATTTGTGCAGTGCCCAAGGAGGCCAGGAGAGGATGCTGGATCCCTGGGAACTGTTGTTACAGATCATTGTGAGCTGAATTGTGGGTGCCGGGAATCAAACCCAGGCCTGGAAGTGCAGCCAGTGCTCTTAACCACTGAACCATTTCTCCAGCCCCCTACTAAGAGAAATGGGTTAATTTAAATGTAAGAGCTATCCAGTAATAAGCCTCAGCCATTGGCCAAACAATTGTAGTTACTATTAAGCTTCTGAATGATTATTTTATAAGTGGTTCTGGGACCAGGCCGGACAATAGAAAAGCTTCCAGCTCAGCTTGTGCCACCACACTCTGCTGTCATTAGCTTTAGAAACTAAGAGTGAAATGGATTACGGCTGTGAGCACTCACTTAGCACATGGTCTTTAGCTTGTCCTCTCTTTCTGATGGGGTGCAAATTAACTGCTGGCACCTGAAGCACCTGGCTCACTCTGTGCGGCTGATGCAGGTGGACTTTCGATGTTTGGCCAACTGACCTCAAAGGCACGGGAGACATTTCAGATGACTTGGCTGACCTTTTTTCAGTTAAGGTCTTTGTCACTACGAAGAGAGAGAAGGGTCAGGTAACTGCAATTTTTTAAGGAAAGACTATTATCATTGATGAATAGTTATTTAAAAATTATATTTTTACATAAAAAATTAAAGACCTATTTTCAACAAAGAAATTTAAGCATAAATTACCTCTCTGAAGCTGCCATAGAACAAACTGTTTGCTTCCTAAATTCTTGATTCCATTATCTACTTCCTGAGGCCAAGTACACACTCTTATCTATCAGACTGAAATCCTTTCACTGAATCAATTATAGCACGCCTCCAGCCCTTCTCCAGATGACAACAGAGTGATAAACTAACATGGAGAGCTAACCTGCTATCCTCCTTCTCTATGCCCCACAGACCTCACAACTTCCCCTGTCAAGTGCTTCCAGCAAGGTCTGGAAAGTCTCATGGAAAGCCATGAGACTCACTCTTAACCTGTTCCACCATACACTCGCTCATTCTTCAATCCCATATGCTTGAGGTTTCTATCACGTCAACCTTTGCCTTGGTTGAATCACTTCCCATCAACGCTTCTTGCATCTTTCTGATCTGCTTTCTCATAAACTCACAGAACCTTTTCTAACACTGAATTCTGCAATGGCAACACTAGTGAGGCCTAACTATATAGAATAGGAAAAAATAACAGAAACAAACTGCTTTCATCATGTGAAATCAATGTTGTGGTCCAAAGGAAAGAAATTTTCCCTCAGCCAGACCTTTTAGTCCTTTGGTTAATTATTCGGGTTGGTTTCAAGTATAGGCCTCAAACACCAAGATAAAACAACAAATATGTTTAACTATGCCAGACCAGCTGTAAATAGGTAGTGTTCATGCTTTCACTGCGAGAAACTAAAAAATATTTTACCTGGTAATAAGAAGCAGGGGACATCAAACAGAAGGACTCATGGTGATAATATGAAATTGCTTATCAACTAGTTGAATTAAAAAATGTTACCACCTTTTGGTTAGAAATACGGAATACATTTCCCCTATGTTGAAACTATTTTTTGAGTGGTCTCACTACATAGTGCAGGCTAGCCACAAACTCAGTATGTAGTTCAGTGGTTCTAAACCTTCCTAATGCTGCGTGCAACTCTTAATACAATTCCTCACGTGGTGACCCCTAATTATAAAATTATTTTGTTGCTACTTCACAGCTGTAATTTTGGTACTGTTTTGAACCATAATGTAAATATCTAATATGTGACCCCTGTGAAACATGACCCAAAGGTTGAGAACTGCTGATGTAGCCAGTCTAATACATATATATATAAACTCATGACCCTGTCTCAGTATCTCAAGCATTGGGATTACAGGAAGGCACCGATGTAACTCCCTAGGAAACATGTCAGGAGTAAGGTCAGGCTCAAGTCCTGAACTAGGAGGACAATACAGAGGAGGACCCATTCCTGGGGATGACTGTCACCTCACAATTCTGGTTACTGAATCTACATATGCACATTTCTTGGTCTTTGTTTCATTTTTGGTTGTGAGCCTAGCCTTTAACAGCTGAGCCATCTCTCCAGCCCCATTTTTTTCTATACATTAAAATACTGCTTTACATAAAGGGTGTGTGTGTGTGTGGGGGAGAAGCTAAGCATTTTTAATCTACTTAATATCAATTCCTGTTAGAAAAACATTGAACAAGAACCCAAGATTTTGATTGCACCACCATTTCTGGCTATAAATTAATTTTTGATATCACTGACATAACTGCTACAGTTTAGAGAAACACCACCATTGTCAACACTTTTTAGGAGCATTATCCCATTACAACAAGAATTCAACATTAGCTATTACAGATAGCTGTTAGAAGTAAATGGCAATTTTCAAAATTTGAGGCAGAGCCTTGATATGTGGCCCAGGCTGGGCTTGAATTTGTAATCCTCCTGCTTCAGACTCTATGGTGCTGGAATTTGTGTTTTAGTTTTCTTTTCTCTCTCTTTTTTTTTTTTTCCTTAAACGAAATGAAACAAAACAGGGTTTCTCTATGTAGCTCTGGCTGCCCTAGAACTCAGAGATCCACCTGCCTCTGTCACCTGAGTGCTGGGATTAAAGGTGTGTACCACCACTGCCAGGCATCTTCTAAAATTCTTTAAAAATAGTCTGAAATGGAGTTGGGTGGTAGTGGTGCATACCTTTAATCCCAGCATCCAAGAGGCACAGGCAGGCAGGCGGGTCACTGTGAGTTACAGGCCAGCTGGATTACATAGTGAGTTCTAGGACACAGCACAGATAGTTACATAATGAGAAATTGTCTTAAAACAAACAAAAGGAAACAAAAATGATGAGATGGAGTTTTGTCTCCAACTTCAATGCTCAAGTGATTGATTCTACTGTTTTATTCTTCTCAGCTGGGACTAAAGTGTGTAGCACCACACCAAGCATACTGTCTAAAGGCTTTCAATTTCTAGTGTTTGTTATTTCTTTCTTCAAATTTAATAGGCTTGATAAAGAATCAGAAGAGATAAAGTATGTTCTTAACCCTAGAGAAAATGTGTTTTTTTCTGTGTATTCCTGGCTGGCCTGGAACTCAAATCTGCCTGCCTTTGCCTCTTGAGTGATGGTATTAAAGTCATAGAACACCATAGCTAGCATTTTTACACTTTTGAAAATAGGTGAGAATTAAGAGAGACTTGTTCAATGGTAACAAATGAGACTTAAACTCTGCCTCCATCCATTAGTGTCAGTGAAAGTATACTCCATTACTTTTCTTCAGTGGAAGGTTTCAGTATATTGTTTTTTGTTTTTTTGAGACAGGGTTTCTCTGTGTAGCCATGGCTGTTCTAGAACTCGCTCTGTAGACCAGGTTAGACTTGAACTCAAAGAAATCTGTCTGCCTCTGCCTCCTAGAGTGTTGGGATTAATGGGATTAAGGGTGTGCATCACCACTGCCTGGCTTGAATATACTGTTTTGATAATAGCTTAATTTTCCCACCTTTGAAACAGGTATTAATTATGTAGACCAGGCTGGCCCTGAACATATCCTATGCTCCCAAGTACTTTTTTCTTTTTTGGTTTTTTTGAGATAGGGGTTCTCTTTGGAGCCTGTCCTGGAACTCGCTCTCCAGACCAGAGATCCTGCCTCTGCCTCCTGAATGCAGGGATTAAAGGTGTTTGCCACCAATACCTGGCCTCCCATGTACTGTTAATCATTGGAGTGCTCCTGTGAGGGCTAAAGTTATGTTTTAACTTTTAATTGCTGTGCTTAAGAGAGTTATAAAACAGAAATGTTTCTAACCAGTAAATCCAACTTGCCCAAGGACAGCTAACTTTCTGTAATGTTGGGGGCCATTGTGGTAGTGCTCCTATTCTTATCCAGTGGAATTAATTACCACTATGTTCTTGCTAATACAGGGTATACTGAATGACTCTACCCAGCATTTTAATTTCATTGTGAAATCAGTATGTTTCTATGCTCACTTTCTCTTTTCTATTCTACTGGTATGCTATTATATTATAATGAAAATACTAACACATTTATCAGTTCTTTTTTTTTTTTTTTTTTGGCCAACACATGTGGAATACCATTCCCTTCTGTCAACAGAAAAGTTGTAATTCTATTATGAGTTTAACATTTAACTACAATTTAATAGGAATCCCCTTCCCCCAGCTCCTGTAACTCATGAATTTTTTAACTTACATGTGTTCTGAAGCCAGCACTTAAAAGGTCAGGGTGATGTTTGGGGACACAGTACTTACTGAGCAGAGCAGTGGTGGGCAGTAGTCTGTAAAGTGCCAGTAGTGAGTCAGGACACCTACTTCCTCTTGTATCTTATTGATAAGGCATCACTGCTCGTGTTTGAACCAAACCCCTAAGCTTTCTAGCTAGTAACTGATTTTCACCTAGTACAGACCCTAACCCTAACCCTAACCCTAACCCTAACCCTAACCCTAACCCTAAACCCTAACCCTAACCCTAAGAGATGATGGCAACAATATTCTCAGAGTATTTTCTATAATGTCCTAATGGGGGGGGGGGGGAAGGACATTCCTATTTTATGTGTACTGCCTACATGTATGTTTGTGCACCATGTATTTGAGGTGTCCATGGAGTCCAGAAAAGGGCATCAGATCCTCTGTAACTGTGATACAGACAGTTAAAAAGAGACCATGTGGGTGCAGAGAACTGTGAGAGTAGCAAGTGCTCTTAATAGCTGAGCCAGCTCTCTAGAGACTTGTGCACCCCTCCCCATTTAGATCATTTATTAATGCTCCAATTTTTAAAAGAGGGGTTATAAAGTCTTTAAAAGAAGAACCATTTATTCCCTTCCCACTCCTACAGAGTTATGTAAGAGCTGGGACTCAGCATTTTATGAATAGAACATGCAGCTTGAGCACAGCAGTCATCTTTGTAAATGAAATCAGCACTAATCCTGAAGAACAAAATTTCTTTTGTGCTCCCCAGTGTGATAAAAAGGAAAAAAAACTCACAGGTACCATATGCAGGTTCCCACTGCAATGACATTATCTGGAACTTTTCCTCATCTGTGTCTATGTCCAGACTAGAAAGATACTGTTTCACTTTCCTTGCCATTTGGGCGTCTTCATATAGCTTCTTGGCATTCAGAAGTGAGCTGCGGCGTACTCTTTTCTTGTGGGCACCTCCCTGAACATCCAGCATGTTTGAATTTGTGCTGCCTTGACTCAATGACCTGTAAGGAGACAGAAACTGCAATGAAAGAAAGCCTGTAAAGATGAGAATTTAGCATGAAAGAATGAAGATTCAAAGGTTTTTTTCTGTTAATACTACTGCATGCTGGTGTAAATGAGTTAAAAGATGAAGAACATCAGTGCAAAGTAATTTGGCACAGATGGCAATGTTCTCAATTAAGAACAAGATATGGCAAAACTTGGGTTCAAAAGAGTAAGATGCCAGTTTCTCCCTGAGCAATATATTCCATCACATCTGTGTGTGCCTATGCAACCCATAGCACAACAGTGCCAAGAAAAGCTTTCCTCTGGTCCATTTAGGTCATTCATGCTAAGATGAGGCAAGAGTCTAGGTCAAGATAAATTTGTCATTATTCCTTCAGCAAGGGCAAACAGAGAAGCTTTGTTAACCTCAACTGCTTATAATAATGCTGTTAAAGCACCATTCTGTGACAGTAGGGTCACTTCAAGCATGGTAACCATATTTTGACACGAAATTAAAGAGAACAATCAAGATAACATCTGAAAATAATATTTCAATCTAGCATAGTCAGAGATCAGAAATGCAAAAAAAAAAAATAAATAAATAAAATTGCTCCTGTTTCTACAAATATGATGTGGTGAAACATTACTTGCATTCTAGAAGTAGGAGCTGGGATTCTACTGTTGCAATACTTCTGAACATTATAGAACTGTAAACTGGATATATTCAAATAAGCTACAGCTTTATCCAACTCTATCATTTTTGCAATGTAGCTGGTCCTCTCTAATAGGCTTGTAGAGAAATGTTTATTACTGTGTGTATGCAGAGCTGAATACATGCCACATCAAGTCTATGACGGTCTGAGGAGATGTTCTCTCCTCCTACCTTTATGTGGACCTCAGGTATCACTCAGGATTCCAGGCTTGCATGGCTCAAATGATCTTTAATTGGAAGATAAGAGTATCTCTATTTTCAATATTAGCATCAGATTTAAAACACAGACCATAAACAGACAACTTGTTCTTCAACATTCACATACTCGACTTAAAACAAGACACTGAATCTTAATTGTAAATCATATTAAGACAGAACTGAGAAACTGTTAATGGTATTTTTTTTTCCTGTCACAGTTTAAGACCTTTAAAGTAGGGTTCCCAAGGGAGGGGGAGAAGGGAGGCAAGTACACATGCTTGAAAATGTCATTAGAAAACCCTATTATTTTGTATGTTACTAAAATAACCAAAACAACACAACCCTTAAGAAGAAAAAAAAAAAAAGAGGAAAAAGATCAATACAGTTATGCCTTACGCTTGACGGCAGCTTTTGGTATTTATTTTTATGTTTTGAGACAGGTTTTCTATGTAGCCCTGGCTGTCCTTGAACTCAGGATAGCTTGCCCCTGCCTCATGTACTGAGATTAAAGGCTCATGGTACCTCTGCCTAGTATACTAATGGCAACTTTTCGTTGTCGCTGGTCAGGCAGAAATGATCATATGGTTGTGAGTGACACACAGAAAAAAACTGCAAAGTTTGCAGAATGGTTTGGAAGAAAAACCTAGTTAACCAGTGAATTATACCTTCGTCTTTAAGAAGCACTTGATTAAAGAGAATGAAACGTGAAAATTTTAGTAAATCTCCAACAGGCTGTGTGTGCTGAGCCAGCCCAGGTGCCACAGGGTTAGCTTTGCTTTCTTTTATGGTTTATCCTCAAGTGATGGATGACCAAGATACTGGTGGCACACAGGGTAGTACTATACATACTAAATGTGATTAGGGGCAAGAGTGGGCACTGGTCATTCTAAAAGTGATCTGAAAGATTCAAATGCTGAATATGAAGTTTTATAAACATCTAAATCAATCCCCTTTCCTTATATTTTTCCTTTTATGTGTATACAAGGGTGTATGTGAGGAAAATATAAAGTTAAGTCCAGACAGAGGAGAAGCACTTCAATAAGCACAGACTGACAATGCACTGCACTGGCTTTTTTGATACATAAGATAACGTCTTATAGCGTGGTGACTATTATTCTTATGTGGATGTGCATGCCTATGCTACAGGGCATCTGCAAAGTCACAGGCCAACTGTGTGGAACTGGTGCTTTCCTACCTTTATGTGGGTTCCAGAAATCAAACTCACAGTGAAATGAAGCCCTAGCATTTATGAGCAAATTTTGATGCTAGTGTTTAATAATTTTATCTTAGTTGTTATCTAAAATAAAAAGTTAGCTTGTAAACATAGAATACAAAGTTCTAATGCATGAGAATGCCAGAAGACAAAGTTTCTACTGAACTACTTTCAAAGCAGCAAATACTGATCTGAAATGAAAACACCTGCTGTCGTCAAGCCCCAAACACTACACAGTCCAAACCCCACAGCTGAACAAAACTGTAGCTTAGTCACTAGGTCATTACATGTCCTGCTTTAGTGGTAATGCTGGGCTATCAATTTCTGCTTTCAGTAAGAAGAACCAGGGAAGACCAAAACACAAATGTATGACGCAGAACACACACAAGAAACACACCAGAGGAGGAAAATGAAAAACAAGACCACAAATAAGACTCAAAGACATGGCTCAAAACATTCTTACATGTAATGTCAAGTATCTAAAACTTCACAGCTCATCAGTTTTAAACATCAAAATTCTATGTATGTCCTAATGCAATTCCATACACCTATAGTACTCACTCTTTCCTCATTTAAAATGAAAGGTCTAGGGAAATGATGTATAAGATCTTTAACTGCTTGTGGCTCTAAACTAGATGGCTAACAATGCAGAATTAAGAGGCCAGAACCTACTTTAAATCACAAAAAGCTGGGCAGCTGAGAAACTTAGGGAAACAAAGGGATCTTTTTATATAGAGGTGGTAGAAATTAATGTAAATTTCAATCTATGCTTCAAGTTTCTGACAGTGGATCTGATGAAGGGTTAAAAATGTATTCACTTTTATAGTACAGGTTGAATGAAGATGACTCTGCAAAACTAATGGAAAATGCAACCCTTACCTTATAAACACACTTTTTGAACAGTAACATGTTTACTGTCATAAAATATGGCATTGAAATTAGCTTTTGAAGAAGACCATCTAGGTCTGGATATGTCATTAATGGGCTGTAAGACCGAGCAAGTTACCTTCCCCATCTGTACCCAAGAAATCACAGACCTGTTCATAGGGCAATAGGAGGCTTTTAAAATGTTATTCATTTAGGGAGCTTAAAGCAGAGTAGAGCACAGGGGGAAGTATACAATAAATATCCACTATCAATATCTACATCTCACGAATCTGTTAAATTTAAATATAAAAAGGGATTATAAAATGCCAATAATGGAAAAATAAAACAAAACAAAAACACAACCAACAAAATGCTAGTTCCATCACTCCCTTCACCTTGTTAGCAAAAGGCATTTGTCAGAATGGAGGCTGACGGAGTTAATAGATGCATGCTGACTGATTCGCGTGCATTAATGAAAAGGATGCAGCACATGTTAAGAGTTGCACAACCTTCATTCCAGTTGTTCATTTCCCCACTTACCCCAGACTCCGCCACCTCTTCTTCCTGTAAGCAAGAGCCACAAACATTGAAGCATGTGTTTGAATAGGAAAGCACAGAAAAAAGACAACAGTTCAGAGTCAGAGAATTTATAGACAGAATAGAACAGAAAAATTTACCAGGAAAAAAATTACAGCTTAACAGTTAAAAATGGTTTTAATGGAATGAAGGAATGGGAAAGACACAATGAGTCCTGAAGGCCAAAACCCTCTTTAGTGTGTACTTTAAAATATGCTTCAGATCAACTATATTTCTAGTGTCTAATCTAACCATAAACTGATGCTATTAAGAAGTTTAGGAAAAAAAAAAAGGAGAAGAAGAAGTAGTAGTTTAGGGAACATAATCTGTTCATTGCAAAAATTTCTATTCTGTTTGTTGAAATGTAGGGAGTGGTCTTGTGCATTCTACCAGAAGTTAGAATGCCTAGTCTAAGAACAGAGCTTCCACACATTTTTGGAGCCACTTATTTAAATGACAATGAAATTACAAGGAACATACAGATACATAAATCTATTTTTTGGTGGAAAAATTTCTGACAAATAGCCTGCAAACACAACTTTAAAATGAAGATAAGAAAACATTAAACCAGGGGTTGTGGTATGCACTTACTCTCCTATGACCCTGGGAGAATTCCAAGTCAGTTTGGGAACACAATGAGATTCCAATAATTGGTTAACAAAACTAAACTGAAATAATTCAGTCCACTCTAAAATATATTTTCTCATATACTTTCTATTCAACCCAGGCTATTCCCAAGCAAACAGCTAGGCTTATTAATAATCTTCAATCATTTTTTAAATTGTGTGCTTGGGTGCATGTATAAGGCAGTGGAAAGCCCCTGATGCTGTTCCTAAGGTGTAATAAACCTGTACTTTTTTTTTTTTTTTGAGACAGGATCCTCCTCATTGGCTGGTAACTAGTTAATTATGCTAGACTAGCTGGCCATTGAGGTCCAGGGATCCACCTCTGTCTCCCTCTGTCCTCTCTCAGCCTGCAACCCGCCCCCCCCCAGTGCTGGATTATAAGCATAGCCACTATGCTTGTCTTTTTACATGGTGCTGGGTACTGAACTCCAGCCCTCAAACTTTCATTGCAAGCACGTTACTGAGTGAGGTTTCTCTTGGCCCTCCTTTGTTAATTTTCAAGTATAGCAAGAACCTTATTACACTATCAACTGATTTGGCAGGGAAACAAATTTATTTTATCTTCAGGTACTAGAATGGAAACATACATGAGTAAATGGAGGTTCATATCAAGACAAGAGACAGTGGAAGGTCCACTGTACCAGGACACTCAACAAAAACAAAAACAGACAACAAGCCTCCTCTAGCTGTGCTTTGGTCCCTGGTTCTTACTGGTCTTTGCTTTCACATTTTGGAGAAGTGACATCTCATTACATTACCAGGAGAAAGAAAAAAGATGGGAAGAGGAGATTTTGTACTCCTTTTTCCGAATTATGAGAATCAGTAACTAGAGCAAACATGAAATCATCTACTAGAAAAACAATGACTGCTCCACAATGATATAACTGAAACAAACAAAAACAATACCTTTCCCAACCAAAACTCAATATAACACACACTTAATCCAAAGTACCAAGTATCTTTATTTTATCAGAATGTATGTATTTTAAAATCATAGCAATTGTGTGTACTTAAAATTCATTTTATTTTAATGCACCATATGGAGTGGTCCAAAAGGAAAATAGGATAAACAAAATTTAAGCTGTAATGCCTACTTACATGCTGAAGATTATAAAAATTAGTGCGACCACCTAAACACACTTTCTATAAACTCTATACATAAATCTATACATAATAGCCTTTATAGTACACACACACATCCCCACACACAGCCACAAATCAAATTAAAAAAGCATTCTCATTTTGAGCATGATGGTGTACATCTATAATACCAGAAGTTGGAAGGTAGAGGCAAGATCAAGAATTCTGGACTACCCTTAAGCTACAAAGTGAGTTCAAAGGTATTTTCAGATGAAATCAAAACAAAAAGGAACTTCTATTTATCAAGATGAAGGATGGCTAAGTGGGTACTTTCTGAGAAGAGTTCACATGCAAGCAAACAGTTACATTGTAACTGTAATGTTATAAGACTTAAAGTACCAGTTAGATGAGTTAGGACTTTAAAAGAGAAGCAGAAAAATATTTTGCAATTTAGGTTAGAAAACAGATGAAACATCTGCATTCAGATGATTTCTGGGAGATTATTAACACTGTTCTAATATGTGCTTGTTGGTACTTTATATAACAGTCATACAGAACTACTTGTATAGTTGGAAAAATAAATGGGAAACGGGCTTAAGTCTTAGCAAGTTATATAAAACTGTTTGAGGGGCTAAAGAGACGGCTCAGCAGTTAGGAACACTGAATGCTCTTGCAGAGGACCTGGGTTCAGTTCCTAACACCCACATGGTGGCTCACAACCATCTGTAACTCTAGTCCCTGAGAAGCCAACACTCTCTTCTGGACTCTGCAAACATTGCACGCACATACTGGCAAAACAAGCATAAACAAAATAAAACAAACTGCTTGAGCTTCAATTTCTTCAGATGTGAGGGGAAGTTGAATATTGCTTACTTGTTAGGATTACCATGATATATAATTACTGAAGACTGATGTGTGTACAACACTAAGCACAGCGAACAACAAAGGATAGACATTACCGTACATCCTAGATGCCACTGTAACATGATTTCCATGTCATACCTTTGTCGGAACATCATAGCAGGGTCCATGTTAGCAGAAGTCATTCGAACAATATGACGGATTTCCTTGGCAATCATTCTTAGTTTCTCGAAGTTTACTAAGCCGTCTACTTTGGAGTCATTTCCTATGAAATACAAATAATTTTCATAATTACAATTATGTCTCCAAGTAGCAGAAACCCAGTTATTGTTCCTGAGTACAAATAAGCTTTACCAAAGTGCTAATTTTTTTTTTAAAGACTTAATAAATTCATAGGCAACTTAGCCCTGATCCCAGGGAATAAGTTTCTGAGAAGAGCTGTGTTTTCCCTGGGAATAATGATTCTGAATACAGAAAGTGACTGATTATCCACAGCTGCTAAAACCAGTTCATTATCTCATAGGCATACACGTGGATTACACAGCACACAATTCTGTTCTGTACATGTTTGTTCTTTTGGAAGAAGGTACAGCATCTGAAAAGTTGGGTAGTGAGGTGACAAGGGCACCGGGGGCCTCCTTACTAATAATTAACCCAGCCTGCATTTTTTTCTATTTATAATTCACAAAATTTTTCAAGACAATGACTGTATATGAAGTAGCAGATATTTCCAAAGGAGTAAATGGTAGGGATTAAATAATACCAGATTTCTTACTAAAATGGCAAAAATTAAGTTAAAACTAAGGTAGCTGCTTCATTTCATATGAGTACTTTCTGGCCTGGTAATTTACTTTTCCTCTTTCAGAATCTGAATTTATCACTGAGATTTTAACCATCAATATAAAAATGCATGTCTGTTAGTTTTTTTTAATTTATAACTTTGAAAATTGTCAACTTTTCTTGAAGAGATTAGATAAGAGATCAGAAGGAGCCTATTTATTAGCTTACTTAGTCCAAACCATGAGGCAAAAAACTCAATGTTCAAAGGTAAGTCTGCCTGACCATTGTAGCATTTAATCACACCTGTCTATTACTGTTAGTGCAAGTTTGAGAACTATTATGGGTCCACAGTCCCATCCTTTTTTAGCATAAGTGGCATCTCTACATTGTTAAAGGAATGGCTCAGGGCCTCAACACAAGCTGGAAACAAAACAACAGTAAAATCACACTGAAGTCAGGTCAGTGTTTTAAGAGTCTGTCTGATGGAGCATGTGAAAATCTCCTGTTATGTAAAGTAATGTGATGGTGATGGTGATGATGAAACCTCCTGAGGCAGGAGACTGGACAACTTTGATACCCTCCCTGTTGGGGATAATTAGCAAAGGCATATAGGAGACAGGGAACTGAAATATGAGTAGAGTCCTTTTATGCTTTGAGGTAAGAAGAATAAAAACAACTTATATCCAATTAAATCTTAATGCTCTGCTTTGGGACTAAGGATAAACCAAATGTAGACTGGAATAAAGCCTAAGTATCTGGAAATGAATTAAAATCATTTGGATTACTAACAGCTTTAAATAAGCAAAGGTTAATGTTTTAGAATAAAATATCAGTCATATATTTCAGATTATTCTTGTTATTTTTTTCACCATTTCATATAAGCAAAACACCGTGCCAGGCATTGGTGGTGCACGCCTTTAGTTTCAGCACTTGGGAGGCAGAGGCAGAGGCAGGAGGATCTCGCGAGTTTGAGGCCAGCCTGGTCTATAGAACGAGTTCCAGGACAGGATCCAAAGCAATACAGAGAAACCCTGTCTCAAAAACAAAACAAACAAAACAAAACAAACAAAAAACCCCAAAACACCAAGGCAGATCATGAGAAAAATGAACATGACAAGATGTAAAGGAAGACGCCAGAAAGAGACCCACAGAGGAACAAGACAATGGAGTCACCACAGAACAGCTTTAAAATGTTCAAAGATACAAAACCAACATTGCTAGCTTTAACAGAGACTATGAAACAAAAAGAAAAGTAAAGCTGAAAAACAAACTAGATTAGGAATTCAGTAACAGGTTTAACTGATTAGACACATTAGCTGATTCACATTGGCTGAAGAGAAGGACTGACAAACAAGAATGACAATACCTTGCATGCAGCAAGACAACGTGATAAATTGTAGGAAGATGTAAGGTTATAGAGCCGTAGGGGTCAAGTCAGACAAAAGTAGAACTAGAGTCCCCAAACTGATGTCAGCAAAGGGCAAATAAAAAACCCGAAGGCCTAACTATATAGACTAGAACGTTCTAAAAACAAAGGAAAATATCAAACTATTTCAATATGATCTGTAAACATAAATCAGAATTACAATGAAACAAAACTACAAGTCCCACATATAGTAAAGCTTAGCAAAACAGAAAAACATAAGCTAAAAAGGAGACAAAGGTCCTAACTGCAGCTATCAGCAGAGGCTGAGGATAGTGGAAATAACAGTAAGACTAAGGCTGATGTCTCTCTCAATAATGACAATGGGAGCCAGAAGACAATGGATGCTACCTCAAAATGCTGAAGAAAAGCAGCTGCCAATCCAAACTACATTTCTAAAACTGTCATCTTGACCTTTCAGATGAACACAAATTGAGATTTCTATTACTTTAAGGGAATTACGGTGTCTTGTGGGCTACACAAAAATCAAAATGCTAAACAACTAAACAACGAAGCCTTTAAAATTTCAAAGTACACCAGCCACCCCTACACTTAGAAATGTAGGATGGAATAAACAGCAGCAAGTGCTAATAGACACTGATGAGATTAAACAGAGATTTTAGCAACCAACAGAAAAGCATGCAGGATTGACAGCATAATGGGCTAAGTTAATGAAACTTAAGTAGCCCAAGTTCTTCACATGGCCTGAAATATAACATTAATGAATACTGGCAAACAAACTTACATGCTATATCTCTAGTGAAATGCTAAAAGAGTAGCAAAATAGCACAAGGTTACCAAGGGAACAGGTAGGAAAAATACTATTACTACAGAAAAATACTATTAATGCAGGTAAATGAACTATATTGGTAAAAGGTCAAAAAGTTTCTACTCATCAAAAAATAACCTTAAAGGAGTCAAAGGTAAGTTATTTTACATCCAGGATGTAGAATAAAACTTTTGTAGGAATATTAAGCAAAAAAAGGAAATGTAGTAAGACAAACAAGGACTTCAAATTGGTAGCTGACAAGGTTACTGTACATAGAACATGTTCAGCTTCATTCATCATCATAGAAATGTAAATTATATCCACGTCTAGAGACAGGTACTTATTTACTGCAAGGTGTAGAAACAGACTGAATTCAACAAATAATGGTAATGATGAAGAATGTGAGAAAATTCCCAGTGCTACAAAGCAATTTCACTTTCCACTACACCATCATATTTTTCCCCTCTCATTTAGGGTTGTTCCATAGATTCCATTGTGACTATACTGTATAGCCATTAAGAATACATCTGCCTGAAGAGTATGAACACAGAATGGATACAACAGCATTCTTCACAGGTCAACAAGAGGAACTACCCAATACCTACCAACTAGAAGAACTAACTACAATACAGCACCAAGACAATGGAATGCTAAGCAGTTTTGGAAAATATTGAACAATCTCCCTAATCCAATGCTAACAAAAACAAAGCAGAAATCAAATCATACTGCAAGAAAAGAAACATTTTGCAAATCTGCTTGTCTAAAGTACAACATCAGAAGAAACTAAACGTGGCACAGGATAGGAGTCACCTCTGGGGAGGGGAAGAGGGGAGTAGTTGGGATTGAACAGGAACAAGCTTCCAGGATACAGGGAATGCTTAATTTTTTCCCCCATAAAATTGATTATGCTGTCAAATTTTACTGATTGTTCATTTGTTTTGCACAGTTTTATTTATGTGATTTTTAAAAAAATTAGACAAATACAAGGCTGGGTGTGGGTGGCACATGCCTAAAATCCTAGTGCTCAGGAAATGGAGAAAAGAAGATTAGGCACTTGGGCTAAATAAAGATACCACAGGATACTGAGCATCAGTAAACAGTTTAATGTTAGTTTCAAGTTTATATCTGAACTCTTACTGTGAACACTTAAATCTGTCACTGTTAACAACATGATGTCATCAAGTTGTTGAATTTAATTGTATGATTTAGTAGCATGAAATCATTACAATGAAATGGATAATAGACTATAATGCTGCAGAGAAAGGTAAACATGCTAAATTTCAAATGACTTTCAATACCTTCATGAAGAAATGTCATATCTTTCTTAACAACGGGGAAGAGTGGAATAATTGGAGGCTGCATGCTTTGACTACTAAGAATATTTCTGTATTTTGCCATGTTCCTAGATGGATCAAAAAGGTCTTGTAGATCTTGGAGATGTTTCTCATATTTGCTTGGTAACTTTTCCCAAGTGCCTCTGAGTCGTGCTACAGGTGCCAGGTTCAAGCCGCTGTTAAAAATGAGAATAAAAACATTAAGAATGGACTGAGAGGAAAGGTTAGGCTTAGGTCAATAAACTACACAACCACATAGTGGAAAAAAAGCAGGACCCATTTTAGTATTTTGAGAGAACTATGGAAAAAAATAAACAAAAGGGACTCCTTTAAGTGTAAAACAAGAATGTCTTTCAGAGGAACTCCAGTAGTGTAACGGTTGCTTTATACTTTGCTTTTAAGAGATAAACCTGACAATCACATAAAATTTAACTTGAACTCAAGCATCACAGTGTTGCTTCACATGGATTTGAAAATTGTTTAAATGATACCAAGGGCATGAATAATAACCGACCGAGGGAGAGTCCTGATTCAAGTTTCTACATCCCATGGTTCCAATCCTGTCTCCTAAGTCTCCAGATACCCACTATCTCTTTCCAGAGGACTTAAAACAAGTTCAGATATCCCTTAAGCTGAAAATATAATTCATGTTTATCAGGCAGTCTTCCCCCATTCCTTTACTTCCATGCTGCACACCAAAGTTAAGCTACAAATAAACAGCATGTATCTAACACATCAACATTCCTATAGTTTAGTTCTTTGCTTCTTAGGCAGCTGATCTTTACCTATATATCTATATGTAAAATGTTCTCTAACTTCTAATTTTAAGGTAGGAGTTAAAAGTTTGCTCCTCATTGTTTCTAAGAAATCACACCCCCACTACTGTAAGAAGGGTAGAACAGAAATTAATTCCACCTCTATTGAAACTCAGGGAGATCCAAGTCCTAAACTAGACTGGTTGCCAAAAATTAGCCAGGAGTAAGTCAAAGTACCAAAAAAAACAAAAACAAACAAACAAACAAACAAACAAAAAAAAAAGACATTTGTAGCTAAAGAGGGAAGGAAGGCTGGACCAGTAGTGTTCCAAAGTTACAAGGGAAAGAACAATTTCTGATTTGCATAAGAATACAAAGGTCTGTGTGGCGATATCAGGCAGGGTTGATCTCTTCAACATGAGTCTCAGGGGAAGTAATAGTAAATCAGTGTCTGTAAAGGTAGATCCCGTTAGCTAAGAACTGTGCCCCAGCTTTTCTCTCCTATGAGCTTCTGCAAATAACTAACACAGGGATCTCCTCATTCAGAAGGAGAAAAAAGGGAATGCAACATTTACATGTAGCAAAATAATAGTAAAAGAACATCTGCCTAAGGAGAATAAAGTATAATGCTTCCAGATTTTATGAACCCAGCATAGTATTGGCATTACATTCACAAATAAGCCATAAGACCAAAGAAAAATAATAAAACTGACCATGAGTATATACATACATACATACACACACATATATATGCACACACATATCATATTAGAAGAGTAATTTATTACTGTGAAACTATTAAAATAATTTACTATTCTAATTGTGATCATGTTTAATAGTAAAATATACAGGCTGGAGGTATAGCTCAGCAACAGAATGCTGGGTCTGAGTCTCAACTATGTGAGAAAACTAACAAACCTTATATTCAATAATCATTTTTAATTTTTAGGAAGTCAGCAAAATTGGTAGCTCACTTTTGAATCCATTTGTTTAATGCAGTAATACTGGAAACATATTATCAATGAAAATTCTGCAGAGGTTCATAAGTGTAATTATTTAATGTGTAAATGCCAGAAAACAAGTAGTTAAGACAAAGAAATAGGTAAATGGGATGAAACTACTTGTCCCATTTGAAAAAAACAATATAATTAGATTATATATTCCAAACCCCCAAAATAGTAACTCAAAATCAGAAGAGAAAGAATGCTGTACCATGCCAATATATGAAACTGATACATATAATTAGCAGAATACTCAGCAGAAGCAACAAATGGTCAAGAAATTCAGTAATAACACAAACTTAACATTCAAAGGAATGTTTATAACTTATATGAACAAAGCTATGAATGTTACAAAGAGAGGAAGTAGTGTAGCAGTGTTTTGGAGGTAAAGGGGCCATTGCTAATTTTGTGAATCCCAATGAAAACATTCACAAAAGGCTGGTGGTGTTGCACACCTTTAATCCCAGCACTCAGGAGGCAGAGTGGCAGGCAAATCTTTGTGAGTTTGAGACCAGCTTGGTCTATAACAGCTAGTTCCAGGGCAGGCTCCAAAGACTCACAGAGAAACCCTGTCTTGAAAAACAAAACCACCCAACCACCCACCCACCCACCCACTCACCCACCCACCCACCCACCCAACCACCCAAACAAAAAAACCAACAAAAAAACGTACACAAGACTTTTAGCAGACCTAGATGAATTGACTCTGAACCTCCTATCAAATATGCCCACCATAGCCAGAGAAAGGATGAGGAGAGGAACAAAGAGCTTGTCTAGGCCCAGGAGAATTCAATAACCCTTTAAAGATCTACAACTATAGATACATTTCTGGGACAGAGTACAGAAACAGAACCAAGATATATATGGGATTTTAGCAGCATATTTTATTTTTGTTTTTAAAGATTTTTATGTATATGAGTGTTTGCTTACATGTATGTATGTGTATCACATGCATGCCCAATGCCTACTGAGGCCAGAAGAGGGCATCAGATCTCTCAGAACTGATGTTACACATAATTGTGAGCTGCCATGTAGATACAATGCTTATTCAAAAGTCCAAATTAGTTTTCCTACCTGGTGTGATAATCACACCTATAATCCCAGTACCCGAGAGGCAGAGGCAGGCTGATCTCGTGAGCTTGAGGTCTGGCTACATAGGAAGCTCCAGAGCTTCATTCAATAGAGACCCTGTCTCAAAAACAAAAATGTAACAACAACAACAACAAAAAGACAAAAAAAAACTAACAACAAAAAGTTTTCCTCTTTGTCTTCCGTTCTAGACTATCTCTATTCCTTTTGTCAGCTACATATCCCCCAAAACACTTTCTATCTGGAACTCCCAGTGGCCACATCAGGCTAGGACTCAGATCAGTGCCTTGCTCAGCCATCATCACTTTGGAACACCCAATCCTAAACAGGTCGTCTTCATCAAATTCCTTCTCTAAGGGCTCAGGGATCTGTGTGGAAGAGAAGGTAGAATATTGCAAAAGCCAAAGGGGATGAATGACTCCAAGGAAATAGCATCTTCCTGATACAAGACCGATACAAATTATACATGAGAACTTGTAGAGCCTGTACAAGTTCAAACCAGACAAGGTCCCAGTACTGAGAGGGGGAAAAGGAAACAGGTTCCCACCTCTAACCAAGAATCTATCTGCAATTGATACCTACTGACAAAGGAAAAAATAGTTTTTTTCCAATGGAGTCTCTCTAGGGTTAACCACACATTAACTGTAGTTGGCCAAAAAGAACTCAATTTAAAAAAAGAAAAAAATAGCTTCTTTTTAAAAATGATAGAACATAGAATAAATAAAAACAGAGCCTTCAACATCTGAATAGAACACACATTAAATCTAACCACACTACAATAAAAACTTACTTGGGGTTGGGGAGATGGCGGAGTGTTTGTCCTAACACTATTGAGGACATGAATTTGGATCCCTACCACCAGGTAGATGTGGTGGCCCACCTGTGATCCCAGTGTGAAGGAAGCAGAGACAGAGGATCCCTAGGACAAGGTGGCTTTCCAGACTAGCTGAACTGGCAAACTCTGAATTCAAGTGAGACTTGACTACAGTATGTAGGTGGAATGTAACGGGAAGACTTCTGACATTATCTGCATTGAAAAGACCAATGCTAAAAGAATACACCCAAATTCAAGCATATGTACCTCTCTTCCCAAAACTTTTCTGTTTATAGACATGAGACACCTAAACAGATAATGCCTTATATAAGACAAAAATCATTACACAGATATTTTACAAACTTACCTTATTATTGCAAACATGGAATTGAAATTCTTGCATTCTCGACAATGAAGGGCAATTTTAATAAAATGTTTAATAATCTTCATTCTTTTGAGCTGATTGGATTCACTTAAAATCTCTGAGGCAACCCAGAATGTCTCTTGATTTACAATGACCTCAAATTGTTTCAAATGAGTATTTCCTGTCTTGGAATCTAATTTAAAAAGATCATCAATGTATTCAGTAGGCTCAATATTACGAAACAAATCAAAGTCCCTCATTGACAGCTGGGTGGCAACCTCAATGGTACTGAGCTGCAGCATGGACAGTTGGCTTTCCTTAAGTAGTTCCTGGGCATCTTCATCAGAACATAGTGTTTCTGTTTCCATGTTATTTTTCAGGTAATACCTAAATGAGAAGGAAATTATAAATGTGATCATAAATAGATTTCATTTACTAATAACATTTTCTTGATATACTTTTTGTTTCTCAAAGTACCAACTTATGGTTAGCTTTTTAGCAAAAACATTAGAATATTCACTTATAGATGAAATGGGAAAATAAATTAAAACATCTTGAGAAGTTCTACTTCCTGCCATTTGACATCTATTAATTGTAAAAATTAAAAATAATGATGAAGATTACCTTGAAGTCAGTCATTTTTAGAAACTGTTCATGTGTGAACTACCATGTGTTGGATCTCATGTGTTGGAACTACCATGTGTTTAGTTGGATCTCTGTGGACAGTTAAGGTTATGCTTGAGAATTTCAGATGGACTACTGGATTAGAGGTCACCTGTAATACACTCTGGCAAAGAACATTTTGTTCATGTCCTAAGACTCTGCTGGAGGCCAAGTTTAAAAATAATTTAGGCAGAGCATATTTCAATTCTGTTAAGATAACCTAGGCAGTGAGACAATGCTATTAATATATCTGCTTTTACAGTAAGAATTAGGAGCAAAAAGCAAGAACAGCATCTTTAACTTAGTTTCACCAGTGAAGTGTATGTGACATTGGGCCTAAGGAGAGCATGCTTTTAAAAACGATCAGTATCATTTAAATCAGTGGCTCTCAAGTGGCTGTGACACTTTAATATGGTCCCCTTGTTGTGGTGACCCCAAAAACCATAAAAATTATTTTTGTTGCTATTTTGTAACTATAATGTTGCTATTGTTTGAATTCTAATGTAAATGTCTGATATGCAGGATATCTGACATGTGAACCCTGTGAAAGAATCTTTCAACCCCCCAAAGGGGTCACAGCCCACAAGCTGAGAACCACTGATTAAAAGCAAGCAAAAAACTCTATCAGGATGACAGGGAACTGTCTTAAGGGCTTATTAGGACGTGGCCAGACTTTTCCTGTTGCAGTTAAAAGAGAGTGAACTTGTAAATGTATTAAAAAATAAAAAAAAAAAAAATCGTGGCTGGACTCAGTGGCACTATCTTCTTCAAAGAAACCAGGAAATGTGTGGAAGGGTTCAGCCTCTGGGCAGGTGGTAAGTAAGGCAGAAGGTTAAGATGAAGGTTTAATGGAGACTTCATGATGCCAGAGAGGCTATCAATGTGGAATGTTTGACAAGCCAAAAACAAGTGGAGATAAAAGGTCACAAAGGCGAGTCTTTCCAAGTCAACAGAAAGATACCATGTGTTCTGGAGTCAGACATGAATTTCTGTCTTGTTTTTGGTTTTTCTCATGTTACTCCCACTTGGAATGGAAATGTTTACCTGGTGTCACTTTCATCTCTCTCTCTCTCTCTCTCAATTCTTCAAGATTCACAGCTAAGAGTTTGTGCTGAATCTTTTTTTGTTTTAAAGATTTATTTATTAATTATGTATACAGTGTTCCGTCTCTTTGTATGCCTGCAGGCCAGAAGAGGAGGGCACCAGATCTTATCAGTGATTCACTGATGGTTGTGAGCCACCATGTGGTTGCTGGGAATTGGACTCAGGACCTCTGGAAAAGCAGACATTGCTCAGTGATCACTGAGCAATCTCTCCAGCCTCTGTCCCGAATCTTAGAAGAGACTTTGGACTTGGGCAGAAGTAGTTGTGTGAAACAAGTTGGCGTGGTTAAGATTTTTGAGGATTCTTAGAAGATAGGACTAAGTGTGTTAAGCATTTTGAGACTGCATGAGTCATTAGGGACCAGGGTAGAATGTTATGACTTGAATATGAAATGTCTCAAATGGGCTCAGGTGGCACACGCCTTGTAAGTAGGCTGAGTTGGAGAAAACAGGTCACTGGGGTCCTATTTCTGAAGGTTATACCTAGTCCTCGGTCTCTCTCTCCTTCCTGGCTGCCTTGTGGTATCTACTTCAGCTCTGCTACATACTTCCTGCCATGATGAACTGTGAACAAAATAAATCCTTTCTCCACGAAGTTGTTCTTGTCTTATTTTGTGACAGAAATGAAAAATCAATATAGAGTCTGACATATGGGTAATATTACATAAATATTTGTTGATGGAGAATATGGTTTCTGACTGGCATGAAAAAGCACGTACATTAACGACTTGTTTTCATCTCTATTCAATAGTTGCTACTGGACCCATTTCATCCTCCACTCCTGTCTGAAACTTCCAAGTGAGACAAGTACAAGTAGATCTATAGACAAAAGTTCTTAGTGGTTTTTCCTATGTTAACTATAACTTGCATTTCAGAAAGTGGTATGGATCTGTCCTTGTACAAAATACCTTCATGCCTTCTTCTCTTTGGAAAGAACCTCTATGGTACTTCACAGCTGAGAGACAGGCCCTACACTACTTATAGCTGGACAAAGATTATATAGGTCTGTTCTCTCTCCTCTTTACAGTAGACTAAGTAAGGACCCCCTCTCCAAGATCCTATTTATATAACTATGGACACAAAAACTTGACAAGAAGAGAAGTTTTTAATCTTAGAACTAAGTAGCAAAACAGCATGGTGTTTCTACCAAAAACATGCATTTTTATAGGGAATCTACAAATAGTACTTTGCATATTCAAGAATAAGCTCATTCACCTTCCATTGAGTTGAATTCTATCAGCTAATTTGGAGAACTGGTCCGGAAGTCTTCTCTGCTTTATGACACCCTCAGGAGTAACAGAAACTTCACAGAGAGAGTATGTCTCAGATGCACCAGTCAAACCAAATTCCTGAACGGCTTGGCAGACCACTTCTTTAGCTGTGGTATCTTTACTGATAATAATGTAGCAACTTTGTTGATCTGCTTTGAAAACTCTTATAACTTGATCAGGAATATCTATATAAACACAAAGGTGAGCCTTAGTATTTTAAAAAGTAACATTTAAACAACCTAATACACAACTTGGAGTACAAGGATCACTCCAAAAAATGGGATATATCTATTTCATATAAGAAATGACAAAAATGTATCAGATGTAAGACACTAATAGAAGTTCACAAAGATAAAAACTGACAATACAATTTAGAAAACATTTTATACATATTATAAACATGTTTATTATTGTTCTATAAAGCTATTTTTATTTATAATTATATTATTATATTTACATTATTTATGCATACAGATATTTTGGCTGAATGTATGTTTATGTTTCACATGTGTGCCCAGTGTCTTTGGAAGCTAGATGAGGATATTTGGATCCCTTGGGACTAGAGTTATAGGTGATTGTGAGCTGCCATGTAGGTTCTGGGAATTGAAGCTAGGTCCTCTGGGAGAGCAGCCAATTTTCTAATCATTGAGCCATCTTTCTAGCAAACAAGCTATTTTTTTTTTTTTTTTAATAAGGATGGAGGGATAGTAGTCTATATGTATTGAGTGTGTATGTACACACAAATACAAGTGCTCCTGGAACCTAGATGCACTGGATCTTCTTGAAGCCAAACATCATGGGATTACCATTTTCTACCATGACAAAGGATATGATACAGAACCGCCCCCTACTACCAAAGTAGATAAAATGTTAGCTTTTTAAGGCATCTGACCAGCACTTCAGTGGCAACTCTCACAGGCCTTTGAAAAGGTATGTATATTTTCCATGTCTTTAAGGATATATATATATATATATATGTATATATATATATATAATTTTTTTTTGTCTTCAACACTTTTTTATTCCCACCCGACAGGTTCTCTTTATGTAGTACTGGTAGTCCTGGAGCTATGTAGACCAGGCTGCCTTTCAAATGAATATCCCACTACAGCACCTCCTGCCTCTACCTCCCAAGTGCCAGGGTTTTAAAGGCATGTACCACATCTAGCTTCCAACACTTTTTGGCACTCCCGGTGGTTCTTCCCACTGAGTCACATTAAGATACCGATACTTATGGCACTATAAAGTAGCAATCATTTCCATAGCTTTTGTTTTTCTCTTTTGGGGAGGGGTCATTTTTGGGTTTGTTTATGTGTGAGTTTGTGTGAGTACGCATGCAGAACCAGAGGTTAACATTAGGTATCTTCTCCAATGGTTTTCTACCTGTCTTTTGAGACAGGGTCTCTCAATGAACCTGGAGTTTTTTGATTATGCCAGACTGATTAGCCAGTAAGAACTTCAAGGACCCTCCTACTTGCCACTTCTCCAGCCCTAAGATAATTGATGTGCACTCTAGCAGTCATTTTTTTTTCTCTCTTTTAAATAAGAATTAAATAATAAGGCATTAAATGAGATTAATAAGGCATTAAAATTCAGGTCCTCTTGTTTGTACAAAAAACACTTCACCTACTGAGTCATCTCTGCAGCCTCTTTTCTCAGTTTAATATTAAATTTATGTTATTGTTTAAGAGGTAAGTGTTTAAATGTCCATATGGTTAAACATCTCAATCTTTGTTCTGTAATTCTGGTACTAGCAAATACATTCTACCTACATATATTCATATGATAAGCATGTGTAAACATTTCCTTCCTTTGTCTTGCTTTTCTTCTAAGGGAAGTGCTCACACCTCTAAAACAATGTTTACTCCAATGATAGGCACTAAAAATGACAACATAAACAAATGTTAAGTTTCCATAGGAAAATAAGTTGTATTTATAAATTTGAATATTGATTGCTGTGACTAGTGATAATGGCAGTGAGTAACTGTACATTGTTTGTTCAGCATTGTCTTTCTTAGCACTATACACCAATAGTTTAAAAAAAAAGATATTGGAACAAGCATGGCAGGAAACAGTTCTACAGAATAAAATACATCTATCCCCTTCTACCCTAAAAATGAGAACACAGAAGTCTGCTCCCAGAACTAAAAGATTCAACTGAATATACATGGATGTGATTCTACTTGACAGCTGCTGGAGGTTCTGGGTCAAGTTCATGTACTCAGTGGTCTCTGTTTTAGAAAGAGGTACCAAGCTGTCTTTCTTTGATGTACTTAAAGAGCTGAGTCATCAATACTTCTTGCTCAGATTTCTTGCCAATGAGTGAGTGTCTAAGTTGTAGCTAATAGCACCATTATTCTTGAACTTATATTAGTTAAGGTTGGATGAACAGTTTTATAATTCACCCAAATCAGTTATGGTTCTCTGCTAGTGCTGAAAATTCCTGTCAGCAAATGGAAGTCTGGTTGTCAAAAGGAAAGTGAGGGAAGGGGTTTCACCATACATTTTCTTTAAAAAAAGAACCAAACCATACTTGTTTGTCCATGCACGCTTCATGAACTGGGTCCTAAGCTCCAGAAGTGGATTTCTTTGTTAGAGCTTTCAAAGCTTAACCTCCGCAAGAGATCCTGAATGACTTTGAGGGAATGGCAAAATGTCTATCCCTTTATTATTACCATCTTTAGGGGAAATATATCCACAGACATGGTGGGAATTTGCATAACCTCACTCTGTTCCTGGGAAGGAACACAGTATCTTGAACAAGGCTAAAAAGCTGTACTTTCTAAAGCCATTTGTTCCTTAGGGGAAAGACAAATTGTTCTGTAGTCACATAACAGAAAGTCAAGTATAAAAAGAAAAGGTGCTAGAAGAAATCTGTAAATAGGACTATCCAAAGGCACCACAACCCTGATGAATCTACCAATGTCATGAAAACCAACGTGGAAAACAATGAAATCACAAGAAAACAATTTCTCCCCATTTGCACCAGCAAGAGTATAACCTTTGTTTATTTTAGAATCACTGTATGTACATTTACAAACACTGCCAGATGAAGAATCATATACAGCACCAAACATAGTATTTGGATTAGATGAACAGTAAAAATGAGATCAAAAGAATCAAAAAGAAAAAATGGTATAATTACCTCCAATTCCAGTCATGAAGCAAAAATTCCCAAACCCAGGACTTTTATCTATGCTGGGCAAGAGTTTTGCCACTGCAGTCCCAGAAAAGTATGCTTTATAAGATCTTGGAAGCATACAGTATTTATTAGTCCAGAGATTTATTTATATATACCTGATTTATTTATTTTGTGTGACTGGTATATAGGTGGAAGGGCAAACATATGCCACAGCACTCATATGGAAAGCAGGACAAAATATGGGAGTGGGTCTCTCTCGTTCTACCATGTGGGAAGGCTTAGTGGCAAGTGTGCCCTTACCTGCCGAGCAATTTCATTAGCCCTCAGATTTTATTTTTTAATACACTCTTTTTAAAAAAGATTTATTTACTTATTATCTAGACAGTGTTCTGCCAGCATGTATGCCTGCACACCAGAAAAATCAAAAATTAAGAAATCAAATCAGACAAATGAAACAAACAGAAATTACAGAAACTGAATTTTTTTTTAAGCTAGATACACATTTCTGGAGTGCTAATTTAATTTATTTTTAAAGATTATTTCTTTGTGTGTGTGTTTGAATAACCTGTGTAGATAAGCACCACATTTGAGTAGTGCTGTCAAATCCCATAGAACTGACTCTGGATCCCCATCCCCCGAAAGAGCAGTTAGTGCTCGTAACTGCTGAACATTGCTCCAGCCTCTAGAGTGATAACTTTGATTTCGTATGAGTAAAATAAATAAGTACTTTTAGGAAGCTGGGTGTGGTGGTTCATGCCTTTCATCCTGGCAATTGGGAGGCAGAGACAAGTAGATCTGAGTGAGGGGTAACCTGGTTTTCCTATCAAGTTCCAGGACAGCCACGGCTACACAGAGAAAAACAAAACCTTTTAAGGATATACTGTCCTTGAGATTACACTAAAGATGGAATAATTTTTTGTGTATTTAAAAGGATCATGAGGAAAATAAAGTTTACTTTTTCATTGTCTACATTTTTCTTGGCTGAACATTTGAGTATCTATAGTGTTCCAAGTGATGAAAATACAGTAATAAGAAGAAAGGTGAGTCTCTGACCTCAAGAAATTCACTAATATTCAAGAAAGCAGTTCAAGGAAAGACAGTAAGAAGTAGGACAGCTCACAAAATGACTAAGGAATGCCCTAACACATACCACATCAAAGGTCATGGTAGACTAGAAAAGGCCAAGAACTGCCAAATTTGTCCTACTCATATCAAGGGGTAAATAGTGAACATTTTACTTTTTTAAAAGGCACTCATACAATGAGATAAAAATTTCCACAAAACAATGCAAATATAAAACAGGTGGGAATCCATGAACACAAAGACTTAGCAAAAACACAAATCCCATGATTGGGGATTGGTTAAAAGAATTTTACCATCTCTAAACGATGTTGGTATATTATTACATTCAGATACACAAATATTTAAGGTACTCTGTTAAGTAAAATGGTGAGTGGAAGTATGCACCATTAAATCTAAGGGATCGATCAACAACATGTTTTACATTCAACAAAATTTGTGAAAAGATCTAAGTAAATCATTGCTAAACCTGAGGGGAGAGACACTTGTACTTACCCTTTCTCTAAAATTTTCCTTAAAAAAGTGAATATCATTATTTATAATTAAAAGTAGCAAAAGGCTTTAAATGCAAAAAAAAGTAATTTTGTTACATCAGATAAATAGGATTTCAGCTACTAAATGAAAAAGTAAAAAAAGAAGCACTTTATGTAAACTCGGGGGAGGGGGAAATCAGATTCAAATTTCATTTAGCCATGCTGAATAATAATAATAATAATAGTGATTATTATTATTATTATTTGAGATGGGTTTCATATAGCACATAGGTGGACTCAAGCTTGCCATGTAGCTGAGGATGACTTTGAACTTCTGATCTACCACCTAAGCGCTAGAATTATAAGCCTGTGCCACTATGACAGCTATGAAAGCTGCACAGATTTAACTCAGGCCTTCTACATGCTAAGCAAGCATTCTAACTGAGCTATATTCCTAGCTCCATACTCTAAATTCTTTAAGCTTGACCTTATGTTAGATGAAAAAGTCCTTCCACAATGTTCACCAAGACACACACACACACACACACACACACACACACACACACACACACAGAGAGAGAGAGAGAGAGAGAGAGAGAGAGAGAGAGAGAGAGAGAGAGAGAGAGAGAGAGAAGTGGCATGTATATTCCGACTCCATATGAAGACAAAAACATACACAGTCAGAGAAGATAAGTAAGCACCGTGAGCAAGCACTCCCTCTCAAGTGGAAAGAGAACTCTGCTTCCTACTCTACTGAGTTCCATCATATGGTCTTTTTGAAAATAAACTATACACAAAAGACAAAAGAATGCTAAGATACTTACAGTAAAAACCAACAGCTGTAGGCAGCAAAAATAAAGCAAAATTATAAAAAGTCAGCAACCAAATTAAACTATTCAGTAGTTCTGCAGCTTTGCCTGTACTGTTACTATGATCCAGTAAGGACTTGACTGACAAACATCAATAAATGCTGGCTAATAACACACAGTCACTATAATCAAGTGAGTGCAACGACTAAGTTTCAGTATTGTTGTTAAATGTAAGGTGCTGAATTTCAAAGTGGTAATAACTTTTCCCAACCCCCCCCCCCCCCCAAAAAAAAAAAAAACAAAAAAAAAATCCAAAAAACGTATCACTAGATAAGTCTTTCACAAAGCTAAACATTTGGGGGTCTCAAAGGTGAAATTTCACTGACAAGCACACACTCTGCAGTCTCAGAAGCATTACTTTCTCTAAGCAGCTTTAAAAAAGCATTTCTGAGTCCTTTCAAGACGTTTTCAAAGAGAGAACTGAGAAACCAATCTGAGAGCAATTTGAGAAGCACCTGTTCCTCAGAGCTGACTCTCAGTTCTACAGGTGGAATACTGTCACCTCCTTTTTCCATTTCTTGCTCTTCTTTCCCTTAAGTCCCTCTTTATTCCTTCAGCATCATTTTCTAATTATTCACTCATTTACTTATATATTTTTGTGTGTATATATGCACGAGGAGGTCAGAGGATGGCATGCAGGAGTCAATTCTCTCCTACCACGTGGGTTTCAGGGACAAAACTCCGGTGTCAGACTCGGCAGCAAGTGCCTTAACTTTCTGAGGGAATATGCTGGCTGTCTTCATCCCTACTATTTATAATGTTTAGAACAGCAATATAGCCACAGGAATCAGAAAATCCATAAAATTATTTGCCCTTTCTAAATGACTGCTTTCAAAAATCCCATGAATATTTAGATTGTCTTTTGGGAGTGTCAAAATCTTTTATTTATGAATCTTCTATGAAGTATAAGAAATAACACTGTAGGACTAATTAATACACATTGAGAAACAGATTTTGATTCTACCACACGATGAACACGAGAAGTCATTAAAATGTGCTGAAAGTGATGATGATAGCAGGAGGACCTGGGCTTGAGTACTAGAGAGTAAGAACAGCTTACTGGATGGATATGCAGAGAACCTACAGGTGGCAAACCACATGGAGGCAGAGTCTTTAAAGCACATGCACTTTCAAGAAACGATGAAGCAACACATCAGGACAGGTGGCTAGAAAGAAGCTTCATCCCCAAAACATGTCCTCAGCATAGTATAGGCATTTCTTCCATGCCACAGAACTGAACCCAGCCTGTTCTGCCTGTGACACCCTAGTGCTCACCTTTTCTGAAAGCAAATAATTAATTTTATATGCTGGCAGCCAGTTTTGTATTTATCCCCTGACACAACCCTCACTAATACAGGAACTACTAGAACTTTCAAAGCAAAGCAATGATGCCCTAAAATCTCTGTTCTACAGTCTTGCCAGTCTTACTTACAGAAAGAAGGGTGTGTAATACCAGCCTGCTGAGTGCAGTAACTCTAGCATAATTCGGGAATGGAAGAAAACAATGTACACAACTACTTTCACTAGTCTGCTTATGTTAAACCTTGGGAGTTATTAAGTTATAAAAAAAAAAAACCACAAGAAATAATGTATAGTACAACCTTCAGTGAATGTTGTTGAAGTGTTTTTATTTAAGTTGCTATAGGTAAACACAAACTTTACTTTTTCTTCCTGGCACTGAAATATGTGACTGAGCTCCCTTTGAGCATTACAACTGAAAACTTAAGCTGAATCAGAAACATTCTAAGGAGTCATTTCTCTTGTCTCTCCCTTGGATTCAATTACCTATTCAATTTTTCATTTTATCTTTGCTTGAAAAGTGATGTATGGTATATGATCAGTTTTTTACAATGAAACTTTAGATCATATACTTATGGGACAGTTTATACCTCTGGGCACCAATTCATATAGAAGCTAACTTGATATTTTCATTATTAGTGAAAACAATAATATATTCTGATAATAATTCTTGACCAAACCAAAATCAAGAGCACCTCCCCTTCAAAAAAGAAAAAATCCAAAACAAAACACTTTAGAGCTTAGGTGCTGAGATAGAAAGAAATTTTATACTCATGTATTTTCATTCCATCACATCAAATTCTGAAAAATACCACTGAGATTTTTTTTTTATTATGAGCTTTCAATTTAGAGGTAAGTAACCTTCTTTTATAAAAAAAGACTTAATTTTCCCTGGCTTTTTGTATAGACTAAAAAACCAGAGGTAAAATCTACAGGCAAATCCAGTATTTGTTGTACAAGACTCAAGTAATTGTGTATTGGGTACAAATCTGGCCATATGATGTCACATGGAAACATTACCTGAAGGATTGGAAAAGTCCAACATGCTGGTGGTAGGCTGCAAGAGATCTGGGCTGCTAGATGAGAGAGTTCCAGGAATTGGCATTATAGCCAGACTGTGCCTACAGTGCCTGGTTCCCACGATGCTGTCATCTTGTGATTGGCTCAGGCCTCCATCACTTCAAAAGAAAGACATATATCACTTTCAAGTATTAGGAGGCACTTAAAAAATGCAAACAACTTGAATTTCTATGTACAAAGGCATTAACAACAAAGTCAATTCAGTGTGATGATTTAACCAGTTAAGATTTAAAACATTTCAGCAACCAAAAAGAGTAATTATAATGAAGAAACAGCAATGAAATGTTTTTGGAAATTACATTAAAACGAAATATAAAATGAAAGTATTTCTATTATCACAAAAATGTTAAATTTGCTTCCTCTAATTTTGGTAGAGAAGCTCAATCTGAATGTTTAGGGACTGCTTGAAATTTGCCAGTCTTTGGCTTTTTGGGTCCCATTTCCTATGGAGAGATATGTTGCTCAGTCTAGACATGGCTAGACCAGTGGGTGGGAGGTGAGTGGGTGGGTGGGTGGTTGAGAGGAGGATATTGGTCCTGCCTCAATGTGGTGATGGGACAGACTTGCTGACTCCTCATGGGAGGAGAGGATGGTGGTGGGATGAGGGGAAGAAGAGGAGGTAGAAGGAACTGGGATTGGTATATAAAGTAAAATATTAATAATAAAAGAAATTTGCAATCTCATATTTAAAATATATTTACTGAGCTATATACAGCCACACCACAAGTAGTGTCCTTTTTAACACATGATAATCACAAGATGATTTCAGTCAGTAACTTAGTTTTCTTTTAAGGTTTCAAAAACACTTATTAACTAAAAAGCCATTACCTAGGGCAACAAGAAACTCTTTTCTTAAAATACTTAAAACTGTTAGACAGAAACTCTAAAATCATTGGAAGGAAAAACACAAACACCATCAGTTAAACTTCTTGTATTTCCCAAATACTAGTTTAATATGAAGCACAATTGTTCTACAGAACTTAAGATCACAGTGGAAAAGATTTCCATCATAATTAATGACCGAAAAAAAGTTCTCTCTCTAAACTGACTTATGTTGAAATGTGGTCCTTAGTCTCTGCTCCTGTTGTTTACTCAGCACAGCCTACTGTTTTGTTCTTGCTATATATATATATAAGATAACAGAACACTTACCTATTATCATGGAAAAGATTAAACTATAGCCTAAAAAAAATGAGTGATATGGGAATATATAGAATATATTAAAGAAAAATTAAGATTTAGGCAGACTATGAAATGAAAGAAGATGGAGAGTAATGGACTGTTAATAGCAAGAAAAGAAAGACGGCAAGGACAAGGGAGAGTTGCACAGTCAGGAGGCATAAATGTGTGGCATGGAAGGAACACACTGTGATGGCAGACAGACTGTTAATTAGCTGGTTGTCTCAGGTGAATTCCTTTCTCTAGCTTGGCATTGGTTGAAGGACTACTTACTATAAGGACTAAGTCAAATAAGTAGATGAAAATGGCATTCCTGTTCTTAGGAAGAGAGTCAAGTAGATTTACCAAATGAAAATGAGAACAATTCAAAGCTAGAGAGGAGGAACCTTTATTTCAATTGACAGTGAGAAGTAGAAACACAACAGTATACCTGATACAAATGATGGTATTTACTACCAGGGAGAAACATCAATCTCATTTTGGAGAAGAAAGGTTTTATTTAGTGAGTAATTTGTGCTTACCCTAAACTAGCTCTTTAGAACTTGGTCTGTAGTGCTGACTGTTACAAATAAACATTTTAAGATTAGCTAAGAGGAGAAAAGAAATGCTATTGTGTATTTAAGTCATAAAAAGTATAAAGATGGATATTTAAACTATACTCTTTCTCTAACTGATTTCTGAAAACAAACCCACCAATTTTTGGATTCATAAGGTAAGGTAACTGAATTCAAGGAAACAAACCTATAACTAACAAAGCAGAAGAAATTACAATACAATTAATATTGGGATTACTTTTTGATACACAGTCTCATGTAGGCTTGGCTGACTTTCAATATTCTAGTAGTGAGAATGACCTTGAATGCCTGACCCTCCTGCCCCCATCTTGCAGCATCATACCTGGCTTATGTGGTATCTGGGATCAAGCCCACAAGCTTTCAGATGCTGGGTAAGTACTCTGCCAATTAAGTCATGTCCGTAGCACTAAGTCAGAACTTTTTGTTAAAAAATTTACTATAGAGAAAAAGTCCACAAAATATTAAAAGTTCTTAATATTTACTATTGTTACTGATGCCACTTAACATTAATTCTCCATTTTAATAATCAACAGCTACACCACTATCTTTCATAATCAACAGATTCAACACTAGCTATACTCATGTAAAGCAGGCTATAAATTCATGGTAATTAGGGTGTGAGCATGTAGACATGAAAACTCTGTCATGCACAATTCAAGCTATGACAGGAATGAAACAATTGGCAAAAAAATACATGCTTAAAGTTGAACTGATAAAGCCTATTTGAGAAATAATTATGTAATTTCTTACCAAAACAGTCTCCTGAGAGGTGATGCAGTAACAGAAACAAGACATTTTAAAAAAATTCCTCAATAATTAGTTCCCTGACACTAAATTTATTTAGAATAAAAGCAATTAGTTTCATTATGAAACCAAAGAGGCCACAAAACAGCACCAATGAGCACATGAAAAATAACCCCAAAATTAAAAACAAACAAAAAATACACTGACATTTGAAGAGAAAAATAGTTCTTGATGCACAAGGCAGTGTATTTCTTGGAAGATATAGAATAAAAGTTGAGTGATTAAAAAAAGAGGGGGAGGAGATTTGATTTCATGAATAGTCAAATATCCTCAGGTTAATAAAGTGTACTTTTATCTCACAGATGTTCCTCAGATCACTCACTCAGACCAATAACTTATTTTCATTTTGATTTTTAAGAATATTTTTTCCATTTTAAAAGTATTTAATTGTTTGGGATTTAAGGGTTATCTACCTTTATCTAACCTATCTACTTTTTTTTTTTTTTTTTTTTTTTTTTAAATATCCTTTCCTTCTTGCTGCCACAGATACTTCCATAGCTCCTCTGGGCTATGTGGGGAGAAGTGTAATCTGTCTTCCATGACTCTCCTAAGGAGTCCTGGCACAGAAGAGATAATCAGAAATTGCAGAATTAAAATTATTTAATTTTTTTTTTTTTTTTGAGACGGCTTTCTTTGTGTAGCCCTGGCTGTCCTAGAATGCACCAGGTAGACCATGCTAGCCTCTCAGAGATCTGCCTGTCTCTGCCTCCCTAGTGCTGCGATTAGAGATGTACACACCTGGCAAAGTTTTAATTTCAATTAAAAGAATCTAAATATTTAAAGCAGGAAAGTTGGAAGATAAATGAAGAGAGAAAACTTATTTGCACTGTGTGTGTGTGTGTGTGTGTGTGTGTGTGTGTGTGTGTGTGTGTATAACCAAAACAGACACCTGGACATTTGTCCTTGTTAATAACTGTGTCTAACATACCATTAAGCTAACCACTTTCTTGTACTTATAGCTCTTGTGAGGATCACTCGACTACAGGAGTGTGAGGCCACAGCATGGGCAAAGCAGCAGGGCATAATCATATCATCAACAACAAGCTCTATGGAAAGGGTGTTCCATACTTGGATAAACATCTACATGGATCATTTGAACTCACATTTTCTGTCTATTATCTACTGATATCACTGTGATGTTTCCCCCCATAAATGATTTTTATGAGATCTTTAGAAATGGTGAATCTCTGTAATGGTTTGAAAGAATACGTTCCCTATAGGCTCAAATATACGAGCACTTGGTCCCTTGGTACTGGCTAGGGACTCTTACAAAGTGCCTTGGTGGGGGAAGTATATCACTGGGAACACTTTGGGTGTTTATAGTCTCATTCCATTTCCTGTTTGTGCTCTCTACAAAATGGCTAAATCTTCTATGGGTGAGTTTCTGAATGCTAGGCTTGTAGCATAGGCCCCTACCTACATCTAGCTAGACTGCACACTTGTGCACAAAAAAAAAAAAAAAAAAAAAAAAAAGGTAATTTCCTGGATGTGGTGGTGCATACATGCAGTTCTAGCACTTGAGAAGAAGAGAGGGCTGAAGAGTTTGGGACTAGGCAGGGCTACAGAATGAATACCCTACAGGCCAGAGCTACACGGTGAGAACCTGCTTCAAAAGAGCCAAGAATAGCACAAAACTTGCCTTGCATGGGGAAGGCTTCCTAAAAACCGCAAGAGAAGTTCATTCAAATTCACTTTAAATGATTTGAGCATTAAAATAATACATGGTCTCAAAAGTACAGAATAGCTGGTCAGACAGATAAAAACGAGAAAGTAGTTCTCACAAAACTGGTCTCAGAAATCTGTATGATTCTAATCTATTTCTTAGAATTTCAGTGACTAACATGACTGACATTTTACTCTACTGCATGAATACAAGAGACATGTAGCACATTTTTATTCATGTTTGTATTTAGCTAACAACTTCTTGTGGCACAAAGCAAAGAACTCAAATAAATAACTAATAATAAAAAAATAATTAATAAAACTAAGTAAAAATACAATCTGAATTAAAAAAAAATTGTTTCCAGTAGATTTTACTTCCTTTGTTACCAATACAAAGTTATCATGTGGGAAATGTTCAACTAACTGTTCCTGGTGACAGCAACTTCTGTCTCCTGTTATGAACCTGGAGTGTACGTCTAGTAACATACTTCCACTCTCCAAAATATATGCATGCCACTGGTTTAGCTGATCAGAAAGGGTCTTAAATGAGTCACAATTATAACCCTCTCTGAATTTAGATGATATATGATCCAACTGTGCCACTAGTCACAACAATGTACTGTCCAATGCACCAGGGCTTCTGGAAATAAAACTCAAGACCTACTGAAGAACTCTCCATGTGAGTTTTCTGCTTTTTGGCACCTAGATTTTTTCCCTTTTCACAGTAACTTCTCTGGTCATCTCAAATTCTTCCTGACCTCTTTAATGTGGGTTATCCCTCTAACAGTTTCTTTACCAAGCCTCCACTGGTCTCCATGTTTGTGGTATGTACATTATTAAATATTTTTGCTAAAGTTATGGTTTTCATAACTTATTCATCTTCATGAAAACAGTGACTAGAAATGAGCTCTAGAGTGGAAGTGGAACAGAGCCAACATGTTCTCCAGTGAGGGAAACATTAAAGAGAAATGTTCCTGGGTAGTAAGAAAAACTCAGGAAGAATATTTCCTGGTCTTTGAGATTTGTGTGTGTGTGTGTGTGTGTGTGTGTGTGTGTGCGTGCACGTGTGTGTAGGGGAACAGTAGTTAGCATCAGCTATCTTCCTTAATCCCTCTCCATATTTTTTTAACACAGGTAACAGAGAATCTCTGGAATCAGGTTTACCAGTTCTATAAGACTGGATGGTCAGGAAGCCTCAGGAGTCCCTTGAACTCCTGCCAGCAAATGATATACACACAGAATCACTGTCTCTAGAACTCAGGAGAGAGTAAGTAATGCCAGCAGGAAAAAATGTTATTTAAAAACCTAAAAATTACTAGCAATGGATGACCCCCAAAATTTAAAATGTCCAAATGTGTAGATCCAGTGACCGAAACTGGACCCAAAACATACAAATACACATGAAACAATCTTTTCTAAAATTCACAACATCAAAAGCTACTAGACAGTGATAAATGCACAGAGATAATGGGGAGAGTTTTAGATTTTACTCACGTATTACTTGAAGATTTTATGATGTATAAAAAAACAGGATTCAGATCTCTTATCCCTACAATAAAACCTTCAATCCAACACAATAATTTGGTATTACCTACCTAAATAGTTTTGGAGGCAAGATACTAAATCGTGTTTTATCCAAAATTTTTCTGATTTTGTTCCTTCCACCTGAAACAGTATTTGCTTTAACTTTCTTATTTCCTTTCTCCTGTGGTATTTGTTCAATATCTCCTGGGACATCTTGGATTGAATGGCGATTACTTTTTTTTTCAGCAATTTTAGGAATATGAGGAACACCGGATTTCTCTTGTTCAGTCCTACTGAGCAATTCTTTGAACACTGTGGAAATAAACAAATTCATCATTTCCCTTTTCCTCATTAAAATGTGTTATATCAACACATCTTAAGAGATAAACACCATCACTTACTTTATCAGGTTCATACTCATTTTAACATCAACTGATAGATCCCCAAAATGATAAAATGAAGTCACTGGGAATAACCAAAGTGAAATGGTAGGCCGTCAGCATGTGTGAAATGCGTGCACTATGAAATGAGACTGCATGGCCTCACACAGCCTTACTACAACTGAGCTGCAGCCCAGCCTGAGAGGTTGCTTTTCTTTGGCTTTTCCCTTTTCCTTCACTTCTCTTTCCTTTCCTGCTTTCCTCCCCACCTTCCTTTTGCTGTTTTGACACAGGATTTAGCTTCACAGGTTGGGACTGAACTCTCAGTTATCTTCCTGCCTTGGCCTCCCAAGTGTTGGGATTATGTGCCACTCCACTAGGCTTGTTAAAACAATACCCAATAGATATTAATTTTACATACTATGGAGATCAAGATATTCTATGCATTCATGCAACGCATTATTATATCTTCCTTTTTTGCACTCTTCCTCACACCTTTCCTTCCCTCTAGTAATCTTGACCCTCCTTTCAGGTGAATGCTGCTTTAGCTGCTATAGAAAAGAAAATATGCCACACTTGTTTTTGTGTGTCAGACTGGACTGCCTTAGCATAATGTCTTCCACTTCTAGCCACTTTGGCTAAGTGTCAGGACTTGACTCTTATGGCTTAATACTCCTGAGTATTACATACCATCCTCTTACCCATTAATGGGCCCCAGGCTGACTCCTAATTTTAGCTATTTGCAAAAGCAGCAAAAACAGCATGCAGGTATCCTTTGGTCCCTGACTTCACTTCTTGTGGCTATCCACTGAGGAGACAGCACTATCACACACTTGTTCTACTGTTTAGCTGTATGAGGAACTTCTCATCTTCTCTAAGAAGTTATGCTAAGTTACACTGCCACTGAGAGCTCAAAGAGTTACTTTCCTATGGACAGCAGCTAAAGCTGACCCTGTGGTTGGGATGTAAGTGAGCCAACCCTGAGGGTGGGAGAGCTGGTGAGCTGACCCACTCCCTACCCCCACCCCTGCAAGTCCACCATGTGGTGGCATGAATGAGAGAAAGACGCCCCCCCCCCCCACTAGTACCTGTGGTAGATGAGAGAACTAGTCCTAGGGTTACAGAGTAGGAGAACTAGCCTTGACCCCCACTGGCTGCACCCAGGAGAGCTGACACTGCCAAATCCCTCATCTGCCCCCTACAGCAACCAGGTAAGAGGGCCCTTGCACCTCACTTAGGCAAAACAGTAAGTAGAGCTGGCCCTGGTGGTGTGAGTGTGAGTGACCTGGTTTTGAGGACTTGACAGCAGGAGAATTGGCCCCATTCTTTGCTACAGGCTGCACTGGGTGGGTTAGATGAAACAGTGCTGGAGAGCTCACCTGGGTAGGGAAGATGAGGGAAAGCTTGTGGGCTGACCAACTCAGCTACCACCCAGGCCCAGAAACAGGGTTAAGAGTTGGCCCATACCAACATCCATCTCATCTATGAACTGTAGGAGCAGATGAAGGAGATGAACCTACAGATCCAAACCAGTAGGATTTCCAAGACACAGGACAGCAAACCCCAGTGAGAGGCCATTCATTATCAGTGGCATAACAGAAACCAGAGGCCTCCAGTCAGACCAATGACTTGTGGCAATGAATACTTGCAAGTAAAAGTGAATAAACTACAGGGTAAACTCAACGGGCCACACTACAGCTTCCACGGCAAGATTCTTTCTCCCTTCTGTTCCTCCCTGATGTTTGTTTTGTTTTTATATTTGGTTTTGTTTTGGGGGGAAGGTTGCAAGGTAGAGGGTGGATGAGGGGATGGGGAGATGGGTGGGATTGGAATGCATTATATGAAATCCACAAAGAATCAATAAAAATTAAGAAGAAAAAAAAAAAAAAAAAAAGAGTTCCTTTCCCATAATCCTCCTCCTCAACATATGCTATGTTTTTTCTTCTTTGTTTAAAGCTACTTTTGACATAAGATAACTGGTCTAGACTGACAGTTTTCTGATGGTTAATAATATTAAATATCTTTTCAAATATTTGTTTGATATGTGTCTTTGTTTATGAAGTGTTTGTTTAGATAATTTACTAATAAAAATATTGGATTATCTTTTTTTTTTTTTTTTGAGACACTGTTTCATTATCTATCTCAGCCAGACCTTGAACATTATCAATCCTGCACCAGCCTCCAGGTGCTGTCCTTTCTTTCTTATTTTTTGGAGATAGGGTCTTAGGTAGCTCAGGTCAGCGTTGGTGTCCTAATCTCCTTGCCTCCACCATACTAGCTTCTGATTTTTTTTTTTTAAATACAGTCTGGATATTAAGATTCTGTTAGAACTTTCAAATATTTTGTCTCATTCTGAAAGGTCTTCAATAAAGACAAGACTTCAGTGCCAAAAGCATGATACAAACGACCCCCCACCAAAAAAAAAAGAAGAGATTTATTTTTCAAGGCAGAGTTCCTCTGTATTGCTTTGGAGCCTGTCCTGGAACTCACTCTGTAGATTAGGCTGGCCATGAACTCACAGAGATCCACCTGCCTCTGCCTCTTGGGTGCTGGGATTAAAGTGTGCACCACCAAAGCTTTGCTTAAAAATGAGATTTTACTTTTACATGCGAGTGTCTGTCATGCGTGTACCTGCTGCGTCCACAACAGAGGATCAGATTTCCTGAATATGGAGTTACAGGTTGGTATTACCTGATGTGGTTTCTGGGAACAGAACCCAGGTCCTCTGGAAGAATAGCAAGTAAGTGCTTTTAACCAGTGAACCATCTCTCCAGCTCCCAGAGAGACGTTTTACTTTGCCTTCAAATATTAGATATCTTTTGGATTCAGCTTTGAAAGGTATTTTGCTTTACTAAATCAATGTTCTTTTTAGCTTCTAGTTTTACAATTTTGCCTTTGTTTAAACCAACTGGCAAAGTTAAAAATAGCTTTTTAAGCTAAACTCAAGAATGTTTACTAATCCACAAGTAATGTTTACTAAACTACTATGCCAAATGTCTGTATGTTTCTTTAGGTGTGGTAAAATAAGTGGCATAATGGTGAACACAGCTAAGAAGCTACTTAAGACAATAAGAAGCAACTTTCTGAGGAAAAAAAAAAAAGATTTAAAATAGACAAAGAAAAGAAAGGTAAGTAAGCATGACATTCAAAGATCATTGTGGTAGACAGAGAATAAGATAAGAACAGAGACTAAGGTACCAAGGCCAGATAATAGTACAGTAAAGTATCCCAGTGTTCTGTTATGAGAACAGAAGAGACAGCAGATCCCTTTGAGAGCAGCATGTGTATAAGATGACTCAGTAGTTTAAAACATAATTATATCTTAGGTGGAGATGGTGGTGCATATATGGAACTCAGCACTTGGGAGTAAGGGTGGTTGGTCTGGGCTACATAGTAAATTTCAGTATTGCATGGCAACACAGCAAGATCTTGTGTGTCAAAAAACAAACAAACAGAAAACTACATCCTTAAGAGAGATTTAAATGTATATTCTAGGGCTAGAAAAATGGCTCAGCTGTTAAAGGCTAGAGAACAACCAAAAAAGTTTTATTCTAAAACCTAAAAGGAAAATTTCTAAAACTAAGATCACTGTACATTTTAAACACCAGAATGAACATAGTACAAACAGGATCAGGGCTGGTGGAAACTGCTCTACCTTATAAGCCCCATGACTTGAATTTGATCTTGGATGTGTTCATCTGTAACCACAGCATTATGGTGATGGGGAGGTGAGACAAACAATCACCATGAAGCATGTGGGCAGCTATTTTGGACTATTCAGGGTGGCAGAAACAAGAAAGACCTGCTTCAAAATGAGGTGGAAAGAGAAAATTGTCTTCTCACTTCCACATGGGTCTCAAACAGTAACAACAAATAAACATAAAAAAAGCCTCATGTAGAATACTATAGAAAATACCAATCTCTGATTTGAAAAGGAGATGGAGAGGGGGTTTAAAGGTAGTATCTGATTTTAAAACCAACCAAGACATTATCTAGAGAAATGCACAAGACCACCAAAACAGAGTCCCCCACCTTCAAAATTTCAGTAAGGAATTCTTCTAATGCTTAGATCTTATAAAGAACAATGGTGCTTGTAGTTGTCCTAGGTGCTACAGGTCTAATACCTGGTTTGCAAAAGTTCTGGAATCCTATTCAGATCTGCCACTTTGGGTCACAAAATGATTAGTGTTAGACCTGACAGAGGTTAATGTGTAACAGTGGTTCTTAAAACTCCCTCACTCCCCCAATATTACCAAGCTCATAACACATGGGCTGGAGGCATGTTGAGGAGCTCAGAATCAACTTTTTGAGTATGTGTCTCCATTTGTTACTGTAATGTTTTGAATGAAAATGACCCCCATAGGCTCACAGGGAGTGGCACTATTGGAAAGGATTAGGAAATGTAGACTTATTGGAGTAGATATGGCCTTGTTGGAGGAAGTTTATCACTGGGGGTAGGCTTTGATATTTCAGATACTCAAGCCAGGCTCACAGTCTCTCTTACTGCTGCCTATGGATCCAGATGTAGAACTCTTTAGCTAACTCTCCAGTACCATATATGCCTTTGAGTCATTCAAGTTTTATTATTGCATTATATAGTACATAACATAAGCAGGATAGATTATATGAAAATTAGATTATAAAATCATAATAATCTTAGCATCTTACACAAAAGTTTATTTTACTATCACCTACCTGACCAAAATGACTTTTACTTTTCAAAAAAAAAAAATTATTTATTTATTATGAATATAGTTTCCTGTCTGCATGTATGTCCACATACTAGAAGAGGGCACAAAATCACATTATAGATGGTTGGGAACCACCATGTGGTTGATGGGGATTGAACTCAGGACCTCTGGAAGAGCAGACAATGCTCTCCACCTCTGAGACATTTCTTTAGCCCCTTTACCTTTCTATTTACACAAAATAAAACAAAACCTTACCTCAGCAGGTTTTACAACAAAACTTACCAAAAATGTTAGTCTTCACAGTAAGTGCAAGGTGAGTATTATTCCTCAATATTTCAAGAGCTTTAACAAATGTAATGTTCTCAAAGTTTTGTCCATTGACTTCCATTATCTTGAAAATATTTTTAAAATACAAATTAAGTATCAACTATTACCTCAAAAGTCTAATATTAGAAAATCCAAAATAGAACTTGAATAAACCATACCATATATGAGCAATGATTATTGTTTTTAGAAACTGGACTACTATTTTGTTCCTGTACTGTGTAATTTCCAAATCCTCCATCATATGTATTTTAAAAGGTCATTTTCTTTGGGATCCCAAATGAAATGACCCAGTAGTCAAAAGCAAGAACTGCTCTTGTAAAGGATGCAGGTTCAGTACCCACTTGTATGGTGCCTCACAACTATGTATCACTCCAATTCTAGGAGATCCAAGACTTCCTTCTGACATCTGCTGGCACCAGGAAAGCACAGACATTGAGGCAAAACATCCATCCATACAAAGAACATATACATATAAATAAATGAACCTAAAGGGGGAAAATAAGGTGGAGACTGGAGATATGGCTAAGTGGGTAAAAGTGCATGCCACCAAGCCTGAATTGGATTCTGAGGACCCACAAGGTGAAAGGAGAGAACTGACTTCTTGGATGTTCCCACATGAACCACACACATGTAAGTGAACAAGAACACACACACAATCATTTATAAGTGAAGAAAAATTTGATCATGTTTTATATATACACACAAATTTTAGTCAAACTGTCTAAAGAGAAATGTAGGATATTTATTTCAAGGTGAAATAATTCATTTAAAAACAGCATGCTAATGCTAGATGCAACACTGCACACCTAAAATCCCAATACTAAGACAAGAAGATTTAAAGTTCAGGGAGTCATATAATTAGATTCTGTCTTTAAAAAAAAAAAATTCAGATTTGTGTTTTTTAATTAAAGAACTAGGTAGGCAACCAAAACCAGCATTAGTATGATGTTTTTCCAGGTGAGAAACTGCTTAATTTGGTTGTACCTCATTACTACACAAAAAAAGCTTCCTGGAAGGAGAAAACAAACAAACAAACAAACAAAACGAAGCAAACCCCAAGGGCAAAGAATAAAAAGATAAAAATATAATAAGCTAAAATTCAGCAGCAAAAAGAGATTGACAAATATCAGAAGTGACATTAAAAACTCTAAAAGGTAAGGACACAAAACAATGTATTAGGAAAAGAAAGCAAAATTCAGAATTCTAAAAGGACACATCAGGCCCAGAGTGATGAAGCATATCTTTAACCCAGCACTTGGGAGGTAGAGGCAGATCTCTGAGTTTGAGGCCAGCATGGTCTACAGAGTCAGTTGTAGGTCAGCCAGGACTACATCCTGAGACTCAGTCTCAAAAATAAAAACAAAACAAACCAACCAACCAAACAAAAACCCTAACAAAACAGAAAGATGACTTACAACTACATATCAAAATGCCATGGCACTAAAGACATTTTTAGTAATTCTCAATGACAACTGTTACCAGAGAACTTTAATACACACTGAACAAAAAACATCTTCAGATCAATATGACTAATGTCTATAAAATGATTAATAATAGGAAGTATGATCTAGACAAAATGAATCATGGAAGGATAGATGCAAGAAGCAAAACCATGATAAATTTCATTGTTAGGAATATAAATTTTGAAATTCACTGTTCTCCTACCCACTGTATGAAATGATATCTTTAAATGTCATATGATAAAAATATTTGAAATTACATTCAATTATGTACATTATATATATATATAAAATGAATATATATGATAAATATTTTGAAAATAACCCTATTTAAAATATTAACATTAGGGCTGGAGATAACTCAATTGGAAAAAAATGGTAGTTCCTGTGGAACTACACTCAAATTTTTGTCTTCTGGTACACACATATTCTCCTCTTTCCCCGTCCCCCAAAGAAAAGAAACAAAAGCAACAGATTTACTACTTATAAAAGTTCTTATTAAAGTGGGGATTATTTACCTACCTGATCACCCCGTTTCAGTCCTGCATCAGCAGCTTTGCTACCAGGTTCTACTCCTTCAACAAAGACACCAAATCCCTTCTCACTGCCTCCATTAAGGCTGAAGTGCAGTGGGGACTCACGGGATGCCTTCTGCAGTACAACTTGCCTCCACTTAGCCTTTGCAGCACAGGCAATATTCAATAACCTGAGGTGACCATTCATTTTCTGTGAAGCAGAAAGATTAAAATGTACATTTATGTACCTATTCTTACAGGCTTTGGAAAATTATACAGGGTTTTAAAAGACTTTTAGATAATGAAAGGTTATTCCTGAATTTTCTAAATTCTTACTGTACTATCTTGTATACCTCCTGGCTGAAATGGAATGGCTTCCTTTCTGAATATTCAGGCATATTCAGAAAATATTTAACTCTTTTGTAAATTCGTTAATATTCTAATTTTAAGTTCTATTCCTATTTTAATATTCAATTATTTTCAAACAGGTAATGTAAAAGGCTTGTGAACTTGATATGGCTCTAATAACCCCCAATATTTTTTTTTTCTTCCAGGGCAGGAATCAAATTTTATACTTGTACATAATACCTTTGAGGGGGAGATTTCAATAAATATTTGACTATTTGTTGGGGATGGGTGGTGAAATCCCACGACTCAATCTTTCCTTGCATTGTCTCTTAAATAACTATACACTGGTACTGTAAGGGCTAATGATGTTGGTGTGTCTCAATGATTCATTTGTCAAGTTCCCCAATCTCTGTTCAAATTTCCTCATTTTGCACAGGGCAGATATGCTGCAGGAAAGTCTACAGGAATTTAGAGGTAAGAAAAGGACCAGAGCTGCCACTTTTTCCTTCTGTGTTCAATGCAATCTACTCTGGGAACTATGCTCCTGAGTATTTTCTCTGTGTCAGTTTGTCTTCAGGTTGTTATTTTCCTTACCTCATTGTAGTTCTCAGATAAATCTCTCAGAACTGGAGACTATACCACTTTTTATCAAGATCTAAGGAATAAAGCTTAGGCTATCTGTTCAAAAACAGAGCTCTAACCAGAGGCTAGCCCAGAAAACAGAAATCAACATGGAAGATACATGGACTTTTATTTTAGTGAGGATTCTCATCCTAAAACAGATCTGGGAGAAGATGGAAATTGTTCTGAGTTGCTGTTCTTGTTGAGGGAGTAGAGAGACCCCTAAATTATGAAAAAAAAAAAAAAAATTCTTACTGTATCTTCCAGATTTTTTTCAAATTCTTCTAGAAATCGAGTCATAGCAGGATCACCTTCAAAATCATTAAAATGATTATTTACCCATAAGAGCACAATCCGGGTCACCTGTGAAATAGGAGAAAGCATGCGGTTATGTGAGGCATTCCTTCCGTCTGGCCAGCCACACTTGAGTTTCCTTTTACACAAAAGGGTTGTTCTAATAGAGAGGCATGGTTTAATATCAACACATGCTTCCTTTGGTTTTGAAAAAAGACACAAACTGGAATGTATATTTCATAGTGTCTTAAATATAAGTCCTTGTCTGTTGTAAGTGCAGGCACTTATTTCAATCAGAACACATCATTAAAAGTGTTTCTACAATTAAGAATGTACTTGAGCAAAATTTTTAAGAAAAACAAATCTAAAACTTAACTAAATTTTCAAAGTGGTGAGTTATTTTGTCCAACAGTAAAAACTGGTACACTTCATTTGCTTTTGAATGGACTTCCATATGTGCAATAAATGGAGGATATATATTTCTTGGCCATGTATAAATCTGTTTCAGCTAAGTGTTTATCGCAGTCATTTGTTCATTTTTTTCAATCATGTTGCACATCCTTCTGCCCTTCAGTTTTAAGAGTTTGTTATGTATTCTGGTTAGTAGAGCTTTGTCAAATCTATGATTTGCAAATCTATATGTTGTTTTATGCATTTTCTGCTTTTACCATTTCCATATATATGTGAGGTATGCATGTGCAGGTCTGAGCTTATTGTTGGGAATCATCCTCCATTACTCTTGTACCTTATTGAGAGTAGAGACTCAATCAAACCCAAAGTTTTCTGACATGGCTTGTTTTGCAAGCTAGGTTGCAATCTGGGGCAACAAACTCCTATCCTCAACCTTTGCCCAGCAAAGTGTTTTAATCTCTGGACTATCTCCCAAGGCCTTAGGCCTTATCTTGTGCTTCTTCTTCGTCGTTTTTTTTTTTTTTTTTTTTTAAAGTATAGGCATCTTTATTTTTTTAATTATCTATTTTTATTTATGCATGTTGGCGGTTCTTTTTTTTTTTTTTTTTGCCTTCATGTATGTTTGTCTGAGGGTGCTGGGTCCCCTGGAACAGGAGTTACAGATAGTTGTGAGCTGCCATGTGAGTGCTGGAAATTGAACTCAAGTCCTCTGGAAGAGCAGCCAGTGAGTGATCTTAAGTACTGAGCCATCTCTCCAGCCCCGTGTTTCTTGTTAGTAATTTTTGATACAGAAAACAGGTTTGAACATTGCAAGTTCTATTTATCTGTTTATTTTTTTCTTTTCTTGCTTGTGTTTTGGGTATCACATCTGCTTAACTATCGCCAAACCCAAAGTCAATTAGTCTAAAGGCATTATAGTTTTAAAAAAATATTTTCATTTATTACTTACTGTGTGTTCATGATGTGTGTGTGGGATACATATGCCATGAGGTGTATTAAGGTAAGAGGTCAACTTTGTGGAGCTGGTTCTTTCCTTTCACTTATATGTATTCTGGGGTCTGAACTCAGGTATCCAGGTTATTTTTCAAAATCCACTAACCAGCTTCATGCTTTAACTGCATAAACTACCTAATTTTTTTTGGTAAAACCCTAAACAACTACCATGGTTCTTGAGTTTACACCTAGCCCTTACAGTCTTCAGTTTCTGATTTCTAGTTTGCATGCACTTTCCAAGGCATTAAGAAAATGACTGGACGTATATCTACGCTAACTCACTAAGGTATTTAGGTAAACTTGTTTTTCAAAAAAAAAACAAAGAAACTCATGTGATTTATAAAGTGTAAAAGTGTCTGCTAATAAAATTTAAAGGTTAAAGTCCATGCCTTTTATATTTATAAACCAACCTTATCCCTTAAGCTGTCAATCTTAAACCATTCCAAAAGCTTGATCCCAACATCCAAAGGACTTGCAAGAAATGTCCTATAAGTTAATAGGAAATCTTCTATATATGTTGGGTCCACAATAGAATGTTCTTCTATCAAATGCATGATGAGACGCTCAGGTGTTGCCTAAAAATCCAATGAAATAAAAGATTAAGACAAAAAAATAATAAAAACAACAACAACAACAAAACCCCAAAACAAACAAAAAACCAAAAACTCAAGGAGTCAAGTTATTTCCAATTATTCTCCTTTAAAGCCTACTGCTGGGAGACTGCAATCTTCAGATCATAATTTAGAAGCAGCCAGAGGATTAGAACTGAGAAATGGTAGAGGGGTAAGCTCCCAGCAACATTTGCTTGTCTGTGCTTGTTTCCACTGGCATTTTATCACCAAAGAGCCTAGAAAATTTACTGACTTATCCCTTGTATGGGCTGTTACTGTTACTTCTACTAAAATAGGGCTTGCAATGACTGAGGCAAAGGGAACAAAGAGAAGTTAAGTTAGCTAGGCAGTGGTAGTGCACACCTTTAATCACAAAATGCAGGAGGCACAGGCAGGTGGATCTATCTCTGTGAGTTTGAGGTCAGCCTGGTCTACAGAGTGAGTTCTAGGACAATACAAAGAAGCCCTGTCTTAAAAACAAACAAAAAAACAAACAACAGAAAGAGGAAGAAGAAAGTGAACAAGTAATCTTTCTTTTACACTTAATCCATCTCAAATTCTCTTCTGTCCTAGGCTACAGGAATAATATGCAGGTATTTACTCTTCTTGTCTTCCTCTTTGCTGTGTGTGAAATGACTAAATCCCTTACTGTTTGTACATTCAGAATTTTAAAGGCTTGTCTACCTCAAAATTTATGTATGTGTATATATAAAATATAATACATGAACATACATTTCCTGCTGAACCAATGTTAAAAATTTTTTTAAGACTTTGCAGTTTTTTTCTAAATTTATTTATTTATTGGTGTGTGTTTGTATCATGTGGAGGTTAGAGGACAACCCTGAGTATTGTTCCTTAAGCACTAGCCTTTATTTTTTCTAGACAGAGTCTTACTAGCCTGGAATATGCCAAGGCTAGTTGGCCAGTAAGCCTGACAAAGCATATGCCATCATGTTTGGCTGTTTGGGGGTGAGTAGGGTAAGGTGTGCATGTGTGTGAGGTGTAGGTCAGAGGATGACATCTTCCTCAAACCATATTTTTTATGAGACAGTCTTTCACTAAACCTGGAGCTCACCAAGTGGCTGGATTGACTTAACTAGCAATCCACAGGAACTCTTGTCTCTGCCTCCCTAACGCAATAATTTTAGGTGCTCATAATCACAACAAATCCCCCCTCCCCTCTCCTGAGACAGGGTTTCTGTGTAGCCTTGGCTGTCCTGGAACTCACTCTGTACACCACCAGATTGGCTTCGAACTCAGATCCACCTGCCACCACCATCCCTCACACCAGTCTTTTTAAAGAGATCTGAAATAAGATCCTTGTGCTTGTATAGCAATCACTTTACCAACTGAGCCATCTCTCCAACCTCCTATGCTTGCTTTTATAAAAGTGCATACTGTGGATCAAACTTAGTTCCTTGAGTTTGCAAGGTAAGCACTTGTCAACTGTATTACCTTTACAACTCTGCTCTGCTACCTAATTTTAAAAGCGAGGAAACATAACAAAAAGAAAACAAATATTAAGTTGTATATAAAAAACAACTGTGGGGGATGGAGAAAATAGCTCAGTGGTTAAGAATAGTTGCTGTTCCAGAAGACTTGGGTTGGTTCCTAGCACCCACATAGTGGCTCACAACAATCTCTAACTCCAGTTCCAGTGGATCCAATGCCTTTTTATGACATTTGTAGTCATGCCATACATGTGGTTCATACATAAATTTTAAAAATCTAACTGTGGCCCTTAAGTTCAAACATCAATTTGCTGCAACCATACAAATAATTCATACTGACAATGCAGTTCCCTTAGAATTTGTTTTCAAGGGCACCCAATGCTAATAAAGTATATAAATAACTTCTCTTGAGGCACTCAGGAATAAGAAAAGACTTTAATATAACCTATTTATGGCACAGAGATTATAGGTTATTCCTCTTCTTTTCTTACCTTCAAAAATACTATGTCTAAGATTATCAAAATGGGTTTATTATTTAGGCTAAACATGGACTAGGAAATTTAGATGTGTATTAAGCTAAGTCAGTGTGGGTAACTGGTCAACCTTAAAGGAGAACATCATCCTGTTTGTCTAAATCAATACACAAGAGTCCCTACAGAGTCTGGGCTATACATTCAAAGCTTTTAAAAGAGCTCATTATCATGTAGAAGTATGTCACAAATGTCCACACTAGCAACTAAGACAGTGGGGTGCTCAGAGAGAGTATCCCATTCTGGGTACTGTCCATTTGGATAAAAGGCACAGTTATACTGGCATGGTAGAGACTGGTTAAAACTAGAAAATAATATACATGGAAGTAAAACACGTGAGAGAATTCTATAAAGAGTATTAGAACTGTATCATATAAACTCATGGTTGCATAATACAAAGTTGTAGATGTGCATTGATAATTAACATAAAAATAACCTTTTCTAGTTCTGACTCTTGAGAAGCTGTAAATATAATATATAGTGAACTCCCAGATTCTGGCTTATAAATGCCATCCTCCACTGGAAAGATCAAGAACTTTCTGGAGAAATGGCTGATTAATCCTAACTTCCAGAAAACTACAAAGAGCACAAAGAATGATGGGGGCATTTCAAAAGAATGAAGTCAGCCTGTAGAGCGCTGTTTGGCACCTCAGAAAATTTTGAGTATTAGAATTATACTGATAAGAAAGGAGTATGATACATAAGTCTACACTAAGCATGAATTAAAGAATGGCAATTAGTTATTACAAGAGAAATTATGGTAGAAGGAAAATACCAATTTCAGCAGTAGTCATCACTGGTGGGAATAAGTTTGTACCTAGCTGTTATTATTTACAAAAACCAGAGACAGTATACTGATAAAATATATCAGAACATCTCTTTACCAGGTACTCATCAATTACGAAGTATCACAAATAATAACTTTACAGTAAAAAATCTGGACATATGGTCATCAAGGTTAACTTCCCTAGAGGAAGGTCTGTCAACCCTGCACCAGATGAGAGAAGAGAATTTTTTTTTTTATGGCAAATATAACTGTAGTTTGATAATGGGCAAAGTTGACAGGATATAAGACATGGATTCTTTTAAGTCTGCTAAGGATATGAGAAACAAAGACCAAGCAACTTAAGTGGACCAAAGTGGCCTGATAATGAAATACAACTGTGTTCTTAGATGAGAACCCAGATGAGAAATGAAAATGCAACATTATCAGGATTCTCACTGATGAGAATCTACTAGGGACTTCAGGTTGCCCCTATTATCTTAGCAATGTGTACTTCCATACTTGGAGAATTCTATGATGTTTACGTAGGTGTTCTCTGACTTTTAGAAATGTTCAGACATTGCATTTGTAAAATGTCTCAAACAGCTCAAAAAAAAAAAAATGATGAAAACGGGGCAAATGTAATGAAATATTAAAATAAAACAGGGGTCTTGCTGGATGTGGTGGTGTATGCCTTTAATCTCAGCACTCAGAGGCAGACAAATCTCTATGAGTTCAAGGTCAGCCTGGTCTACAGAGTAAGGCCCAGGACAGCCAAGGCTACACAGAGAAATAATCTCAAAAACTAAAAATAGGAGTCTTTGCCAAAGGTAAAATGATAAGTAATATGCATTAACTTATGCATTCTATTTATATATTTTCATTTCTTCTTTTCTTCTTCTTGTTTTTTTTTTTTTTTTTTTTTTAAGACTCCTGATGCTCTTGCCTCTACCTTCTCAATGCTAGGATGATTACAGAAATGCAACTACTACATACAGCACACACTATATTTACCTTTACTACATACAAGGCTTATACTAGAAGACAGCTCTAAGAATTCAATTCCCAAGGAAGAACTGATATGACACCAGACTCATATTTCCTCTCTAAGCTACTAAGTTGTCTATTTGTCAGCCAATAGTGATATACTTTGTAAATAGGGTTTGCTTAAAAGGAGAAACATGTGTATTTTCAACTATACTTGCTCTACTTTATATCTAGAGGTTTTCAAATAGACAGGAATGACAAAAAATATAGGAGAGTAAGTCCCATAGAAGGGAACATGGAGATTGCTGCTTCGACTGTAATTATGGTAAAGTTTCAGATTTACCTCACTCAGTCATAACTTTACTTCCTGTGTCTCTTCCATTTTCAATTTAAAGTAAAGTTCAGAGAAGTCATAGCTGACTTCAATGCTATTAAGAACATTGTGTCTTTGCAGCTAGTTTTTAAATTTCCTGTTCCTGTCTTTATCTAATACTGCTTGCTTTCTTTTTTTCATAAGACCAATCAAGGGCTTACACATTTAAGAAGAAAAGATCTGGTCAGTATAATCTAAAGTAATATTGCATTCAATTTGGATATTAAGTGGCAGTAAGTATTCTTCATCATTCAAATGTGTAATAACCAGTTGGAAAAGGGACAGAAGATTCAACACACTCACTGAATCACACATCAACATGTCAGTGAAGAATTTTACATTACTCAAGAAGTGGTTTAAAGCCTTTTCATTTTTAAAGCAAGATGAGAGATTTGAATGAGGTTGCTAGAATAAGAAGTAAAAACTAGCCTGGCAGTGGTAGCGAATGCCTTTAATCACAGCACTTGGGAAGTAAAGATAGGCAGATCTCTGAGTTCAAAGCCTGTTGGTCTATGAGTGAGTTCCAGGACAGCCAGGGCTATACAGAGAAACCCTGTCAGCACCCCTCCCCCCCCAAAACAAAAACAAAAACAAAAACAAAAAAACAAACCCAACCAACCCCCACCCCTGGCAAGCAAAAATACCCACCTTGATTACAATGTGTCCTTTCCTGGTTCCACTCCGGTCTAGTTCTCGGTGCTCGTGTACCATGACAATTTCTCCCTCTTCCTCAACTTTATGGGTATTTTTTTCCACATGATTTAAAATTCTCCAATAATCCTGTTGGGCTATACAGACAAACTGTCCAAGAACAACATGGGGACAGTTAATGAACCTATAATACATGAACACATCACTATGCACCAAGGCAGAGCACAAAGGTAAGAAATCAAGCGGCATCAGTTCTTTCTCATTCAATTTGCTTATAAGGTTAAAAATCAAGGCAAGCAATTCACACAAAGAGACCCAAGTGAAATCATCAGAATTCTGCTGGAAAAGGAGAAGTGACCATCTACTTCTCCTAAACAGACATTATGCAAAGGAAACACAAAGCTGGAGTAAGTCAGAAACAAACAACTCACAAGTTCCCATTTCCTTCCTTCTTTGAAAACAGAAAGATCCTGAACTGGATAATAAGACTTTGAATGTTCAAACAAAACAACATTTATTCAGAACATTCTCTTAATCATTTTATACTTTGCTCAATTTCACAAAATTCGGGACATACAAAATCTACTTTCTCTTGTCAACTGTAGAATATGGAAAATTCTAATTCTCAACTAAAGCCGTTTTATTTCCAGGAAGAGAAAGAAAACTAGCTTGGCCATGTTTAGTCAAAAAATGAGAAAACACTGAGCTTACCTGACAATCATCGACTTTGGTCCTGACAACTCCATGCATGTGCTGCTTATCTAGAGTGGGGACAATTCCAAAACTATTTCCCATGAAGAGATTTTCAATTTTCCCATCTGGATGACTAATTTCTACAGTGCCATTTAAAATGACATACCATGAGTCAAGCTACAAAGAAAAATAAAGGTATTGTTAGAACCTTCTTAAGAAGATAATTTTAAGTTAACTTTGGTTTTAAGTTAACTTTGAACAACAATTTAGCAAAATACATCACTTAAAAAAGAAAAAGGAGAAAAAAAGTAAAAACAAATAAAACAAAAAACAAAAAACAAAAAGTGCTATGATTCAATAGTTAGTCATCAACAACCCTGTGCTTTGTCTATACAAAACACTTTCACTTTCTTAGTCACCAAGGACTTTCATAACAGCGATTTCTCTGAGGCAAAATACTGTAATGTTTAAGAGCATAAATCTTGTTTTAAAAACAATTTATTTTATGTGCATGAGTATTTGCCTACATGTATGTATGTGCACAACATGTGTGGCCTAGGAGGCCACACATAAGGGTTTCATACCCTCTGAAACTGTACTTAACAGACAACTGAGCTGTCCCCTGGATGCTGGGAACTGATTCCCTATCCTTTCTAAGAACACCTGGTGCTCTCAAATGCGAAGCCATTTATCGGAAGCACAAATTCTTAAAATCTTAACCTAGACCTTGTCACTGACAACACAGTGAACTTTCACCAAGTTATTTAACATCCCCAGGCTTTAGTTTATTGCTAAAGTGGCTATAAAAAGGTAATATAGATGGTCAATTTAATACAGATTAATTACTTAGAACAATATACAACACAAATCATTCTAGTAATTTACTTAAACTACCAAAAGCCTGAATTTTAAGTCACGTGTAACAATATGTCCTAAATTTGTGTTAATATTAAAAAATTCTTCATTTATATGAAATCATTTAATAGGAGGAAGATATATTTTTATTATATTTTCATTTATTTTTGGTGTGTGTGTATTCACACGTGTACCTCAACGTTTGTGTAGAGGCTAGAGGACAAATAGTTCTCTTGTACGCTATTGAGGACCAGGGATGGGATATAGGTCAGGCTTGGTGGCAAGTGCCTTTTACCCATCGCGCTGGCTTGGGAGATGATATACATAATACACACATATATACACACATACACTTTAATTTTAAAGATTTAGTTTATGTGTATGAATGTTTTGCCTGTATGGATATACATGTACCATGTGTATGACTCCCTTAGAACTGGGGTTATGGATGGTTGTTAAGTGATGGGAATCGAATGCGGGTCTTCTGAAAGAGCAACAAGTGCTCTTAACCACTGAGCTATCTCTCCAGCCCAGAGTTGTGTTTTTAAAGGTATGTGGTGTATCAGTGAAAGAAAGAACACACACACACACACACACACACACACACACACACACACACACACACACACACACACACACACGTATGTATATTTATTATTTTTTCTTATTTTACATATCAATCCCAGTTCCCTTTCCTCCCTCCCCTCCCTCCCTCACGACTTCACAGGGAGGGTGAGGCCTTCTAGGAGGGATCATCAAAATCTGTCAAATAATTTGGAGTAGGGTCTAGGCCCTCCATCCTGCCTCTAGGCTAAGGGAGTAACCCTCCATGGGGAATGTGCTCCCAAAGTCCTTGTGTGCACCAGTGATATATCCTGGTTCTATTGCCAGGGGTCCCTTAGACTGCCCAGGCCTTTCTGAGACCCATGTTCACGGGGTCTGAGTTAGAATGCTGGTTTCCATTCATATATGAATTTTAGACACTGAGCAAAGGATCACCATCCTATAATTCACACCACCAGAAAAACTAGGGTACAAGGAGGAACCTAAGAGATCCATACAAGGTCCCTCACAGAAGGGGAAAGGAACAAGATCTCCTGAGCATATTGTGGGGGCAGGGGGCAGTGAGTGGAGAGGGAGTTAGGAGAAAGAGAATAGGAGGAGAGGAGAACATGTGGGACCAGGAAGATTGAGTAGGGGAATGAATGAACAAGAGGGAGCGAGGGAGGGAGGGAGGGAGGGAGGGAGAGACGGAAGGAGGGAGAGGGAGGGAGGGAGAGAGGGAGGGGGGGGAGAGAGAGAGAGAGAGAGAGAGAGAGAGAGAGAGAGAGAGAGAGAGAGAGAGAGAGAGAGAGAGAGAGAGAGAGCATACTCATAATAGAGGGAGCCACTATAGGTTTGAAGAGAAAACTGACTCTAGAGAAATGTCCAGAGACTACAAGGATGACCCCAACTAACAATCTGAGCAACAGTGGAAAGGCTACCTTAAATGCCCTTCCCTGATAATGAGATTGATAACTAACTTATATGCCATCATAGAGCCCTCAACTAGTAGCTGATGGAAACAGAAGCAGACACCCACAGCTAAACACTGAGTTGAACTCCTGGAATCCAGTTGCAGAGAGAGAGGAGAGATGAGCAAAGGGGTCAAGACCAAGTTAAAGAAACCCAGAGACAGCTGACCTGAACAAGGGGGAGCTCAAGAACAATTATTCTTTAATAGCCACCCTTTCTTATTTGATTAAATTTATAACGATATTTAAAGAACATTTAGGACTGTCAGTTCTGATAACTTAGATAACAAGAACAATGCTTTTGAAAGTCTTTTTTTTTTTTTTGTTGTTGCTACCAAACCAGAAAACACAGTAGGATTTATAGATTACATATTAACTAAAGAGCAGAAAACCGTCTTTTTCCAACTTCCATATTCCTATGTCTACAGAAGTATCTAGTAGGAAGTTAAGAAACAAAACATTTTTGCTGTTGTTTTTTGAAACAAAGTTTCTATGTAGCTCTGGCTGTCCTGGAACCTGTTATGTAGACCAGGCTAGCCTTGAACACAAGATCTACTAGTCTGCCTCTCTAGTACTGAGATTAAAGGTGTGCAACTTGCCCAACCAGACAAAGAAAAACTGCTTAAAATCCTATTGTCTACACAGCTTTTGTTTGTGCATATGTACATTATTTTAACCTGTTGAAATATATTTAGACTATTCTGTTTTTGACTATGTATTTTTACATGTATGTAGACATGTCTGTGCATGTGGATACCAGAGGTCAACCTCAAGTGCTGTCTACCCTGGTTTATTTTTATTATGGTTGGGGGTTGTGTGATAGATCTGCCTCCACATCTGTAGTCTTTTGGGCATGGTCACAGGTAGGGATGTGACCAGTTAAAAGGAAAAGGTTCGGGGGTTGTAATCCCCTTTTGGTTGTGGAGAGCATTAGGGTGGTAGGGTCTGCATCCTTGGAGCTGGAGTTGTTTTCTGTGTAAGTTCTTTTCCCCCCAATAAACTCTACTTCATATTTACAGAGTCTAGTAAATCCTGATGTTCACGCCCATTATCTGTCACCCAGTGAGTGGATTCCCTGGACCAGCAAAGCAGTGACAGGGGGTCGCTACAATATGAGAATTGTGAGGGTAGTAGCATTAGGAAGGTTGAGAATCACTGCCCCTCATCTTTCAATTTTTTTCACAGACAACAAACAGGGGCAGGGAGTGTATAAATACTTGACCAACATTTTCAACAACAAGAAGAAGATACATGTACATATACAAATGAACAGCGATGAAGGCTTCTTTAAAGAGTTCCACTATCTAATTTTAAAAAATTATTCAATTATTGATTGAATACCTATTTTGCATCAAGTCCGTTGCTGTGACACCAATAGTTAGACAATGTAAGCTTCAAGAAAATAAAACAAAACCACCAACAAAAGCAACAACGTTCTCTTCAAAAGTTAACTCCCCAAGGCAGTAGTGTTGCATGCCTTTAATGCCAGCACTCAAGAGAAAGAATAACGCAAATGTTTAAGAGTTCAAGGCCAGCCTGGTCTACAGAGTGAATTACAGGACAGCTAGGACTACTACACAGAGAAACCCTGCCTTGAAAAAAACAAAAATAAAACAATCTAAACAAACAAACAAACAAACAAAAAACAACAAAACCCAAACCAAACAACAACAAAAACCTACTGTGTCTCAGTGCGCATTCAAAATCTTGGATTTTTACAAGCTTAAAAAAATTAATGAGTTTTGGCGACCTACCTCTTGCCCATCTTCAAGAATAACAGCCCCAGCCTGCTCCACTACTTCAAAAATCATGACAGAGCAGAGCTCTCTCCTTACAGACATGGTCATGTTTGCAAAGGCAGGGAGCTGGTGCATGAACTCAAGTAACTGTTCTGTAAGAAAACAGAAATTCTAGTATAAAGATCAAGGATACTACTTTTACATTAACAAATTCTATAATTAAATATTCTATTTGTTAATCAACTTAGGAACTTATACTGATAAAGAAAGAAAATCAAGATACATCACGTCACAACTATTTATATAAACACAACAACCAAACCAAATAGGGACTGGAGAAGCAGCTAAGTGTTTAGTAGCAGCTGTTCTTCCAGGGAACCCCTGTATTCGATTCCCAGAACCCACATGGTAGCTCACAACTGTCTATAATTCCAATTCTGGAGGATCTGACACCCTTACTTTTACAACACTGCATACACATGATCCATAGACATACATGCAGGCAAAATGAACAGCACATAAAAAAATAATTTAAAAACCTAGTTATTTAGTAGGTATTATGTGTGTACATACATATCATCCAAAACAGAGAACCATACAAGTTCAAATGAAGCTGTAACATCGGTGATTTGCTTAGCTGGAGATGCCACCTGATTGGTGGTGCAGTTTAGTGCTGCTCTTTTATTTCCAAAAACTCTTTAGTCTATTTTTAGGCTAGAATTTTCTTTTTCTTAATTCTACTGTTTATGTCAGTCAATAAATTAGGGATAACTAAAGTGAACTATAGCTCAAGATTTACTACATCAACTAATATTACTAAATACTTATGGGTTTCTGAGGCTACTTTTTGGTAAAAACATATGAGCAATAAAGATAAATACAAGGGAAACACACATACACCTGCAGTTAAGTTAAATAAGCTTCAATATAGATGGCCATACAAAGAATCTCACAGGTAATCAGAATAAAATAAACTTTAAATTTAAAAAAAACTTCATGAAACTAGCATAGCGTCTGTGTGGATGTTTTCAGAATGAGTCTCAACAGTGGCTACTTAATACTACTCTATCTTTATAATGACAGGGAACATTCAAATACTGATCATTGTTGATGAACGTTATGATTTTTTTACTAGCATTGACTTCTAATGTTAACAGCAATGACTATAAAAAGAAAATCCAAGATATAATCTTAACTAAACAATAGCAATATATAATTGACACTAAGTAAACTTAGTTCCTCAAAGATGTATCAGCACCCTCAGAATTCAAATTTTTAATTAAAATAAAGTATTAACTAGTTCTGTAAGAAATTAAGGAATATGCAAACAAGTTTTGCCTACAGTTTTAATGTACACACATACAAATGAATGTAACACAAAACATATTTGAAATTGATTTAAAAACTACTTCATAAACTCTAGACCCAACTCTACTGAGCTTTAAATGTCTTATGAACATAAAGAGAAAAATCATTATCATGAAATTCATGTCTTTATTTTATAAACACTCACAGCAAGTCTTAACAATGGCTCTTAATGACACTGATGTCTAGGTACAGTCTTTCACAAACTGTTTTGCATGGTGTAATGGTTGTGGCAGAAGTGATGACGGTCATAAAAGACACTGGGGCATATTCACTCTTGGATTACCCACACTAGAGGAGAGCTACTGCCATGTTGTCAGCGTGAATAAATTTCTACAAGACAATATTGCAAGAACTGAGGTCTTGTGCCAGAAGCCTTGTGAGTAGGTCATCTTGGACATAATATTCTCATGCACTCCAGTGAAGACTCAGATGACTAAAGCCTGTATGTACATTCTGACTATGAAATAATAAATGTATGCAGTTTTAAAAAGTTAAGCTTTGGTGCAATGTTATGTGACAACAGACTATTCTGCATATGAGGTTAAAAAATGCATGTGAACAAATGTATTTCTTTATATTTATTTTATTTTATTTTTTTTCCTTTCCAAGACAGGCTTTGTCTATGGAGTCCTGGCTGGCTTTGAACACAGATATATTTCTTACCAATATCATCATCAGTTTTGTCTGCAGGTTCCTTTTCAAGACACTCTCGAACAAGATCTCGACCCTGCAGTGGATCTGTTCGATCAATCTCCTCTTCCTCATCTTCTTCATCCTCTGAATCAACAGGTCCTTCTGGGAGACGTGTTAAGTCTACATCTCCTACTTCACTTTCTGTAGCCTATAGAAAGAAATTTCAATGAATAGTTTCATGCTAAAAATATTATACCTCACATTGTAGACCTTAAATGTCAAATATAAGAAACTGGGCAACAATGGTAAGGTACTTATTTATAAAACATTGCTCTACCTAAAATGCAGGCCTATCTTCTGTGTTATCTACATGATAAGTCAGATTCAGTTAAAAAAAGACATGAACACTACTAAATGTATTAGTAATTGTTCTCCAATAAACAGTTGTTTTTCTTAAAGCAAAGCTTTCTAGAATAGGAGGTATGAGAAAGATGAAGTAGTACCTATTAATACGGGCTGCTTATTGTAAAATATGTTAATCTTTTAAAAAATGTTATTCTTTCCTCATAAAGATACAAAGTCTAGTAAGATAGGCAATCTTGGAGATTAAGAACAGGCGTTTGAAAAAAGGCACAATAGTACTAAAAAGTACTAATATTGACATAGAAACCAAAGAAATACCACCACTTTTTAATATTTTACTGGGCTCTAGAAAATTTTCAAAAGGCAGAGATTATTCAAAGTAATTTCTAAAATCAACCTAACAACTACAACTCTAGAAACATTAATATTTGCTTATCCTAGAAACTAGTAGGTTTTAAAAACTGTCATTCAGAGAAAATGAAGATATCTTTTCAAAAGTAAAATCTGATCAGGTAATACTTTTGAATATTAAAGCAGTTACAGAAAAGAATGAGTTGAGCACAAGAATTCCATAATACACATAAGCACCTAAAGATGAGTACTAGTTAAGATTATGACAGCTTCACCTAAGATCTCACTTTTGTTGCTTTTTTGTTTGTTTGTTTGGTTTTGTTTTTAAGTTTTTAAAAGCAGGGTGTCTCTGTGGAGCTTTGGAGCATGTCCTTGAATTAGCATGTGTAGACCAGGCTGGTCTCAAACTCAGATCTGCCTGCCTTTGCCTCCCAAGTGATGGTATTAAAGGTGTGCACCATCACTACCCGGCAAGATCTTTCATTCTTTTGGTCCTCTTTCATAGTCATTTATTCTCTATATTAACCTCCTTCTGGAGCCCAAAGACCAAAGGGAACATGACAAAAGAGGGGCAAAAAGAAATGTAGAGACAGAAAATGGGGAGGAGTGCTCTGAATACTGCCTTTATACATAACATGTTGAACTCATGAACTCACATCAACTGTGATTATCTGCTTAAGACCTATTCAAGATCAAGACAGTTAAAATAGCCAGTATAACGTACTATTCTTATTTAGAAAAGTATTTTGGAATAAAATTAAAAATCAGTATAAAGGAAAAAAAAAAGTTCACCATAGAGTGGGGAGTTGCTCCTGAGGTCCCACCCATAGCTGAGGAGCATAAGGAGGGGTGGAAAAGTCACTTTTCTAAAAGGGACAGCCACTAGCAGGTTCCTTGTGCTGCACTAGATAATCTCATGTAAGCGCACACACACACACACACACACACACACACACGAACGTGCCCGCTTTTTTTTTTTTTTTTTTGGAGGAGGAAAGGAGACATACTGGGGTAAAAAGCCAGGAAAAAATGGGAAGGAGAATTCTATGAGAAGCAGAGCCAAAAAGAGCAACGAAGCAACAGAAGTACAGTATGCCAGACAGAAAGAAAAGACTACCAGCAACAGTACAACAGAGAAAGATGGAGGAGATACAGGCAAACCGGAGGACATGCCAAATGACCAGAGACAGACAGGAAAGGGAGCCCTTCTGAGAGTACAGCCTCCCTGCTGTCAGAAATGTTTTCACTTTCTCTTTGGGTCAACATATTATTCTTTTGGTCTTTGTTAATTCAAGTTAGGGCCCTGTTAACAACAACGCAGTCTTGTTTTATGCAGTTTATACTGCCTTTGGATTCCTACATACCTTTAAGTAGTTAATAATCCAGATTAAATATACAATTTGAGACCCTTTAAGTCTAGAAAAGCTGCTATGGCCTGGGCCCAGTTCCCTCTTTTCCTTTTTGAGACAGGGTTTTGTGTTCTCAGAAGGGCCTCAAACTCAAGACTTGCAGTCAAGAATGCCCTTAAATTTCTGATCTTATTGTTGCCAGTTGGGATTAAAAATATGTGCTACTATGTTAAGTTTATGAAGAGCTAAGATTGAAGCCAGCATATTAGGTAAGCACTCTAACTGAGCTACGTCCCCAGATCTATCACCTTTTTCAACAGATCTATCACCTTTTTCAACAGTTCTAAGCATCAATACAGGGCCACCCAAGGCTCTTTTAGCCAGGGCATGACCGACCCCCATTCCCTAAAAATTGTTTTTACTCAGTTATTTTTATTATATGTGTGTGTGTTTGGCTGCATGTATTGTAAGTGAACTGTATGCATACCTGGTGTCCACAGATGCTAGAGAAGGCACGGAATCCCTGTCACTGGAGATATGGGATGGTTGTGAATATGTGAATATGGAAGCTGCAAACTAAATCCACAAGTGCCATCTTAACCATGGAGCCATCTCTCTAAGACCCTAAGATTTTTTTTCTTTTCTGAGAAGGGGTTTTTCTGTGTAACCTGTCTGTCCTGGAACTCACTTTATAGACCAGGCTGGCCTCAAACTCACCTAAAAATTCTTAATAGAAAGATATCTTAACTTGAAGATGATGGTATTGGAAGGGGGGGGGTGTCTTTGGACAGCAATAAACTCAAAGTTATTAGAATCCTCATGAATGGCTAGTACCCTAATAAAAGACCAGAGGGATTTCATCCAACCTCTCTTCTGCATGAAGAAATAGCTAGATGATGTCATCTACAAATTAGAAAGAGGTCTTTTAAAGGATACCAAATCTGTCAGCACCTTAATCTGGAATTTCAGCTTCCAGATCTACTGTTTGTGAGCTACCCAGTGCATGGCATTATATTATACCAGCTTGAATAGACTATACTTCTTTACAGAGAAGCAATACTATTTTGCAACTACCATGCACTTGTAAAGCAAAAATAAGGGCTCTCATTAAGGAAGCATAAACTATAAAATGAACAGATGAATAAATTTAACTGCGATGTAGTGGTTTTGCCCTGAATGTAGGGTAAAAGGGCCAGCCCACTCTGACCACTTGACAGCAGAGCCAACTCTGCCTCTGACTGACTGAAACGCAGAACACCCTAAGCAAGAAACCAACCAATCCCTGAGAACCTTGATTCTGAACCCAGAGCCAGTGAAAGAAATAAGGATTTGAAGCCTGAGTGAGTGAAAGAGCACTTCATCCCTGAGCCCAGAACCAAATAAAAACAACCTCACTTTGAAACTAGTGCCAAATTAACACACCTTGTCGCTAGAATAGGAGCCAGTGAAAGAAATCTGCACTGGCCCTAAAATTAGAGCCAAAAGGCTGAAAAGAACCAATGAAAGACAGAGCCGTCTCTACTCCCTAGCCCACAGTAAACTACCAAATTCCTGAGCACAAAAACAGCTCCCTGAGAAACTCTGCCCCCAAGAAGCTCTATAAACCTGGATGCCTGTTCAGCTGTCGGCTGTCCTTCACCACCTGGCAGACACTCTCTTGGACTTCCCAAATAAACCTTTCTCAAAAATCTTTGGTACAAAGATCTTCACTTGCCAATGCAGACCAAAGAAACTTGCTGGGCCATTTCATTCCTTTAGGGGGGTGAGCAAGTCTGTAGCAGAAAAGTAACAACTTTTCCAGCGAGCCAGAGGAGATTGCTACATTTCTGCAGTGGCTTCCCCTTTAGCAGACTGTAGCTGAACAAGAGTTGAGGAAGCTAGTAACTCTTCTAGGATGTTCCCTTAGGGGAACATAGCCCAGCTTCAGGTAGCCTGGCTTCCTGATAAGTCAGGACACCTTTCCCTCCAAGGCAGAGTTGTCCTTTTGCCGCTCTAGGTAGCCTGGCTTCCCAATAATTCAGGACACCTTTGCAGCTCCAGAGCTGTTAACACTAAATCCATGAGTTCTAGACCAGGAAGGAACTGGGGAGGGGGGGGGGAGAGGGAGAAGGGAGAAGAGTGTGTGGCAGAATGGTGTGGTAAAAAAGAGTAAATACTAACTAAGATTCAAACAGAAAAGATTGGCAATAGGCAAAAAAAAAAAAAAAAAAAAAAAAACAAAAAAAAAAAACCAAAACAGAATCATGGAAACTACAATTATTATGATAGAATCAAGAGATGGTAGAAGAATGTGCACTCATTTTGTAGGATAGTTAGCCAATCAAGCCCCAGGCAGCAGATCCTCTAAATGGATTAAGCACAGAGGAAAACATAGTAGGGGTCTGGTAGGACAAGTATAAAACTTCTTTCGACTTTCCTTTCCTGTCACATGTTTTTTTGTACTTATCATTTGGTGAGAGTATGAGTTGATTTTGTGATGAGTTAGCAGTCACCAAATAAACCACCAGAGAATATCCCTTTCCTGTTTGCAGCAGACAACCATAAAGCTAGAAGAAGAGGTGCCATAGACTGTAATGAAATGTTATACAAACTTCAGAAAACCACATTTCAAACTGAGAATTAAGTTAAGCCAGAACCTCGTAGTTTCAAATGCTTTTCCTTTCAACATTTATCAAGTCCAGGGTTTCATTTAACCCTTTTCAGGGAACATTGAGCTTTTAAGCTCCTCTTTGTCCTTTTGGTTAGATAAGAATACTGTAAAGTGAAATCTTCCACGATTCTGCAGACCAGCATGGCCCCACCCATAAACTCTCCTCTGCCTTACAGAAGGACATTTTAATCATCAGAGATCTTTTCCATTTTCCTTGCAACCAATACTGGTACTTACTTTCAGATATAATTCAACTTTTTTTTTTTCTGAATTATTTCTAAGTGTCTAAATTGTTTGACTAAGGCAAGAGAAACAAGAACAGTAAAATATAAACATTCATCTGCATAATTTTATTTGGATGATCCAAAACACCAAGCTTGCAAGGTACTGTTAAAAAGCACAGTGGAAAAAACACAGCTAAGAAAAGCTAAGCAGGCTGAAGGACGAGCATGTGTCCTGTCATGAAGCAGCCTCTGGAGTGTAGTAGAGGAATAACAGAATACAGAGCAAGATGGTACCGGGAGTGAAAGGCTTATAACAGTGCAAAATTGGTAAGGGTAAGGCACTGAAATTTCATTAACAAAGAACTTTTGAAGCCAGCACATTCTTGCAATGTTTCAAATAGGAGTTTAAATTAAATGACTCTGTGTGTGTGTGTGTGTGTGTGTGTGTGTGTGTGTGTTAGGGGAGAGTAACTGAGCCTTTCACAAAGATACAAATGGTATTTTTTAATCTGTATTTTTCTTTTATTTATGGTTGTGAGCCTAGCCTTTAACGGTTAAGCTATCCCTTCAGCCCAACCTGTATTTTTCTTAATACTAAGGATTAAATCCTAGGACTTTGTACATGTGAGGCAAGTACTCTACTGTAACATCACAAATCCTCTAGCCGCCTTTCTCTTCCAGGAATCAGGCCACAGCTCACAGCAGCTCAGTCTCTCATCAGAGCTGATAAGAAAGCATACTGTGTGACAAGCTAAATTTATGGTCCTACTTAGTACCTGCCTCCATGTCCATAGCATGAAGCTTGCCTACCCTTTTGATAAAAGAATCTGAAAGAATCAGGAACACCACCCTCTGTCCATCTCCCCCCACCCCGAAATTCGAAGGGAAAGGTCCCTCTCACACTCTCACTTTCAGGAAGTCATACTATACAACATGGTAGTTAATAGCTTCCATTACAGCTTCCCTCAAGATCTGAAGGGAAGGCTTCCTTCTTACAGGCTGTGCCTCTTCTAATGGTCTTTTTAAGGCTTGAAGTGACACTCTTTATGATCATGAGGCACTCTCTCCTGATAAATCCCACTTCTGAAGGGTAATTTTGTGCCAGCTTTTTTCTGCAAATCTGTATTCTTAAGTAACATCTACCACTGAGTTACACCCCTATGCAACATATGATATTCTTAATAGAAATGTTAAAGACAGGTGGCTGAGAACATTTAGCAGAATAAAGCTAATTGGAGAAGAAGAAGAAGAAAAAAAAAAAAAAAAAAAAGAAGCAGCACTAGTGGATATGGTACCCAAGCCTGGCAAGATAAGCACTAGGAATGAAAATTAAGGGATTTTTAGAAATCTATTTCTTTCCCACATAGATGAGGATGAACATGTTTGAGCCTTGGGCTACTTACAAGGAAATTAAGAAAAATAAATGCCTGGAAAGATGGCACTGCAGTTAAGAGCATGTATTGCTTTTCCAGAGGACCTAAATTTGGTTTCCAGCACTAATATGGCTCAGAACAATCTGCAACTTCAAATCAAGGAGACCTGATACCCGCCCGCCGCTCCCCCCTCCTTTTCTAGTTCCCAAGAGCATGTCACTCAAGTGCACAACCCACACACAGGAACACAGATTCATAAAAATAAAACTATTATTTTTTTTTAAAGACACGTTTTTGTTTACAAGCTAGTACTTTAAATTGTCCAGCTGTAAGAGAAGACTAAAGTTAATAGAAAAAAGAATTTGGAAAGAAGCCCTTTGTATTCTCTTGAACATTCTTGGAAGAAACACAGAAATTCTAATAACATGTTAGCATCTTAATGTATACATTGAATTAAATTTTAAGATAATATGATAAAAACATTCACACTGAAACTTTTAATTGCAATCTTCATTTTAGACTGTGGTAAACAATTTAATTTGAAGGTACGTTCTTTTTTTGTTTGTTTTTGTTTAGCCCTTTTTTCTTTTTCTTTTTGATTTTTCGAGAAAGGATTTCTCTGTGTAACAGCTCTGGCTGTCTTAGAACTCACTCTGTAGATCAGGCTGGCCTCAAACTCATAAGAGATCCTCTTGCCTTTGCCTCCCCAGTACTGGGATTAAAGGCGTGTGCCACTGCCACCCTGTGGTTCTTTTGTTTTTAAAACACAATAAATAAAAACTCCAAAGAAGATAATGCCTAAGAGTATAGCCTCAAATTTGGCTAAATGAAAAGGAATAAACAATTTCCTCATAACCACTATAGTTTTCTTACCTCTTCCAACTCTCCAAAGTAAAGATACTTGAATCATTTCCTAAGACTTTGCTTGTACAGTTAAATGCTAAATGTTCACACTTAAATACTTCAAATGCTGGAATATTTATAACCATAAAATTAAATATTGTTGGCTCAGTTATTGGAAATATTTATGTCTGACTAAAAGGTATATTCATAGATTTAACAAGTATTCCTCTAAAGGTAGTCTCAGGTCCAGTACTAACATTTTACCTTTCTTACCAGTTTATTCCCTAGGCTCTATTAGAAACATGACCGCATGCACGAACACACATGATTTTTCTAAATATTTCTTATCCTATACATGGTTTCTTATTAAAATTGCAGGTCTAGAAATTTTACATTTTTGAGGTCTATTTTACCAATCTATTTTTAATTCTGTTCTAGTTTCTTTTTTCTCTCAGGTAATTTCCTTTAATCATTTTATCACACATTTAAAAATTGTCATTTAAGTTTATTCTATTTAAGACATAAAATACAAGGATTTCCTACTTTTATCTTTGTTGGCTTATTCTGCTTTGTTTTATGGTGTGTGATTACAAGTTTGTCAACTTGGTGTAATCTAGAATCACCTGGAAGATAATTTCAATGAGGGACTGTCTAGATCAGACTAGCCTGTGGGTATGTCTATGGAGGACTATCTTGATTTGTAGACGTGAGAAGACCTGACCAGAGCATTCTGACTGTGTGAAAGTAGAGAAAGAAAGCTGAGCACGAGCATGCATCCATTAATTCAGTGTTCTTTGCTCATGGATGTAGATGACATTTGACTAGTTGCTTTCCTACAATGATGGGCTGCTGTAAACCTGAACTTGTAAGCAAACATACCCTTTCCCTTAAGTTGCTTTTGTCAAGATATTTCTATTTCTAGGCAATTGCCTTAAAAGTTAGTTAAGTAAGGGTCTGAGAACTTCTACATTAAGTGACTACTCTTAAAATATTCTTATCTTATACTTCAGCATTTTGGGTTTAATACTACCACAACTTTCTTCTTTAAATGGTTGAGTCCTGTTTGTTTCCAGAATTTCAATGCCTGTTATCTTTTTACTTGTTCACTCTCTAAATTCACTAAAACTTAACTTGTCTTATTGGGTAATTTATAAATGCACACTCCTTTTTTATAGTTATATTAAAGACAACATTTTGGAAATGCAAACCAGTAAGGGTAGAACAGACTAGTTATTCATACGGAAAGGAATCAGGAGAGGAACTGACTACAAACAAGCCTAAAATGCTATCAGACCCTAAAATGCTTTCAATTTCCCATATTAAAAGCGAGAAAATTTTGTTATATGTAAACAATGCATTAATTACCATGAAACATGCACAAATAAATAATGATATAGGAAGCTGATGGCATGGTACTGAACTCAGTAACTAAGAAAGACTAAAACTTAATGTTCGAGTTTCTGGATTATTAAGTATGTTCTTCAATACTCTGTAATATGCAGAATAACTGATAAGACATTTACCTATATTCTAATTGTAAAAAAATAGCAAAAAAGTAATACAAATTGCAGACTGTTATTAATGAAGAAAATGCATGAAGGCTACAAGCAGAGTAGCTACACAGAGGGACATTATCCTGCAATACAAGACTTCCTTCAAACTAACACTAGTAGGTTGGTAACCTGAAGAAGCTACTATCAGTGCAGTATCTTAGACTCTCTTCTAGCATCTTAGGAGAGCTACCAGCTGTACACACAGCCCACCCTCCAGTACACAGAAAAGCACTGACTTGAATAAAAATGTGTTCACTACCCTTCATTCTTTCTATTACAGGCTTTGCTTCTTGCCTCAAAAAGGCAATCATTTATATCTTAGAAATGGAATACCCCAGCAGGATCGAGGACTTTTCCTGATTATTGTCTCTCTTAGCAAGGCATAAATTTCCAGTTATTTTGAGAGAAACCTACAGCTACAATACATTGGATTGTTTTAGAGTCAATCTTCCTCAGGATCCCTTTGTTGAAAAGGCACAGAAGCAGAAAGGCAACACCTACAGTTCTCTACAATGTACTTCCTTTTGAGAAGTAGAATGTACTAACCACAACAATTACTAAAGAAACATTAGTAGCTAAGGGTGATGTATTATTTTGATTTTCTCTTTTAGATTCCTTATAGTATTTCTGCAGGAAAGAAAGCGTAAATACCTACTTTATAAATACTATAAAAGGGCAAACAGAAGTCTGAGAAGGTCACAGTACCTTTTTGTCAAGAAAGCTGTATGTTGACCTAAATTTGCAAGTCTTTTTATTTTCCTTCAATTTTCCATCTGCTTACAAATCCCCCTTCATAGAAAGAAGCTATTTTTCTTAAGATACTTGAATCTGGGTGTTGGGGACCATCACCATCCTCACTACCTCAGGCCTCTAAGATAGAAAATTACTGCCTCTTAAGAAATAAGCAGAATGTTCAGCAGAGCATTCCTAGATACAGGCTTGCGGTTTTACAACCAGGTAAAGAATAGCTCAGGATGTTCTTCCTGTTGCAGCTTTACAGCCAGTTAAAGAATAGCTCAGGATATTCCTCCTGCTACAGTTTTACAGCCAGTTAAAGATTATTAGTTCAGGGCATTCCTTCTACTGACCCTTTCATACTGCTCACTTGCAAACCCTGCTCATATCCTGCCTATGGCGCTATATAAGCCTCCCCTGAGAAAATAACATTTGGCAGCTTGATCAGAATACTGTCTTGTTGCCATCCTTTTTGTATCCCCTGTCCTTCCATTCTCCCTAGGTGTTCCTGGTTTGTCTTTGCCCAGTCGGGCATCTGGGAAATTCAATTAAGTGTTTTCTTCAGGAAAAAAAAAAAAAAAAGTACTATACTTTTGTTTTTTATTACATGGTAGCTACTACATATAAATATAGCTATTGGGGCATTGAAATATGAGCAGTCAGAACTGAGATGGGCTGTTTAAATCTACACTAAGCATGAAAAAAAAGTACAAAGAAACTCATTTACAACATTAAAATATTGTTTAAATGTCAAAATAACATTTAGAAATACATTAAATAAAATATATCACTGAAGTTAATTTTATACTTCCTTTGAGATAACTACTGAAAATCTTAAATTAAATAATTGACTCACATTAAATATCCACTTGGCAGCCCAGAACAAAACATATCTCAATTCTTGACTAAAGCAACCATCAATACCAAATCTCTAGTTATTTATCATCACTAGGTTTCAGGCTATAAGGCCTTAAACCTAGGAAACTGTTAAGGATATCTGACACTAAAGATAACATCACAGCTCATCATAAGGATTTAACAAATCAGCACTGGCCCAAACCAAACTTGGATTTAATTCAGTGGGATTGTTTGTGGATTCTCTTAGTCTGTAATTTTTTTCAGAACCCTCTTTATTTCAAGGATCGTGTGTATGTGTGTGTACCTCATTTAGTTTGGAATTTTTTTCTGTTCAGTTTTAAAAATTAGTAAGTCCAAAATTACATCCCTTATTTAACATTCTATTTTATTCATGTTACACAGAATAGAAGTTTGATGATGTAAAAACAACCCTTACTTTTCTTCATAAATTTTATTTCTATGATTTATTTCTATGATAAAAACTGATCAGTCCTTCCACAAGTATAAGCCATTGTTTCAAAAACAAAAACCTTTAAACCCAGGCATGATGCCTGTATTCCCAACTCTCAGGAGGCTGAAGCAGGAAGTCTGAAGTTTCAGGCTAGCCTGGGTTGCGGGGAAATATTCTGTTTCACAAAAACACACAGACCTTTCTCTTCTGTATAATATACATTTTATATCCTATGGATTCAACTGGATAAAAGGAAGAAAATCCTACTGTCATATATTATTGGATTATATTGATCCTCCCAAAAGAGAGACTGTCTCTTTAATCAGACTGATGAACCTGAGACAGTATATAAAGCATACCCTGCTGAAAACCCTATACTTGAATTTCACACTTGAATGAAAAGATACATGATCATCTAGAGCAGTGGTTCTCCATCTTCCTAATGCTGGGACCCTTTAATAAATACAGTTCCTCATATTGCAGTGACCCCAACCATAAAATTATTTTCTTCATAACTGTATTTTTGCCACTGTTATGAACTGGATTGTAAATATCTGTGTTTTCTGATGCTCTTAGGTAACCCTGTGAGAGTCATTAGAAACTCCAAAAAGGCCACAACACACAGGTTGAGAACCACGGATCTAGAGGATAAGCAGAGGTTATTTTGCAGGGTAAAACTGTCTGTATGCACAGCACCCAGACTAAGATATTACCTGGTAGATATCGGATAAACTGCTGCTCCCAGAGTCACTGGCAATGCTACAGCCAGACTGACTAGAAGACACATGAGTCACCTGTGGATGAGGGTTGTCTGTGAGGTGCATCTTGGTAAGATCAGCTGGAAGCTGAAGGAAAAAGGAACCTGAGTTATTCTGAATGCCAAGCTTTACCTATTAAGAGTTCTTGAGACAATGAAACTTTACAGCAGTTTTATGTACATCTTCAGAACCCATGAACAGAAATTCTTCTGAACCAAAGCCTTTCATTCTTAGTTAAAAAAAAAAAAAAAAATGGAAATAGTAAGACCCAAACACATTTTCGAAAACTATTGGGCAATTTTAACAGAGGCAAGCCCAATGAGCAGTTTTCCAAAGAGACTATCATTACTAACAATAGTTCAGGAGATATTCAAGCCTTTTGGTCTCCCAAATAAAAGTATCAGCAAGTATCAGCTTTAGGCTGGAAAGACAGCTCAGTGGTTAAGAGGTCTTCCCTTGGACTTGCGTTTGATTCCCAGCACCCACATAGCAGTTCACAACTGGCTGTTACTCCAGTACCAGGAGATTCAACGTCTTCTCCTGACCTCCATGAGCACTACACATTTATGGCAAAACATTCAAACAAATAAAACAAAAAGTTTAAAAACAAAAACCAAAACAATGTCAAGAGTAGAAAACACACACACCACAAACACAGACAGACCCACTAGTAGCATGCCTGAACAGAATTAGTAGTAATGTTTGACATTACAGAAGAACACTTGCAGGCAATTAAGTCTTATGGTTTACAATTATTATTGTATACAAGATGTAAAATTTTTCATAAGCTTTGTTTGTATTATGATGTAGTTGGCTCCTGAAAAATATTTCGGTGGACTGGAGAGATGGCTCAGCAGTTAAGAGCACTGGTTGTTCTTGCAGAGGTTCTGAGTTCAATTCCCAGCAACTACATGATGGCTCACAACCATCTGTAATGAAATCTGGCGCCCTCTTCTGGCGGTGCAGGCATCATACATGCATGTAGAACACTGTATACAAAACTAATAAATTAAAAAAAAAAAATTCAATGCATGTCTGTGCTGAGTGCAGAGACAAAGGAAGAACAGGAAGGACATAGGGCCAGCAAGATGGCTTCATGATTGATTAAAGGTGCTTGTCTCTTCAAGTAGCATAGCCTGAGATGGCTCCCTGGACTCACACAAAGTAGACAGAACCAACTCCACAAATTCTCCTCTCATCTTCACATGCTTGCCATGGTATATCCATGTGCACACACAAATCAAAAAGATGTAATTTAAAAATAAAGGTAAATAGGAAGCAACTCTACCACTTGATCTTTAATACACGACTACTGTTATCAAGGATGCAGACTGTACTGTGCATTTCATACCATGAAATAAAACAGGTATCTCATAAGCAATGCTATGGAAGTTAAGACAAGCTATTTTAAGAATACAGACTATAGAAATTGCAGATACCAATTATAAAATGAACTACTACTGATGAGTTAAGTAATTCAGAAAATGACATTATTTAAGAAAAAAATCACATACAATATAGTATCAAAATGAAAGTGAAAGGAAAAATGAACAAGAAAAAGAAAGGAAAAATACTGTATGATATAACTATCTGTATGCTATGTGGAACCAGAATGTTAAAACTCAAAGAAGCAAAAAATAAAATGGTGAGGCTGGGTGTAGTGGAACTGTACAAAGTTTTATATGAGGATAATGAATTTAGTCACATATTACACAGCATAAGTAACAAACATTGTAAAAAATGTATTATAGATTGCCAAACTCTAAGAGTAGATTTTAAATGTTCTAGCCAAGAAGAAAGAAGTATTTTATATGATGGGCAGGCTAACTAGCCCTGATTTGATTATTTCACAGTATACACACTTGTCAACTCATCATCACAAACACAGTTATTTTTCAATTTAAAAACTTAAAGAAAAATGTAAAGTGAAAATAACAGTGGAAGGTAAAGTCACACTCATGCTGTGAAATATTAGTGTAGTTCTCTCTACAACTAAAACATAAAGACATGAACACAGTTAAGAAATGTCACCTACAATGTGTATACACAGACCGTAACTCAAACCTATAGAATATGCATTCTTTAAGGCAGATACAAAATGTAAGAGTAAGGCTGAATAAAACTTAACACTAAAATCATCTGGAGAATATTCAGTAACTATGTGCAAAGGTAGAAATAATCAAGTACTGAATAATAATAAATTAATCTCTCAACAATTCAAAAACCAATAATATCACATAAGAAGATAATAAAGGAACTTCCAGAGGCATCACCATCCCTGACTTTAAGCCCTATTATAGAGCTATGGTAATAAAAACAGCTTGAATTGGCACAAAACCAGACAAGTAGACCAATAGAATCAAATTGAAAACCCTGCTATTAATCCACACACCTACGAAGATCTGATTTTTGACAAACAAACTTATACAATGGAAAAAAGAAAGCACCTTCAACATATGGTACTGCCATAACTAGATGCTGGCATGTAAAAGATTGCAGATAGATCCTTATCTATCACCATGCACAAAACTTAAGTCCAAAAATGGATCAAAGACCTCAACATAAATACAGTCACACTGAACCTCTTAGAAGAGAAAGTAGGAGGTACCATTGAATGAATTGGTACATGGGCTAAATAAAAAACACCAATGACAGTTTATGCTGGAGAGGATGTGGAGAAAAGCAACACTCCTCCACTGCTGGTGGGAGTGCAAACTTGTGTGGCCACCTTGAAAATCAGTATGGCGGTTTCTCAGGAAAATGGGAATCAGTCAACCTCAAGACCCAGCAATTCCACTCTTGGGCATATACCCAAAGGATGCACATTCATACAACAAGGACATCTGTTCAACTATGTTCATAGCAGCATTATTTGTAATAGCCAGATCCTGGAAGCTACATAGATACCCCTCAACTGAAGAATGGATAAAAAAGATGTGGCACATTTACACAATGGAGAACTACTCAGTGGGGGGATAGGGGGTGGGGGGTGGGAGGAAAGCAATGGAATCTTGAAATTCGCAGGCAAATGGATGGAACTAGAAGAAACCATACTGAGTGGGGTAACCCAGTCACAAAAAGACAAACATGGTATGTACTTACTCATATATGAATTTTAGATATAGAGTGAAGGATCATAAGCCTACAATCCACACCTCCAGAGATGCTAGGAAACAAGGAGTCCTCCTAAGAGAGACATACATGGTCCTTGGAGAAGGGGAAAGGGACAAGATCTCTTGAGCAAATTAGGAGCATGGGGGTAGGGTAGGAAAAAGAGAAGTGGAAAAGAGGAGGGGGGAGGAGAACATGAGAGATCAGGAAGACTGAGTCAGGGGGAGAAGAGAGGAGAGCAAGAAAAGAGATATGTTAATAGAGGGAGCTATTGTAAGTTTAAAGAGAAATCTGGCTCTAGAGAAATGTCCAGAGATCGCAAAGATCTAAGCAATAGTGGAGAGGCTACCTTAAATGCCTTTCCCCTATAATGCGATTGATGACTACCTTAAGTGCCATCCAAGAGCCTTCATCCAGTAGCTGAGGGAAGCAGAAGCAGAGATTCACAGCTAAGCACTAAGCTGTACTCCTGGGATCCAGTTGTAGAGAGGGAGGAGAGATGAGCAAAGGAGTCAAGACCATGCTGGAGAAACCCATAAAACATGAGCTGACATGATCAAGTGAGAGCACACAGACCCCAGTCATAAAGTTTGGGAACCAGCATTGGTTAGCAGGCCTGGGCAGTCTATAGAACCTCTGACAGTTGAACTATTCATCCCTAGTGCAAAAATGAACTTTGAGAACGGAGGAATATTCTCTCAGACCAGATACATGGAGGAGTGCCTAGGCCCTCCCCCAAATGATGTAACAGACTTTGATGATCCCTCATGGAAGGCCTCACCCTCCCTGGGGAGTGGATGGGGAGGCCAGTGGGGGGCGTGGGAGTATAGGAGGAAGAGGGAACTGGAATTGATATGTAAAATAAGATTACTTCTAAATTAAATAAAAAAACATCTGAATGAAATAAATACTACATATGAGATGAGATTAAAGTGATTTTTAGATGCGTATAGTGGCACACACCTATCATCCTAGCACTCAGGAGGTAGAAAAAGGAGAATCAGCAGTTGTAACCTCTGCATTCAGGGAGGCAGGGACAGGCAGATCCTAAGAGCTAACTGGTTAGTCAGCCACCTACCCAAAATAGCCAGCTAGGGTTCAGTAAGAGACCCTATTACAAGAGGATAAAGAGGAATATACTGGATATTTTACTCTGCAAAGTTACATGCACCTCTCACTCCCTGCACCCATCCACTATATATACCACATATACAACATTCCTACAAAGACAGACAGAGCAAGGAGGTGTCACTTACGCCAATAATGTAATCAACAAAAGCCCAACAAGACTGTAAACTGGGCTTACAAATACAGTGTACGGAGAAATCCTAACCCCTACCAGTCTCTGAAAAGCAGTTATTTTTATCCTTCCTACTTTACTGATGAGGGACTGAGGCAGTACAACTGAACAGTGTGCTTAAGTCTTATATTCAAGTATGTAGTGGACCAGAATTCATACTTGAATCTATTTGATTTTAGCTCTTACTAAGCTGCATTTTATGTTAGGATCAAAAGTGGTGACATAAAGATGAAGACAGATATGGCGATGGTAAGACTTTACAAAGGAATTTCCTGAACCTATATAAAAATAAAACAGCAATGATGAGACAGTAGATGCAGTTAACACTTGCATGCTTCTTAGGCAGTTCATTTGTGAACAGTAACAAATGCATTCTATATGCCTTTACATAGATTTCCAGGTCAGAGCACAGGACCAAATGAGGTAGATGCAAGAATCAAAATGGAAAACTTTCATTCCTTTTCTTCGTATCTTTCACCAGACAAGTTGACTTATTTATTCCATTATCCTTCTAACCCATTAAGCTCTGCAAGATGTTGTTTGTCAGACACCTTCATGTATTTTTTTTTTAATCTCTGTACTTGTGTGATTTGCTGAGATCATGTGTTTATTAAGACTACTGTCAAAGTTTCACATGGGGGAAAACTCTTGAATACAAACAATAAAGAAGTATAAAGCCAGTTGGTGATTGAACAAATTCTGAAGACTTTAGGAATACACAGGCGCAGACAAATTTTTGAGGGAAACTGCACAAAGGCTCAGGTATCTAGACTCTTTTGTCTTTTTGCCCTACCAAATATCTAAACATGGGGTCACTTAAGATAGCAGAAGAAATGGCTAGAACAAATAGCTCATCTTGCCAGCAACCAGAAAAATAAACCTTTATTTTGCTTCATCAGTCCAGCAAACAAAATAACTAAGATGAAGCTTGTATAAGAAGCTGAGAAATTTATAGGAAAAAAAATATTTCTGTATTTTTACTTCGTTCTTTAGAATGCACAACTTTTGGCTCTTGGTATTTTACAATATTCTCCCCTTTCCCAATCAAATAAAAGCTTGGTTTAGTGATGTCTACCCTGTACACAGCATCTATTCATTAAATACCTGTAGAATAAATGAATGACTGCATCTGGTTCTCAGTACGTGATACTGCTCAAGTCTTTGTGGCTTTCTGAACAAATGATACTTCAGCATAGAGTCTATATTCCACATAATATAGACTCTCAAAAGCTGTATACTATTCTAAGAGATATAATTCATGAAAAGTGAAAATTAAAGGGTTCTGCGGATGAACAAATTGGAAAAATATTCTTTATATCCCTTGGCTCTTTATAGTATAAGCAGAATACAAAAATCTACTTTTCACATAATTCTTCAAATTTATTTTCCTTAAAACTCTTATTGGCATCTTACCAGGGTAAGAAAATATTGTTTGGGGGTAATCCCACATGGTCAACAATTCCAAGTTTGAAATACCTTTATAAAGCAACAAGTGCTAATCAACACAACCATGAAGAACACTTGCAGCTCAGCAGATAGGGAGGCACATAATTTGAATCAGTGCAAACACAGGCAGCAATACTGCAAGATAGTTCTATGTCCGACTTCAAGAATAACCTGGCACAATCAAGAATTTATAACAGGGAAATATCTAAAAAGTTTGCCATCTGAAATTATCTGGTTTCTTACAACCCACATCCAAGCACTGTTTGATTTGAGAAAGACATTTGAAAGGTGCCAAGGTATGAAAAAATACTAATTCTAAAAAAAAAGGTTTAAAATTTTGTGTACCCCCTTTAAGGATAGCAGTTCTTCAAAAATTTACTTTAAATCCAAGCTGCATTGTTAAAGCTTCCTTTTCAAGGTATCAACCAATGGATTACAGAAATACTTTTTCAGAAGCCATTTTTCTACGTACCAAAATTGGTAAGTTCCCACACACTGCTTTCAGGAACACATTTTAGAGCTTGATCCTAATTAATGTATATATACATTGCTAGTATGCCTAGCTGTCTAACTTCCCATCTGCAAATAAAGGATTCTATTGTATATCCAATGCTAGCCATAATCAAAACTCAAGTAAAGTGTTGGAGTATAGGGGATAAAAAAAATCATTAAAACATCAGAATGACAAGAATGTAATTTAGAGAGTGATGTTTGAGGTAAATCATGGTAAGACTAAGCATGTTAAACAACAATAACAAAGACCTAGACATGTATTATGCAAAATACTAAATTAGGTTACACATGTGGTATGTGGTTGCGCCAGACTGTGATGTGTTCTAAGGGTAAAATACTGAAGTTATAGTACATGGCAAAAAGGGTAAAATATTTCATTACTAATTATTACATGATAAAATGGTACTTTAGACAGACTATATAATATATAGCTTATATATTATACATAATGATTAAAATTATTTTACACCATATTTATGTTACATGGCACTGAGTTCAGAGACTTGATGATGCACTGAGAAATAAGAGAGGCACAGCTCAGGCAAGAGTACAGAGAAGGACAGTAAGATCATCTTCTCCTTCCTCATTTTTTTTTTCGGCAGTGCTGGAGATGGGACCCCAGGCTTTATGCATGCTAGTTATAACCCTCTCCCACTAAGTCATACCCCAAGTTCCAGACAGCATTCCTGAGTGCTTATAACTCCTGCTTTAAAGAAAACTCCTGAAGATTTTTAAGAAAGAAAGTATAAGAGATTTTTGATTCTTAAAAACTACTCTAGAAACATTCAATATGAAAAAAAAAGTCACAGAGATTAAGTCCAACGCAAGGCCTAATTAGAAGGTGGAGGTGTTGTCAAATTAAAATTATTAAAATTAAGTCACCAAGATTACAAGGGCCCTTCAGTACAGGCTAAAGTTACAAAGAAAACTGTCAGATGACAATGGGGGGGTAGGGGAGAGAGAGACAGAGACAGAGACAGGGAGAGGGAGAGGGAGAGGGAGAGGGAGAGAGTGAGAGAGAGAGAGCTAAAAATAGGTTGAGATCTAAAAAGCAGCCTTCAACAGAAGCCGTACCCTTACCTCAGTATCTTAGTGGTCTTTGGTGTAGATGGTAGAGATCATAGTACCAGTTCTGAGGGACATCAAACTCAATTTGTACTCAATTTTTTAAAAAGTAAAATTTAAATGCTGTTAAGACATCTTATTAAAATTAGTGTTTTTCCATTTGAAGACACATCCTTTCTCATTTAAGTATTTTTTAAATCATGGAGATTTTAATCAATCTTTGCTGGTTAATGCTCATTAAAGGAAGAGGAAATCAGTATAAAAATGGGACATTAAACTGTCCACTACATCATGACCCAAATATTGTAGAGAAGTGAAAAAAGGTAAAGGTCAGGCATGACTGATAAAGTTATCTATTATTTTTTTCATTGGCTCCCAGCAGTAGAACAGCTAAACGAAGGAAAACAGAAGCCAAAGCACAATTGTTTCTCTAATACAGAGGCCACCTCAAACAAGCAACCCTATCCAATCATGAAAGGAGCACCCAGCTAAAAATATCCTGAGTAAAGCCAATCCCTGGAAACCAATGGACCAAAGATGAGAATCTATACGGGGAGGAAAAAAAAAAAAATCACTTCTATAAAATAAAAACCACTGCTAAAACAGCTAATTATGAAAAAACATCAGTTATGAGGCATTAGGAACAAGTAATACAAATGGTTACAAACTAAAAATTTAAGATGTGCCTACCACTGGTTATAAACAATGAGTTTGAAAATTCAAGCTGAAATAAATGTTTACAGAAATTATTGGCAGAAAAAAGTGAGAAAATGAAGGAGTTGCACTTTTGATAAGAACAATTTCCACTAGGTATAGCATACGTGCCTTTAAGCTCAGCACTAGGGAAGCAGAGGCAGGCAGATCTCTTTGGTCTACAAAGCTAGCTCAAGACTAAGCAGAACTATATAGTGAGGTCATATGTCAAAAAATAAAACTGTGACATTTGATGTTGCTGTTGCTTTCTTACAAATAAAGACAAGACACTCTGGCTTGGAAGAGTCCTCAGAGAACCAAGAAATAAAAACAAAACATTTTGATGCTTGATAAAATTTCATGGATAAAAACCTAAATATACAACTACAAAAATTACACTAAAGTTCAAACGTCTCACAGCAACAGTAAATACCAAAAGTCATGTATTTACTTCTCCAAAGGCTAAAGAGAAAGGACACTGGGGTTATTTCATATACAACTAAATAATAAAATAGAACCATTTAGTAAAAGTTAAAAAGAGAAACAAATTAGACAATCCAATATGGCGAGTATGAAAATTAATATCTAGCCAAATGTGTTTAAGCAATGAGTTAATTTTTAAATTAAAAAAATATTTTATGTGTATTGGTGTTTGCCATGGATGTCAGGGTTCACAGAACTGGAGTTACAGTTGTGAGCTGTCATGTGGTTGCTGGGAATTGAACCAGAGTCCTCTGAAAGAGCAATCAGTGCTCTTAACCACTGAGCCATCTCTCCAGCCCAAGAGTTAAATCTTATTAATAACATAAGAGATGAGAGAGACAGGAAGGAGACATGTAATACTTATAAATAATTTATATATAGGAAAGAAGCCATCACAGACACTTAATGAAAATGTAGATTTGGATCTTTAAAATCCCCTTTATTCTTTCTACACTTGTTAAACCATTGTTTAACTTAAACCACTGTTTAAGTGTGGCAACTAGTACTCTCCAAAGTAGGTGTGTGTGTGTGTGTGTGTGTGTGTGTGTGTGTCTTGGGAGGAGGGTAGGGGGGGGTCTTCAAAAACAAATCCTATATTCCATTCTTAAGTTTGGTCATTTTTATCTGTTTCCCCTAATTCCCTTCCACCCACAGCTTTAAATTTCAGTAGTGCCAATGTTATGGTCAGCAGTGCTTGGGCCCCACAGGTGGCGTCTGCACTGAAGCGGCCATCCTCTTTGTATGTGCAGATAAAAGCATAAATTGTGTACCTAGGCTCCTTTCCATCTCTTTATGCCACAGCTCATTGTTTGCCAAATGGATAGTACATTTAAATGTCCTCCCAAAGAGCATTCAGGAAAAAATGCAATGAGCTAGGCCAAATAAAAACAGTATAATACAGTGCTGTCAAAAGTATTTCTCCCTTAGTCTCCATCAATAGCAAACCTTTGAAACAAAGGCATGATTTCAGACCTTCCTATGAAAAGCCTTCAGTGTACTACAGCCTAAGAGAACCATAAAGGAAATCTTGACATATTTAAACTCAACATTTAAGCATTTTCTAAAATGTTTAAGTCTTTTGAATATATAAGGTAAGAAAAATAGCTCCAAACACCGTAAGTAGCCACTGTCAACAATAAAACTGAATTGTAATAGACAATTTTAAACAACTCAGTATTTTGTTATTTTGACAGCTAATATGTTTGCTTTAAAACGACAAGTGATTTTAGCTATTACTACTTTGAAAACACGTTGGAACACTGACTGTTTTTACATAATTAATTTTCATTCACAATTTTCTTTATATTATTTAGGAATAAACACCTAGCTTAATAAAATAGAATGATTCATTTCTAAGTTATCAGGTAGTAGCACATTATAGAGCTATGTTATATAAGCTCATGACTAGAATAGTATGTCAATCACACTAGCTACTTAATGTAAAGGAATAAAACAAAACAAAACAAAAGAATGGATCAAGTTAAGTATGGTCACAAGTAATTTCAGAAGCATCACAGCCAAGCAATGATTCAGTCTGAGGTAATGTATCTCAGATGAACATTTAAGTCTGCAAACTATTAAAATGAGTTTTCAATCCATCTCAGAGGCTGTATTAGACTTTCCCTGAATTAAATAGCAATGAGTCAAGGCTTTATAGACTGCTTTATAGTTCTTATTTTTAAAGTTTAAAAATTTCACAATATCTCATTTCGAATTCAAATGCAATTTAAATTTAATGATTAAACTATATCAATAAAAAATAATTACTTACTTTAGAGGCCCATGGCTGAAGACAATTGGCATAACAGCGAACAAGAAAAGCCATTTCCCTGGCTGGAGGAGGTAGTTTCTCTTTTAAACCAGAGCCACACTGATGAGTATGTTGTCAAAATTCTGCTAAGTTTCTTTTTACAATCCATACACCATTGTTGTCATATAAAGGCAGCTCCTCCAACCCTCTTTACAAATGAAAATCAGAAGCTTTCAGAAGCAGAATATTGCTCCAAGTATAAGAATTCTCCTTAAATGTCACTTTACAAGCAAGTAACATCAAATAAAGATGCTTAAATTTCTGGCTCAGTACACAGTTACATGCATCCTCAGGCACCCGGCACAGACATACACACTGGCAGCAGAGAAGCTAATACCGCATCTATCAATCAAAGCAAATAGGCAATATGCATGGAATCTGTGTTCCTGGAATCCATGAAACCTGTCTTCTCTGTAATCTGGCTGTTTTTTCTTTTAACTTATTTCATTCTGAAGAACAAGCACTATAGAGTCTTTTGCATCAGAGGCAAAGCTGTATCCTTAAGATTATAGTCTCTTTAGATTTTACATGCCAGAAAACAGCGCCCTGCCCACAAAAATGACCAACACACACAAACACACACCCCAACCCAACCACAGAGCAAATGGTGGCAAAAACAATGCTCTAACAGGTTTGTCCTGTAGATGTGAGAATATCCAGAATGCAAGCAACCTTCTCTTCTCCCGAGCACTTTCACAGCTCTGCAGTACGGCTTCTGGTTCCAAGGCATCAATAAGAAAGCACTGGTGATCTAAGTCTGCTCTTTCTGGATACTATGCAAATACATGCAGCACACACACACACACAAAATGCATCTTTTGTGAAAGCAAGAGTCTGTTAGTGTCTTAATTCCTACTGTCCTTGCCTGCTTCACAGCAGCTCCCGAAGGAGAAGCTCCTATTGATTCTATGCCCTGCAGTAAGATGAAATATCTAATAAGAAGGAAAGAGAGTGGGAGGAGAATAGAGCTAAAAGGATGACATCACCTGTGCAGAAAGCCTTCACAAACTGCATTAGATCAATTGGCTACTGTATCTGCAGATGTAGCCCAAGAGCAATTTACTGAAAACACACACACACACACACACACACACACACACACACACACACACACACACCCCTTCCTTCCATGAGACATGCTAAATTCTGTAAGGGGGAAAAAAAACTGGCTAACATATCCTTCTATTTTACAGTTTTAATAATTCCTAAAAATTTTGTACATTAATATCCAGTTGTATTTGAGAAACCTCTTTCCTAATATTATTTAAATTTAACACAGAACTGTTCTTCCCAAGGGAAAATAATTTGCTGTAGTAAAATACTACTGAATTTCAAATACATGGGCAGTCTTGTTCAGAGATGTCACATCAAAGTAATTTTAATACCAAAATTCATGGGTTTCTGCATAAAAATTGCTATTTACTCTGAAGTTAACCTTCAATGTTCTGAAGGTTTAACCTTCAAGCCCACACTAATTAGCATTAAAAATAAAAACAAACACTAAGATTTATATGTAAATAGATTTAAATAAAAACAATCCTTCTGCAAGGGGGAATAAACCAGACAAATGTGTACCAATTCCTTTGAGGAAGAACAATCTATACAATATGGTACTTCATTGCAGCCCAATATGCAATTCCTAGAAAGAGACAGACAGCAAAACACAAAATGAATCAGAAAAGGAAACAATTAAACCTGCTTCTGATGAGAGTAGACACTAAAAGGAAGCTATCATATTTTTTTCTTTAAAACTTAAAAAATTTTGCCACACCTTCCCCGGTAAGAAAAGCACATCGCCTCGAGCCGCCACCCTTTCCTTTATGCTTCTGCTACACGGCTCCTACTGCACATAGATCCACCTAGCACTTCATCTCCTAATGGTGCTGCTGCCCAAAGGGTAGAGCCCATTTCCAAAGTACAGTCACGTATACCTCCAGGCAGCAAAACTGTGAGTCTAGCAGCCACAGCGAGAAGAGTAATATAACTATCTTTCTTCACATACAACTTACATAGTCCTTCTCTCCCTCTCCCCACCCCCTCTCTCTCTTCTCAATTCCCTCGGGCAAAGTCTCAACACAATGCCCCTAATCTGAAATATGCTGTCCCTTATACAACTAGAATTTAATAGAATTTAATGTAGCAATGCTATTTTTTTGAGCAATTGCCATGTTGGCAAAATATGATTGTTTAAAAGCCTATGAATTATGTTTTAAAAAAACCCAAACCTTTCCCACAAAATTTACAATCAATGTAGAATCTGTTCTGATGAATTCAAATAAGCACTAGTTTCCTGATAAATCATTTAATATTTGCATAGATTTGATTTTCCCAATTTAATAAATTGGAATTTAAAAATATAATTTTAAGTACAAATGAAAAGCATTCACTTCTTAAACAGGATATTTTTTTTGCTCAAGATACTTTCCTAAAGAAAAATTACTAAACACAAAAATTAGTTTAACAGAACTCAACAAATATTTTAATTATAAAGTCAGACTGTTTATGTATGTGGTGGTAGGATAAATGACAGCCAATCAAAAGCAAAATCTGCAGTGGCTCCTTATTCCTTTTATAAATCGTGCTGATATCTTTGACACAAAGGAGGCCCTCAAGCTGGGCAAGGAGACAGTCGTCTTTTAGCTGCTGCTTGGAGAGTGAAATGTTATCCATTAACGCCATATGTCAGACCTACTACACATCGACCCCAAGAAAGGATCAAGATATTCTTTCTCTCCTCCTCCCTCCCCAGTTTGGCTAGCTTATAAGTGAAGATGACATCATCTTGTTCTACCAATGATTTCACACTATTTGATATTCCAGAAACCAGTACAGTGAAGTTATCATGCAAAATCTCACGGAGTAACAATACCAGGAGAAGAAACCAACAGGCCAATCTATGCTAAGCATGCAAACTGAACAATCATTGTCACAATACTCTCCTCCACTGTTCACATACAATGATTAACCTTTTAATTACTGGTAGAAACAAGGCTAGTAATTTGTTAAATAATGAAAATAAATGATTATGTGAATCAATTATTTTTCATGAGCATAAAGTTTAGAACTTATCATGATAGTATCTCATTATCAAGTGAAATCAGTGCAGCAAGGGATGGAGTCCTAATTCATACAGTTTAGAATCATCACTATAGGCTATGCACGGAAGAACACACATCCCCCCTGCATAGGAAATGACAGTATGCTAAGCCACATGAACACAATCTTTAGCTTTAAAAGGAGCATTTGACTACTGTGAGATCAAGCAAAGTTTCCAATAATTATAAAAGTTTTTTTTAATAATATGTGAATGATCTAATTACTACAATTGGCTATCTGTATATATAATTTATAAACAAAATATAAACAGGAATACTGGAAATTTTGCTGCATAGAACACCAAAGATAAGGGTCTAACAGTTAACACTATAAACATGCTACCTCTTTATTTCAATTACTGATGACAGGAAAACAGAACAGGGAAAACCTTATCATAAACAAAAGAGAGCTAACAACCTATGAAGTAGTATGAAAACCAAACCAGATTGCAGTAATTTCAAGCATGCAATCCAACCCCTCTTCCCCAATCTGCACAGTGAAACAGTACAAGCACTAGCAATGCCAAATGCGCAAAGAGAGAATCAAAAGTAAAGCTGTTATTTTTACAAAATGAAATGGATAGCCATTTCTGCATTTTATGTAAGCATTTGGTATTTGAAACATAAACTATTAAACATACTGTTTTTCATAGTAAATCCTTCTGAAGTAGTTTAGTACTGAAAAATAAATCAATGATGCTATTGCAACGGTCAGTGACTACACACCAGCTTCTGTAAAGTAACCCCACACTGTCCCACCCTTTTCCCTTCCCATGCTTCAGAGAAACGAATCTGTAGTTAACAAACATGGTTAACTCTAATTATGTTGCTCCTTAGTAATTTCTGCCTTCAAGCTGCTTGTCCTATCTACTCATCATTCTTAAGGAAGTATCAAAGGAAGTCAGAGTATCAAAGCTTTTCGTCTACTCTTTTATAAGAAACAGTATTCTTAAGCACACTGATTTGTTCACTTAATGTCTGCATGCCTGCTCTCAAAAACCCTTGTCAAAACCTTGAGAAGTCCATTTGTATTATGAAATATGATAAATCCTTAGGGAGTGATTGAGGAAGAAAGAGCAAGGAGGGAGAGGAAAGCTGTCATCATCAACGAAGGTGATGTAAGCTTCTATAATTAGAATCAGTGAAACTGAAGGAACAATAAAAGGCACCACCATGCTTCCACTTTGCCTACCCAAGGTAGATGCACCAGGCATTTTTAAATACACATATGAAGGAATATATTTTGCGCATAGAAGTCGGCCAAATATATATTACTATGAACACAGTTTTAAAACAGCATGTCTTTTAAAAAATAAGCTAATAATTTAAAAAATCCATAAGTATGATGCAAAAATAAAACCTCATTTAAAAATTAAACTGCTAAGAATATTTTATCTGAACCCGATCACACTACCACCTCTAATTGAAATAAAACATTTCTAGAACTGTAAGAATTGAATACAGAACATAGTTCTTTGTGAACAGAGAGCAGATCAATCTAAAAGGCAATATTAATTTGTCAGTCATTTAAGGAGCTGTTATACTTGTCTACCTGGAATTGCGGCACAAATTATCCTTGCTAACATGCAATAATACCTGAGTTACTTTAAACAACTATCCAAAGAGTTTCCTTTAGCAACTCCCATGCAAGCAGTCACAAGTATAATAATCTTTCTCATTCTGGGTTCCTGGGCACATCCACACAGATATCACAGATACCATTCTTAGGGAAGCAGGAAATGCCCCAGAAGGCACAGTATGGCTGGCTGTCTTCCTCCCTCCACTACTAAAGTTCATGTATACTGACTAATAAAAAATAATTAAAATGATTACTGAGGAGTTATCAATATTTCCACATTTTCATTCTTTTAACCCAGCAACTTAATTTCTTTGTAATAATCCAAAGGAAATAACTAGTTATTTAGAAATTTATACACAAAAGTTATTTGTCAACAGAAGAAAAACTACAAGAGGCAAACATGTAGCACAGTATGAATGCTAAAATGATAATCTGGAAAATTTTTAAATTACAAAAAAATTAAAGGCAGCATGTTAAGTGTAGTGAGATATCCACTCCGCCCGCTCCTGTTGCACTGACCACACCCATCAGGGCATGGGGCCAAGAGCAGACATGACCTGTGGGGACTAGGTCCCGGGACCCCAGCATGCTCTCTTACTTCCTGGTAGGGTTGCAGAGAGCATCCAAGGGCATCTGTTTTTGATGTAAGTGATTTCTCCCCAAATAAACATCAATCAGCCTATACTGTATCCTAGAATCTTACATCCCAGGCAATGTATAAGCAGTCAGCATCATCTAATATAAAGTTCAAAAAACATTCCTTTGAAAGTTACTGCCAGCTCTGAGGACCTTAATTTCTTTAGAAGCATATATTTTACCAAAACTTTTAACAGCTCTTAAACTAGTACTTCTCTCACTTAATGTCAATTTTATCAATCTTTTTATCTGTGGACTCACAACCCCGCAGTTAGGTATAAGCAGCTCCTATCAATAACTATGCTACTTTTCAGAAGGACAGTGAACCAGATGGTACTAGGAGATACAGATAGTAGCATGCGCATGCATGAGCGTGCGCGCGCGCACACACACACACACACACACACACACACACACACACACACACACACACACACACACACGGGGGGGGGGAGAGAGAGAGAGAGAGAGAGAGAGAGAGAGAGAGAGAGAGAGAGAGAGAGAGAGAGAGAGAGAGAGAGAGAGAGAGAGAGAGAGAGAGAGAGAGATCCTTGAAGCGTTTTAAGGTAGAAAACACCAGAAACATGACAAACCCTGTACACAGCACTCTGAGCTGCTGAGCTGTAAGCAAGGTGCGAAGAGCTAAGGATGCTCAGAGGCTGGACTTCACATTTCTTAGTAGCAGGGTGATCACTACTCACTGCTTTCTATACAAGCAACACCAGCCAAGGTTCCTGGCACAAACTTTCTGATTTTTAGAAGCAAGAGAAGATTGATTGTACAAACTTTATTCTTTTAAATATTTATCAAGTATAAAATATAATTAAGAAGAATTAAGGTGAATGAAGTCCACAAATACAAAGATAAGGTTGACAATTTCTTCACCAAACAAGTACTATAATTTAGATACTTTAGCTCTCCAGAAGACTAATGTAGTAAGTATGTTTACTACTCTTGTACTTTAACCTAGATAAATGTTTAAACTGCTCACTGAGGCTCCATGAAGCTATCTCAGTAATGTGAATTAAAGTCCTTTAGTATCACATGAGCTGGTAGGAGGCAGATTTCCATTTCTTATCACAGGAATGAGCTAGTGGATGGCCATCCAGGTATATGAATGTCACATCAAAAAACAAAACATAATGCTGTTAAAAAACCTTAAAAGCCACACCCATGGTTAAATAGTAGCATCTTGCCATTATTCTATGCACCACAATAAAGGTAGTAAGGTGCCCCATAATCACTTCTTATACACCTGTAAGAACAGGTGTGCCTGAATCTCCCCCAAACACTTTCTAAATCACTGTAGGACGTGTGTGTGTGTGTGTGTGGGGGGGGTAAATACCATTTAAGTAGCAAATGAAAAAACTGCTTGTTGAGTTAGTAGTATGTGTTCCTAAAATGCAAAAGAACATTCCAGAATGTCACTGCATGCCTACCATTCACATTATCATAGAACAAGATTGAGAAAAAGATTGAGGAAATGTTAGCAAAAGGAAACCCTCCAAATATGAAGCTAAAACCCACGATGTCACCACAGAATACACGTTCTGTGTTCTTTTGAGTAACACTAGATGGTTCCACACTTGTAAGCACTAAAATAAAGCAAATGGGAAGACAACCAGCACCTTACTCTGCCTGAGAATATTAAATACACCATAAAAATGAGAACAACAAAGTAAAAAGTTAAAAGCCTTTAATAAAAGAAGAATGGTGACCTCTATTGAGGGGGGCTGGCTTGAGAACTAAAGCACACAAACACCGACTAATTTTTAAACATTTAAAACAAAGTACAGATCTGTGTTTGGTTTGGTCACATTTATATAAAAATGACTTAGCATTAATGATGTCTGATATTACAGAGAATCATTTTAGGTCAAAGGTACATATAGTGCTTACACTGATAAAAATGAAGATGCTTCATGTTTATTACTTCTGGCTTACTCTTAGAATTTAACTCACAGTAATACCAGCAATGTTCAATTCAACACACATGAAAATGTTCACTATCATACTCTATTTAAAACAAAGCAACTAGGCTGAGGAGATGGTTTAGTGGGTAAAGTATTTGTCACCCAATCATGAGGAACTGAGCTTTGATCCCCGGAACTAAAGAACAGCCAGATGCAGTAATTATGCATCTCTAATTCCAGCACTCTTACACTGACATGGAAGGAAGAAACAAGAAGTCTCAGAAGCTTGATGGTAGGCAGCTATCCTGGTAAATGCAGAGGTGAACAAGAGACCACGTCTGAAAGGACTGATAGTGGAGGTTGTCCTGTGATCCACAAAAAGATGCTGTGGCATACATGTGACCACACACATTCATACACACAAATATTCAAATATAAATAAATAAAATAGCAAAGTAATTAATCTTATGCACACACACACACACACACACACACACACACACACACACACACACACACACACACCCCACACCAGCTCAGGACTGAACCTAGGACTTGCATATACCAGGCATGTCAATGAACTACATCCTCAAACGTAATAAGCTAGTAATTCAGTTTTCTCAGTGGAGCAGAACTGTACAAGCACCTGCATCAACATATGTCAGGTACTATGGAAAAACAAAGGGAAACAGTCTATGAAGAAATGTTAAAGGTTTTTCCAAAGAAGGTGTAGATGAATGCAGTTTGGGATCTAAACAGGACTCCATCAGAGAACACGGTACAAAACTATTACAAACAAAAAGAACAAGAAACAAGGTAAGATTGGAGTTAAACTCAACAGCTCAACATTATCATTAGAAAAAGATCAGTATCAGCCTTCCAGAGAAAGAGCAGACTGATAGGAAGGAGGGACATCAAAACATAGTGGTGCCAGAAGTGTGAAAAGGTAGATTGCTGTCATATAAACAAGGGACTTCAATCTGAACTGTTAAGACATTTGGGCTGAACAAAGGCCTTATTAACTACTATAAATAAGAGTTTTTGTTTGTTTTGTTTTGTTTGTTTTGATGGGAGATGTCATTCTGTAAATGTTTCTCTTATTGGTTAATGAATAAAGCCCTATTGGCCAATAGAAAAGCAAGATAGGCAGGACTAGGAGACAAGGAGGATTCTGAGAGATGTAGCAGAGGAGATTCAAGATGTAGAGACTTGAGGGAAGAGGTTTGGACCCTCTCTCTGGTAAGATGAGACCACGTGGAAACAGATTAATAGAAATGGGTTAATATTTAAGATAGAGCTAACCAATAAGAAACGCTAATAATATAACGCCAACAGCTTTATATCTAATTCAGTGTCCCTGTGTGTTAATTGGGGTTGACGAGGCTGTGGGACCAGGCTATTGGGAAAACTGCTTGTAATTTTTTTTTTTTCTTTTGAGACAAAGTCTCACTCTGTGTTCTGGAGCCTGTGCTGATTCTTCCTGGCTCTTTCTTCCAAGTGCTGGTATTAAAAGTGTGCACAACCACACCTAGCCAAGGTTTATCACTGTGCTTTTAACTACCATGGGCAAATGCAGTCTGAAAACATTGAACTGAAAAATTCCAGTAATACATGACCCACAAGTTTTAGAGAGCACACTCCTCTGAGTAGCACGTTATAGATCCCACTTTTTCTTCTTCTGACCTGGGACTGAACTCATCTGTTTGGAAACTTACCCTGTGCACTATCTGCCAAGAGCTGAAGCTCAAGAAGTATTCTAAAAGCATTTTTTAATATGTGTTTAGAAAGATTTAATATTATATGCATGAATATTTTGCCTGGATGTACGTATGTGCACCATGTGCATGCATGGTATCCTTGGAAACCAGGAGAATACATCAGATTCCCTGAATCTGGAGCTATGGACAGTTGTGAGCCACCATGTGTGTGCTGGGAGCCAACCCATTCAGTTTGCTCTACCCTTCCATCATGTGGATACAGCTGATTGAATTTAGGTCATCAGGCTTGGTGCCAAGCACCTTTACCTGGCTGAGCCATGTCACCAAACTCAAGTTCAAGTATTTCCTACTCTGAGGTTGCTAACATCTTTAGAAATTAGTCTTCTACCTGTGAAATGGGGAAAGGCAAAGAAGAGTTTGTACTGTAATGCAAAAGGTCATAGTGATATTTACATTAAGATGAGAAGGCAATAAACTTGGAGGGAGACATGCATCCAAATGATAGCAATGCAGAAACAACAGGCCTAAACCAAGACTTCTGCAAAGGTTCTTCTGAAATGAATGACACTAAGCCATTCACAGCAAATAAGGGATGTCAATAAACATTTAGGACTCAGTTTGAACTAAAAAATACAAACATGAGTGGAAAGGCTGTGTTTGCAAATAAAGACGCTACTGCCATACCGTATTTAACAAGAGCAGTGAGATCATTGTGTACATTAATGTCAAGCTAACCTGTACTTATTCTCATTTCATTCTCATTAGCTTAACTTCATTTAGGAAAAAGTGTTACAATGCCAAGTGTTTTACAGAATACCAGATATTAGGCAAAGTCCTTTAGTAAACCTGTAAGTTATCAATCCAAACATACCAACACCCCCAGAATTATAATGCCATCACCAAAACCCAGAAATCAAAAAACATCCAGTCCAAGATAAAGCTCACAAAACTTGACTAACGATACATAAAACTTTGCAAACATATCCAAGAAAAGGTGCTGTTACTGAGACAGGCAAATCACTCTGTGCATACAATGATGCTCTCATTTTTAAGTCAAGAGCAATGTAATATAAAGAGTAAGCACACACATTTGATGGAATGTTCTAAAAGCATAGGTGCATTCCTATCCTTTACAAAAAGAAAAGGATATAAAATCGGGTCTTTGAGATTACTAGGTTTTAGGTAAAATAACAAAGAATAAAGGGAGATTTAAAGTAAAATGAATTCTACAAGATATTTATATTAAAAGACCAACAATTTGACATGGTCAAAACATAGGAGACACACAAAAAGCAAATACAAAACTGGAGAGACCAGGACCTATGCTATTCAATCTGGGAGCTACTAGCTACCACATATCTATTTAGTTACTTATATTTATTCAAAACGAAATAAAGTTAAACTTTTAGACACCAAGTTACAGTAGCCACACTTTAAGTGTTCAGGGACCACACATGGGTGGCTACTACCAATCTGGGCAGCACCAATATAAGGCACCAGCACCATCACAAGTTCTACTGGACAGACTGGTTTGGACTATGCGTATCCTCATGTGCTGGGATCACTGCAACTTCTCTGTCAGATTGTGGTAAACCACAAAAAGAATTAAGAATTTAAAACAAGGACACGGTTAGAGCTCCAATTAGAACTTACAAAGCAAAAAGCATAGATCAGCTGTGGGCAGGGAGGAGGAGAATATGTAGAAGAGAGGTAGCAGTTGGAAGCCAGTTTAGAGCAGGGTTTAAAATCAAATACAATAATGACTAAAGTACATTGTCTTAATAAAAAAATTATATAATACTTCTTCAGCTTAAAAAAATGTACCCAATTTAAATGAAAAGTTTGTACAGTGAGCTTGGGTGATGATATAACAGTCCTATGAAGAAAATCAAGGCGGGATGGCACATGGATGAGGCAGAAGGATCATGGGTTCAAAAATAACCTGAGTTATATAATAAGACCTGTCACAACAAAACAGCTGTGAGCACTTAGAACAATGACACAGAGAAACTGAAATAGGGGGACATTTTAAACGAACAATTGATGGAAAATATCTCCAGGTAGCAAGAATTAGCAACAGGTATGCACTTAGGTTCCAAGTTCCTCTACAAAAGCCCAGTAAACAGGCAGGCAAGATGCCAGCACCACTACTATGAAGGCAAAGCAATCAAAGCATAAAACATTTAGATGACCTATGCTTCATACAGTTAGTGGAGGAAGGGCTGTAGGCAGCTGGCTCATCCAGATGCAGTACTCTCTTTACATGGCTTAATTAATAGATTTTACCCACTCAATGTTTTCCAATAGCATCACACCTCAAACACCAGGCAAGGTTTATCAGTGTAGCTTTGAAGCCTGTCCTGGAACTCGCTCTATAGACCAGACTGGCCTCGAACTCATGGAGATTCATCTGTCTCTGCCTCCTGAGTTCTGGGATTGAAGATGTTCGCCACCAACGCCCAGCAAATGTCTTTGTGCTATTTCTAAATACTAAATACAAAGGCCCTCAAAGGTCCATTGACTGAAAAGATATAACAACATACAAATATGTTTTAAAGTATGAAAACATGATGACTATCTCATGGCAATAGGAATACTTAAAATCTTAAAACCACAGTGTATGTAAGTATTAGATTTTCTAAACAGTGCTAGTAAAATCTGACCATATCACGAAATCTGTCCATATCACATGCTGCTAAGGAGGAGGAACAAGTTACTTTTTCCTCTTGGACAATGGGAAAGAATACAGAAGAATGGGAGGGACTGCAGGCATCATAGAGAACAGGTTCTTGATTTTGTTTTAAATGCCAAACATAACATTTAACATATAAACTAGTCACTTTCTCCTGAGTATTAACTTAAAGAAACTGAAAATAAATGTATCAACAAAGATGTATACACAAATGTTCATAACTGCCCCCAAAGGAAACAATCAAACACTTACCAATAGGTAAAAATGAAACAAACTGAAACAATGGAGTATTACGCAGCAAGAATAGTGGAGGATAATAAAACACATAATATGGATGCAACTCATAATGACTGAAACAAGTATAAAATGATAGGCACAAAGAATAATGTAACATGAAGCTGCATAAAGTTTTAGAGAATAAAACTAATCAATACTGAGAGAAAGCAGACAAATGGCTGCTGAAAGACAGGGATTTAGGAAAGGATGGATTACAAAGGGGAATAAAGAAGCACTTGGGAGTGATAGAAAAGTTTATTTTGATCATGCTGAATGCTGTAAAAGCCTGTGTATAATATCAAATTGTGCACTTCAAGTATGAGTCATGTACTATTTACAGCTCAATAAAGTTAAAAAGATACATTAACTGTTACAAAGCCTGAGGTTTTAAAGATAATTATTACTAGAGTGAGTCCTAAAGACCTAGGCCACAATCACAGCTGCTTGGGAGGCCAAGACTGCAAGTTTTAACCCTGACCTGGCTACAGACTACGTTTAAGCACAGCTTGGGCAGCTTTTAAGACTCTGTCTCAAATGTAAGATAAAGAATGAGTATGTAGTGCAGCTGTGAAGTGCTTGTCTAGTAAAGTGTAAGGTGTTGTACTCAATCATAAGCACTACACTTATTTTATTTAAAATATTTCACATTGAGATTATGACTGCCATTGGAAAGAATGAATATGATCACAGTGTATTTATGCAGGCATTAAAAAAAAAAAAAAATCACAATAGTGGCTGGAGAGATGGCTCAGTGGTTAAGAACACTGGCAACTCTTCCAGAGGTCCTGAATTGAATTCCCAGCAACCACAACCATCTATTATGAGATCGTGATGCACTCTTCTGGCATGTAAGCTCTATGTGTAGACAGAACACCATATACATAAAATAAAGAAATCTTAAAAAAAAACACACAATAAAATAATTTTGTACAGTTAATAAGCTCTAGAATATTCCAAATGAATAAGCCTTTTTTTGGACACAGGATTTCTCTGTATTGTTTTGGAACCCGTTCTGGAACTCGCTCTGTAGACCAAGCTGGCCTCAAACTCAGAGATCCGCCTGCCTCTGCCTCCCGAGAGTTGGGATTAAAGGCATGTGCCACCAATGCCCAGCTGAATAAGCCATTTTTTTCCGTTATTGTTTTGTGTGTGTGGATCCATGCACATGTATGCAAATGTTAAATTATTAAATCCAGGGCCTCAGTGCATGCTAGGCAAGCACTTGGACATTAAGCTATATTTCTAGCTCTTTTGCAATTATTCTAAATATTCAGTCAGAGAAACTAAAAATCTACACAAAATAAAACGATGTACAGGATATGAATTAAATATTAATTGTGACAAAGAAAATAGTGGTAAAATATTCTGTACATCTTTAAAAACTCTGCCTTTAGCACCTTAGCAAGAAGAAATTGATGATGGGTTTGCAAACTGAAAGAAGCAGCCTATCAAAATGCAGCTGGACAAATTTCTCTGAGTTTATGACCACCCTAGTATATACATAACAAGTTCCAGGCCAGCCAGAGGTACATAGCAAACAAAGACTCAACAACAACAACAACAACGAGAAGAGGAAGAGGAAGAAGAAGGGGGGAGGAGGAGGAAATAGTAGTAATAGTAGTAGTTGTTGTTCTGAATTTTTTTTTTCTCTGAGTTGCTGACAGCAAGTCAAAGGGAGAGAAAAGACTTTACATTGGCTATGCTACACCACCAGTCTTTTTTAAATGCATTCACAGAAACTATTACTGCAATTTTCTTTTTTGATAACTTGCAGTCTTATGACTCTATTCAGATGAGTTTTTTTTTTTTTTTTTTTTCTTCAAAGAAGCAACAATGTCGGGCATGGTGGCACATGCCTTTAACCCCAGTACTTTAAGAGAAAAAGGTAAGTGGATCTCTGAGTTTGAGGCCAGCCTGGTCTATAGAGTGAGTTTCAGGACAGCCAAGGCTACACAGAGAAACATTGTCTCAAAAATCAAACCAATCCAAAACAAATAAACAACCAAACAACATAGTGTATGTTGAGCACATTTCCTTTGTGTTATTTTTTCCTCTAATGCTACTTTTCTTACCTCCCCATTTGTCTTTGTTCCCCTAGACAATTTCACTCCTATTTTAATCATATATATTCAACAAACACAAATGAGATAAAATGCATTTGTCTGTGACTGGCTTAATTCACTTAATATGATTCTCCACTTGTATTCGTTTTCCTGCAAATAATTTTATTCGTGTGGTGTGTGTGCAAGTGTGTGTGTGCATGCACATGTTATGTGATGTGTGCCATATATATGTGGTAATCACAAGATAAACTCAGATATTGTTCTTAGGTGCTGTCCACCTGTTTTAAAAATCTTTTACTGGCTTGGAACTTGCTAAGTAGGGTAGCCAGGGAGCTCTGGAGACCAGAATCTGCCTGTATCTACCTCCTCATTGCTGGGGTTACAAGCTTGGACTACCACATCAGCCTTTTAAAATGTGGGCTCTAGGGATGGAATTCTGATTGTCATGTTTACAAGGGAAGCACTTGATCATCGAGTCATCTGTCCAGCTCTCTCATTCCATTGTGCATACACACTACCCTTCCCTTACCCATTTCTCTGCTGTTAAACACTAAGCTGATATTTCACGTATTTTTACTAGTGCTGCAGTAAGGACTGGTGTGCAAGTACCTCATGCTGACTTGGGAGTATTTCAGGGCAATACCCAGCAGCTGGCTCATACGACAGACTTACTTTGAGTTTTGAGTAACTGTCATATTGATTTCTGTAAAGGCTAGACGAGTTCACATTTTTCATAAGTGTGTCATATACCATTTTCTAAATTGCCTGAAATATATCCTTTCTAAGAAAAATGAATTATTCAAGATATCACACATGTAAACTCTGGTAAAAATCCTTTTCTAACCTAGTCTCACTGCTAATCATCAAGTTTGTTTCAGCTGATCAACTAGGTTCTCCTCATGATATACCAAATTTCTGACAGCACACAGGAGAGAAATTATCTAACACATGCATCCGTCTATAAGCCACTACATACCATAATGTCACTTAAAAGAGTGATTGATTGCCAGAGAAAATCCTAAGGATCAACTGTTTCATCTAGTCTATTTATAAAAACCAAAACATATAAAGACGACTTTCTTCAGCAAACAGGAAGGTTAAAAGCATATGACTCAAGTGTGAACCACAAACCTCAAGAGGAAATACAGATTTTGTGCCTTATGACATGACACCCAAAACAAAAATCTGGGGAAAGAACATATTAAAGTTGAGAATAAAATATACAAGCAATCCACATATATGTAGGTACCAATGCATGTGCACACACAGCTATTATATGTGCTCTTTAACTCATTCAAAAAGAGCCAAATGGTATAAAGATCCTTTGATTTGGCAGTACTATGCCTTATAACTTCTAGAGTAACTAACATACTAGAATACATATCCAAAACGATATTTCATAAGAAATTATTTTAAAAAACAAGAAACATTAAGTTTAATGACCAAATATTAAGAGTTCAATGAACAAAAAATGACACTTTGCTATAAAAAGTATTATGAACCAACGAAGAACAATATTGTGGTCTAGGCATGCAGTTATGTGTTCATAGTTCTACCTACTAGGGATGCTGAGCTAGGAAAATCTCTTGAGCCCAACAGTTTGAGATGAGCCTGGGCAATACAGTGAGATGCTATCTTAAAACAAAACAATCAAAAGAATAATGTTAAAAAAAAGTTAAAAAAAATTTAAGGGTGTTTACAAATAATTTTATTGTAGAAGTGTCTCATATAAAAACACAGAGTTACAGACACAGGCCCCTCCAGTCAGAGAACCACATAGGCTGACTACAGAGCTTGACCTCCAGGTGAAGTGTAGCTGGGCCTTGCCCAGATCCTGGTGCACTTCCACTACTCTGGTGCATTCCCCACCAGCAATCAATCAGGTGAGATCAAGTGGCCAGTTAAAATTTTATTTTATTTTTTTAAAGGTTGTACATTTGTGTATGTTCTGTCTGCATGTATTCCTGTGTGCCATGTGCACTCCTGTGCACGTGTGTGCCTGGTGTCTAGGGAGATCAGAAGAGGATATTAAAAACTCTAGAACTGGAGTTACAGATAGTTCTGATATACCACATGGGGCCTGGGGATTAAACCAGGGACATTTTTTGCTCAAAAAAATTTTAGAATATAAGGACACCAAGCATAAGAAGGTCATTAGAATTCTAAACAAATCTGATCAGAAAATATCTTCATCATGCCATTTTATATTTGCCCAAACAAATATAAGGATTCTACAAACTGTAACAAAACAGTGCTACATCACACCTTATTAGGACAACACAGACTTCTCAGCAGAATTCTTACAGGTCAGCCCAGGATGCCATGGTAAACTTCAAGTACCAAAAGAGATGAGCTGATAATTGAGATTAGTCCCAGCATAGTTGTTCTTAAGATATCAAGGCAAAAACATCACAAGACAAGCCTCAGAAAAAATACTCAGGGTCACCCTGGAAGAGTGAAAGATCACCACCATCAGTGTAAAACTCAGAAGAGAAAAAACAAAAAAGCTAAAGCAATCCAATCTTATCATACAGTAAACCATACAGATCAACACCAGGAAAAGAAATGGACAAAGAATAATCAAAATGATGAAGGGCTGAGTATATTCAGTAGCAGAGCACCCACTTAGCATGTGCTTGGCCCTGGGTCCAATATCCTCTTGTGGTAATATCGTGCATGTACAAATAAAGCCCATCTAAAGGTCAGAGAATGGAGCTTGCCACTAGCCAACCACAGAGGTCTGGAGGTCTATACAGACAGACAGGAAGTGAGATAGCTGAGCGTAAACAGAATATAAGCAGGGATAAATATATACAAATACTGTTAATTACTCATACCATCCAAAGCAACTTGCAGGTTTGATGCAATTCATTTCAAACCAGAAGTGATACTCTCTTCACAAGTCAAGGAGAAAAAACCAAATTCTCTTGGAAGCACAGATGACCTCAAATAGTCAAAAAGAATATAGAAAACAAGAACCTGACTTCAAACACAGCATTATACAATAGTAAACTGAAATTTTTAGTACTGGCATAACATAGATGTAGATCAACAGAACAGACAATCACTCTCTGAAAAAAATCCAGACATCTATGGTCAATAGATTCCCAATGAGATGCTGAAACCACTGGAAAAAGGACAGCCCTTTAATAAATATTGCCAGGAGGGGTCAAGACCATGCTGGGGAAACCCACAGAAACAGCTGACCTGAGCAAGTGGGAGCATGCGGACCCCAGTCGGACAGCTGGGAAACCAGCATTGGACCAAACCAGACTCCCTGAACATGAGTGTCAGTTGGAAGGTCAGAGCAATCTATGGGCCCTCTGGCAGTGGAACCAGTATTTATCCCTAGTGCACAAATGGACTTTGGGAACCCATTCCCTTTGGAGGGATACTCTCTCAGCCTATATACACAGGGGAGGACCTAGGCCCTGCCCTAAGTGATTTGACAGACTTTGATAATTCCCCCATGAGAGACCTCACCCTCTCCGGGGAGTAGGGTGGGGGGCTTGGGGGGAGCATAGGAGGACAGGAGGGAGAGGGAACTGAGATTGGTATATAAAATTAGACTTTTTAAATTAAAATAAATAAAGGGGGGGGAAAGGAAGAGAAAAACACAAACATTGCCAGGAAAATATATATGCATATCTCTAATCTTGCACAAGAGACCAAAGATACCTCTAAAACTACTAGGAAAATTTCAAGAGGACACACTTCAATGTTGAATATGGGCAGTGTTTGAATAAAAGCAAAACAAAACACCAACAACAGGAACAGAAATAACAAACAACTAAAAGCTTCTATATAATAAAGAAAATAAAGTGAAGAGAATATGAAAAATTCCAAATATTATTCATCATTAGGTTTAATATCTATAATATATAACAAACTTAGAAACAGTAAGAAAAGCCCCATGTAATCACACTGAAAAAAAATGGGCAAATAGGCAGGTAGTGGCGGCACACATTTTTAATCCTAGCACTCAGGAAGCAGAGGCAGGTGGATCTCTGTGAGTTGGAGGCCAGCCTGGTCTACAAAGGCAGTTCCATGACAGCCAGGACTGTTACACAGAGAAAACTCTTGTCTTGAAAAACCAAAAGGCAAATGATAAGAACAACACTTTTCAAAAGGTGGAAATACAATGATCAATAAATGTAATCTTAAGACATCAATATCATAATTACTTAACAAATCAAAACTGTGATAAGGTTATCATCATAGCCATCTAGGTAACCAACTGTCAAAAAGACAGACAAAAGAAAAAACACAAAACACTGACAGGGAAAATACATTCTTACACTCTATAGAGGAGTTGTAATTAGAAGAACCATTATGGAAGACAGTACAGCAGTGCCTCAAAGAGCTCAGTTGGGTGTACTGGTTTCCCTCTTATCTCAGTATTTGTGTGTATCACAATTCAAAGCCAGCCCTAGTTACATATCGATATCCTGTCTAGAACAAAAGAAAATAAAACAATCCAAAAACATATCTGTGTAAGTAAGCAACCCCATTTTGTGGGATATAAGAATCACTGCATGAACCAAGTTTAGTGGGGCATTTTGAAGGTACCCACTAGTGAATGAATAGAGACAAAATTATATGCACAAAATTCAGTAGCATCTAGTCATAAAGAAGGCTAAATCCGTCCATCGAAGCAAGATGGATGAAACTGAATTACCTTAAGTGGACAAAGAAGAATAGAAAGACAAAGTATTCTCTCTTTTATGGAGCAGCTAAGACAAAGACAATTTGAGACAGCAGGGACAGTTCAGTGGGCAGAACACATATAGGAGCCACATTGGATTCCCTACCACCATAAAGGTAATGGTACAGACACATACATACAAAAACTTTCAGGGTTTCATTGGCTAGCCAAATTTAATCAAAATGGTGAATTCTAGGTTCATTGAGAGGCTCTTATCTAAAAAATTCAAGCACAGAGCCAACTGAGGGCAATATTTAAAGTTGACTTCTAGCTTCCATAGGGATACCCACAGGAGAATGCACCCTCATAACCCATGCAAAAATATGAACCCAAGAGTCAATCTGAACATAAAAAGATGATTAAGAGGAGGTTAGGAAGAGTACTGATGGAGATATAAGGCTGGATTTGATGAGTGTGCACTGTATGCAGTGATAATTGGACACTGAATACCATTAATATAGTCTGTAAAAAATACACATGACCAGTCCAGGCGTTGGTGGTACATGCTTTTAATCCCACCACTCGGGAGGCAGAGGCAGGCAGATCTCTGTAAGTTTGAGACCAGGAGACCAGCCTGGTATACAGAGGTAGTTCCAGGACAGGCTCCAAAGCAATACAAAGAAACCCTATCTTGAAAAAACAAACTAAATACTGAGATTGAAATTAATCAATTACAGCATATTGATATACTGGAGCACTATGCACCCATTCAGAATATTAAAGAAAATACAACAGTGTTCAAAGATGTTGAGATTATGCACCAAGTTTTTAAAATTCACAAAACATTTTTAAGTCTAAAAAATGTATAATACATACATTGTATAATACACTAAAAAAAAAGAAGTAACTAATAACAAAAAAATCAGCTATATATTTAAAAAGAAAGCATTACTTTGTATGTCTGAGGTACTGGTTGTAATGTTTTGTTTATTTTCACAAAGAAAACATATTCAATTAATAAAATTAAGCAAATGAAACAGAATCTTTAAAATTTTCTTCAATCCCATTCTCATTCTAGTAAACCACTTCTGTATCTTCTACCCTGCCACAGAACAAGAGCATTTCTGTCCCGACTACTAAAAGAATAGACTCTTGTCAATTTTTTCTGCAACCAACTATCCCAGCACTCTAATGTTGTCATTTAAATACACATCAAAGGGGGAAAGCCGTGGGGAAACTTAACATGTCTCAAACTCTGCTATGCTGGAAGACATAATTATGGAATCTTCCCTTAAGAATGCACATGAACCCATTCTTCTTCAAATAATTTTTATTTCTCAATTTAACCACTTCCTCAGTCTAAATAGATGTTACCTGCCACAACAGAGTTAAAACTCTGAAGTTAAGACTTCTGAAGTAGCAGCTTCCTTTCTCTGGCTTTTACAAAGCCCAATGTTTCATTTGCTTCTTTTAAAGTATTTGTCTGTGAAGACGTAACTCTAACATATATTTCTACACTAGCACCTGGTCTATGTGTCACTAATAGCCCCTCAGACCAAGGGAAGAACTGTCATGGTTTTCTTTCTTTTGTATGCCTTCCATCACATTAGGAAAAGTCTCAGACTCAATCTGCATGCTATTCAGACACTATAAAGACTAGAAAATTCACAAGTATATCTAAGAAGCTACAGCAAATACTTATTTTGGTTAATTATTTAAAGTAATAAAGCTAAAGCCAAGTTCCCCAGATAAGATTTCTAATCAATCCAACAGTCAAGTAGAAGTGTTTTAAAAAATTGTACATTTATCTTAACCTTTACACAGAGACAAAAAAAAAAAACCATGTAAACTAAAGATATTTTAGTGAAAATCAAGGATCCATGAATTAGCCTGAATGTACTCACAGAAAGGTAGTTATTAATATCCACTCCATCAGTTATGGTTTGGCGTTCTCCTTTATAGTTAATTTTCCGAAACCTTCGTCGAGACTGTCTAGCAGGAATTTCTCTTTGTAAAATACTATCTTCATTATCTTTGGAATTCTCTACCTGAAATACATGTTCACATTCCTGATTAAATAACCAATTTTTCCATCTCATTGACAGTCTATGAAGTCTTAACAGGCTCATAAGGAAGCTTCATTGACTTCTGCCAAGAAAGTGCCTGAAGAAACTGTCTGCACAAGGCAATGTTCTGAGTTGAAAGAGATTAAAGACCATGTTTTTATAAAGAACCAGAGACCACAATTTCCTTCCAGGAAACTGTCTGTCTCGAGCACATAAACATACATCCGCTAAGTAAAGACTCTTACCAGAAATGAAGGCTGCTAACTACACCTACACATTCAACAATTATAACTTGGATGTTAGTCTAATTACAAACTGCTTGATTATGCACTTATTTTACTTAGCAAACAATCACAGCTATCATTTTAGTGAACTAGTGAAAAGCAAAACAAAATTAAAATTACTCTTACTCTTTGATGGAAATACTTTGGTGTTCATTTTAATGCATGACAACAGAGTAAGGAAAGCAACTTAAAAAAAAAATCAATGACAGAGAAACTAACAATTATGGAGATGGCCTAAAATGGACATGCATTTACATGTTTTACTCTACAACACTATCTTCAAGTATTACCATCTTGTTCTCAAGGTAAGAACAAAACAAAACTTGCAAGGACTGATACCTTTCCAGCTCACAGAGTGACCCCTTACTAAAGTTGAGCTGGCAGTACTATCTACTTGCAAAACCCAAGAATGCTATCCAATCATAGAGTATATCATTACTGTAAAAACCAGTAATATTTTTAAAAGGTTTATTTTTCACTCATGTGTATGTGTCTGTGTAAGTCAATACCAGACATGTGCAGGTACCGAAGGAGGCCAGAAGAGCTGGAATTAGGGGTGGCTGTGAGCTGCCCTTTATGGGTGCTGGGAACTGACACTGAGTCCTCTGCAAGAACATTCTCTTTAGCCCCCTGCTCCCAAATTTAAGTATTCTTAAAAATGTACACTGGAAGTTCTAAATTGTACTTTATACTAACCTAATATTTCAGAAGTAATTTGTTTTTTTTTCTACTGCTATTTTTCCTGCTAATATCACATCTCTCTGCTATCACAAAATATGTTGTAGGCACTAAATTCAATAGTTCAGTCAACAAACAATTTCTAGCTCCCATGCCTATCTTCCAAACCTCAGATCCATTTCTCAGGACGTCAATTCTGTTTGACTATGTTCCTCTCCCAAGGTCCTTTCTTTCAACACTATCATTTGAGTTTTAATCACTTCAGCCCGAGCTAAGGGAGCAGGATGGCAGGAAGGATACAAAGAAGATAATTTACTATAGAACAACAGCAATGAGAAGAGAAAATGAAACCAATGGAAAACGTGATTACCACTGAGACAAATCCAAGCCTATCAGTGATAGCAAAAAACACAAATGGAAGTTTTTTTCAAGTAAAAAATAAATCTCAAACCAAATACAGAAATGAGGAAACAGGGAATGGTTCTACCCTGGCATGGTGGACCATCTAGAGCCTGCCTTCCTCTCAGGCTTGGTCCTGCTGTGCCTCCGCAAGGCACTAGCCTTGAGGCTAGTGTTTGGCCAGCTCAGGTACAACAGCCCCACCCTCTCCTTAGAACTTCTTGGGTTGGCTGTGCTCACAGTGGACCCGCCTCTCCACACAGGACCATCTGCAGCCTGCCCTCACCTGACCCTTGGCCCCCCTACACCCACTGCTTGAGGTGAGTCTGAGGCCAGCTCAGGTCCAACACTCCCATCCTTTCCTTGGAACTTCCTGGGTGGGCTCTGCATCTTGACCCCATCCCACAAAGTCCTTTATTGAGTGGTCCCACCCTGGCACAGTGGACCATCAGGAGCCTACCCTCCTTTCAGCCTTGGAAGAACACATTAAAGCCTGATGGTGGAGGTGCACGCCTTTAGTCCCAGCTAGTTCCAGGAACAAAACAAAACAATAAAACAAAAAAGCAAAAAGAAACCTGGAGACATGAAGCAGAGAGCAGAGGAATGAGGAATGTGAAACAAGGCTAGCTCCTTGTGGCTTGCTCAGCTTCCTACCTTCCTTTCTTTCTCTTTTCATTTTTTTTGAGACAGGGTCTGTATTGCTTTGGAGCCTAAATAAAATAAAAGCAATATACAGGAAACCAACAGCCAATATCAAACTAAATGGAGAGAAACTTAATGTGATTCCTCTAAAATCAGGAACAAGACAAGTTTGTCCACTCTCTCTGTATTTCTTCAATATTGTACTTGAAGTTCTAGCTAGAACAATAAGACAACAAAAAGATCAAGGGAATACAAATTGGAAAGGAAGAAATCAAACTTTCACTATTTGCAGATACATGATAGTTTACATAAGTGACTTGAAAAACTCTATAGTTGATAAACACCTTCAGCAAAGTGGCAGGATACAAGATTAACTCAAAAAGAAAAAGAAAAAAAAATCAGTAGCCCTACTATATACAGATGATAAAGGGGCTGAGAAAAAACAAATCAGAAAAACATCACCCTTTACAATAGCCTCAAAAACATGAAATATCTTGGGGTAACTCAACCCAAACAAGTGAAAGACCTGTATAGCAAGGAGTCTTTCAAGAAAAAAATTAAAGAAGATACCAGAAAATGGAAAGCTCTCACATGCTCATAGGTAGCCAGGATCAACACAGTAAAAATGGCAATCTTGCCAAAAGCAATCTACAGATTCAATGCAATCCCCATCAAAATCCCAACACAATTCTTCACAGACCTTGAAAGGACAATATTCAACTTTATATGGAAAAACAAAAGACCCAGGATAGACAAAACAACCCTGTACAATAAGGAACTCCTGGAGCTGGAGGCATCATCATACCTGACGTCAAGCTCTACTATAGAGCTATAGTCCTGAAAACAGCTTGGTATTGGCACAAAAATAGGTACATAGACCAAAGGAAACAAATTGAAAACTTTGATATAAACCCACAACTATAAACACCTGATTTTTGACAAAGCAGCTAAAATTATACAATGGAAAAAAGAAAGCATCTTCAACAAATGGTGCTGGCATAACTGGATGCTGGGCATGTAGAAGATAGCAGACAGATCCTTATCTATCACCATGCACAAAACTTAAGTCCAAATAGATCAAAGACCTCAACATAAATACAGTCACACTGAACCTCTTAGAAGAGAAAGTGGGAGGTACCGTTGAATTAGTTAAGAGTCTACTTCATAAATATAACACCAGTAGCACAGACACTGAGATCAACAATTAATAAATGGGACCTCCTGTACCCAAGAAGCTTCTGTAAGGCAAAGAACACAGTCAACAAGACAAAACGGCAGCCCACAGAATGGGAAAAGATCTTCATCAACCCCACATCTGACAGAGGGCTGATCTCTAAAATAAACAAAGAACTCAAGAAGCGAGTCACCAAACACCAAATAATCCAATTAAAAGTAGGGTACAGAACTAAATAGAGAATTCTCAATAGAGGAATCTAAAATGTCTGAAAGACACTTAAAAAAGTGCTCAACATCCTTAGCCATCAGGGAAATGCAAATCAAAACAACTCTGAAATACCACCTCACTCCTGTCAGAAAGGTTAAAATAAAAAACACTAATGACAATTTATGCTAAAGAGGGTACACTCCTCCACTGCTGGTGGGAGTGCAAAGTTGTACAGCCACTTTGGAAATCATTATGGTGGTTCCTCAGGGAAATGGGAATCAGTCTACCATAAGATCCAGCAATTCCACTCTTAGGCATATACCAAAAAGTCAAATCAAAACAAAACAAAACAAAAACCAAAGCACATTCATGAAAGGAAGACATCTGTTCAACTATGTTCATAGCAGCATTATTTGTAATAGCCAATGTAACTAGAAGAACTATCCTGAGTGAGGTAACCCAGCCACAAAAAGACAAACATTGTATGTATTCACTCATACATGGATTTTAGACATAGAGCAAAGGATCACCAGCCTACAATCCACACCTCCAGAGAAGCTAGAAAACAAGAAGGATCCTAAGAGAGACATTCATGGTCCTTCACAGACAGGGAAAAGGGACAAGATCTCCTGAGCAACCTGGAAGCAGGTGGGGGTTGGCAGTGGGGGGAGAAGAAGTTAGGAGAAAGAGAAGGGGATAAGAAGAGGGGAGAGGAGAACGTGAGGGAGCAGGAAAATTTTGTCGGGGAAGAATAAAAAAGAACAAGAAAAGAGATGTCATAATAGAGGAAGCCATTATAGGTTTAAAGAAAAATCTGGAACTAGGGAAATATCCAGAGACCTATGGTAACAATCTAAGGAATAGTGGAGAAACCACCTTAAATGCCCTTCCCTGATAATGAGATTGATGGCTACTTTATATGCCATCCTAAAGCCTTCATCCTGTAGCTGATGTAAGCAGAAGCAGACACCCACAGCTAAACACTGACCCGAACTCCTGGAATCCAGCTGCAGAGAGGGAGGAGTGATGAGCAAAGGGGTCAAGACCTGGCTGGAGAAACCCACAGAAACAGCTGACATGAACAAGGGGGGCTCATGGACCCCAGACTGATAGCTGGGAAACTAGCGTAAGGCCTACCCAGAGGCCCTGAACATGGTTCTTAGTTAGGAGGCCTGGGAAGTTTATGGTACCTCTGACAATGGAACCAGGATGTATCCCTAATTCAGGGATGGACTTCAGTAGCCCATTTCCCCATGGAAGGATACTCCCTTAGCCGAGACATGAGGGAGGGCCTAGGCCCTACCCCCAAATGATCTGCCAGACTTTGATGATCCCTCATAGAAGGCCTCACCCTCCCTGGGGAGTGGACTGGAGGGGGGGGAGGTCTCTGGGGAGAATGGGAGAAGGGGAGGGAGAAGGAACTGGGATGGATATGTAAAATAAGAAAAAAAATTTAAAAGTTAAAAAGAAAAACAAATGAGGAAACAGATTAAGGCTCATAAAGTCTTGAATGTAGAAAAAAATTAAAATTAAAGGCTGATGTGTCACTAAGAAAACAGAATCCTAAACTTGATTTCAAATCTGACTCTATTAGTTACTGTCATGTTGCTTCTACAACATACCAGAAAAAAGCCAACCGAAGGAAGGAAAGAAGGAAGGAAGGGAGGAAGGGAGGGAGGAAAGAAAGCCTTTATTCTGTCTTACACCTTGAAAACACAATCCATCAAGGTAAGCAAATGAGGAGGGCAGGAGAGCAAGAAGCTGCTACATTGCATCCACTAACTAGGAAAGATGGATGCTGTTGTTCAGCCCCCTTTCTCCTTTTAGTCAATCCTGGACCAGAGGACATAGGGTGGTGCTGTCCATATTTAAGGTTTTCCTTCCCACCTCAATTAACTTAATCTTGAAAATTCCTCACAGAATGGATCAGTAGTTTCTTTCCTCTAAGCCTCATCAGGCTGAGAACCATATTAACCATAACAGGTTCAGACTGCAGAAAATATGTTTAACCAATAGCTTATGTTAAATTTTCTTTTAGAACATAAGGGAAGTTTAATGTTAGAAAAATCTAGGCAAGTGAATTCTATTAAAAGACCAAGAAAGGAAAAGCATAAATCACTATAAGAAATGCTTCAAGAACTTCAATCTCAATTTTGTCAAAATTATTAACACTGTTAGAAATCAGTCTTACACACATATCTGTTCTATATATGCTATAAGCTATCAATTCCCAGAGGCATGTATCTAATTAGTAGGAAAACACTATTTACCATAACGTTAGTTTTATATCAACAATACTTATTTAGGGGGTTTATAATTCTGATCTTATATAAATGTGTAGGTGAAGAAATAACGAGGAAAGATTTCTGAACCCCATCTCTCGGCTCTTCACTATCCTCATCAACTTTAGCTAGTCACATGCCACCTTTATTATGATCAAGCATGACCCCTTCTCAGCAGTCATCTACACCCTCTACTCCATCTTGACAACAGCCTGATGCTCTGCAGTTTCTGCCTCCTCACTTTTCTAGGCTTTTCAGTAGAGAATACATTTTGTTTTATCTGCATCACCTGTCCACTTTACAGACTTGAAGAAATGCTGACAACTGTCAAGGATGAAGGCATTTTATCCCTCTTAAGTTGTTTCCTGACAAGGAAGTGTACACCATGTGTAACTCCACACCCTGTCACAATAATACCATGCAAAGGCACAACCAGGCTGAACAAGAAGTGGCCTATTTCTGCAGCAGTCTTCCATACTGCTTCTCACAGGCTCACTTCTGGCTCTATAGTCAGAGCTGGCCAGTGATCATTCTGTTATTCTTTCCTGCTACTGCAGCGTGGCATTTCTCTCTTTGACAATCTCAGAATGAAGGCAGATCCCTTATAAACAGAAAAATCCAGACTTTTTGCTCTATTTCAACAGAATTTTCCTCCTTATCACATCTCATGACTGTATGTGTTAAGATTTCCCAACTAACACACAGGAGTTCACAGAGTAGAGACTTGTTATTAGAACAGTACTGCTGGCCACTGTGTTTGATAAGGTTCCCCATAAAGCTGAACCAAGTAGCTAAAACTCAACACATCTTACTAAAGAAGAGGTCCACCAACAGTATTTCAAATAATTTGTAACCGGGTAGAGGGAAGAAGCGATTCAATTGGGAATCTCTAGTTCCCACTTTTTGTGTGAAGAAGCCTAAGGATGCTCAACAAAGACAACGTGGCTACAACTGCTCAGTCTTAATTTCTTCATAAAATTCATTTTCTATTTGTTAATTTCAAATTCGTGCAAGAATTACATTTATTTATGGGGCATATAACATACATACTTGCTACGTGTTTATCACTTTATTAAAACACATGGTTCTAAGAGGTAGACAAAACCACATTATTATGACTAATATTTTGATTTCAGCCTTATGATATTATGTGCATTTCTTACATTTATTTCTCTGAAATGCACACTCTTTAGGATTTACTTATTTATTTTAGTCTATTGTACGGATGTTTTATTGCTTGTATGTATGTGTAACATGTGCATGCCTGGTGCTTGCGCCTGTGAAAATCAGAAGAGGGAATCAGAACTGGAGTTACAGGTACTTGTGAGGCACAATGTCGGTCGGTATTGGACATCAAACCTGGGTCCTCTGCAAGGACAAGTGTTCTTAACTGTTGAGTCATCTCTCTAACCTTGAAATTTGAATTCTGTGTTCACTGGTTTAAAAAAGTTCTTTTGATACTCAGAAATACTGTATTTTTGTTCTAGTAGTTTCCTTTGTAAAATTTAACTATATAGTATAATATAAAGGTTAAATTTTTTTTTTTAAAAAAAGGAAATGCATCAGTGGACAAAAAAAAAAAAAAAGGTTGACAACCACTAATCTTAATTTTTTCCCTATTATAAAATATGTATGTATACATATGTCACACACACACACACACACACACACACACACACACACACACACACACACACACGAGAGGGGATTGAGGGAAAGACAAGAGACAGAATTTCACTATATAGCCCTGGCTAGCCTTAAACTCACTATGTGAACAGGTCAGCCTAACTTAGTACTCACAGAGCTCTTCCTGCCACTATCTCCACAGTTCTGGGATTAAAAGCATGTGGCAACATCTGCAGTCCTACTGCAGGTATTTTATGTAAAGTTATATAATTGGTGGCTTTGTGTGTCTGGCCTTTCACTTAACACTATTTTCAAGGTTTATTCATTTTGTGGCAGTTACTGATAGCTCACTACATAAGGCAGAGTACTATTCCTTCTTATGGACACTGGACAAAGTTTATTCAGGTTATAGATATTTGTGATACTTCTATTTTAGGGAATTATGGATAATGTACATACATGTCACTGTACAAGATGTTATATGGACATATTTGTGTGTTGGAGTCAAATTAATGGGTTAATATGGTAACTATTTTTAACTGTTTAAGCAACTGTCAAACCACTTTTCTAAAGTGGTGGCAGCACCTCACACTCCTAGCAAAGACAAAGACTCCCAATTTTTCAATAGATGCTTTCCAATGCTAATGAGTATCTGAAATAATAACCTTTCTTTATCATTACTTTCAAGTTTGGATGCAGACTTCAAGTTATGCTACTGGAGCAACTACCCATCATGTACTTCTTCACTCTTAGGAAAAAATTGATTGAATCTCAAGAATGTATTGGGGAGACAGGTCATTAAATGGTTGTCCTTATCTTCCTACCTGAAAGAAACTACATTTAAAAGCTAAAAAAAAAAAAAAAAAAAAAATAAAGTCATGAATAGAATCTTTTTAAAGTATATAATCTCAACCCTAAAATTCCTGTGGGGAGGTAGGGGGAGAATTACTTGTAACAAAATGGACTCTAGATGATAGAATCAAAGCCTCTTAAAATGAAGGTTACTTTTGTTTCTCTCGATTTTGAGAAAAGATCTTGCTGTAGCCCACATTGTCCTTGAATGCTCAGCAGTCACCCCCCCCCCCCCATGCCTCATCTCATGAGTGTTGGGACTACAGGCATGTGCCACCATGCCTTGGGCAACAAGATCTCTTTGAAAGACATCAACTAGGCTAACATATCCAATGAATAAGGTATCTGGCCAGATAGGGCTACAGTGACCTGTCCCAAAACAAAACAAAAGTGTTTGGCCCACAGGTATTTCCAATCATCCCTAGATCAAATATCTCAAAGGATTCTCAACATTTTAAAGAATTCTGAAATTTTGGATTATTTTCTACTATAATTAATAAAACATTCTAAAAACTGCTGAGTCAACAAAACCAGTTCTGAAATTTAAAAATGAAATTTGTATTTTGATGCTATTTTTGTTGACATTTTATATACACCAGTTTTCCCTGAAGTATTTGAGAAATAACTGGAGGTAAATTTTCTATCATAAAATGTATCAACATGCATTTCCTAATGCCTAGAACTATTTCATATTAGCATAGCAAAACTCAGATATTTGACAGTATCTTACCTGCACTCACATGACTTATAATTCTCCACTGTCCAATAGGTAACAGAAAAATCAAGCATTATGTTTTTTTAGATGCCACAATTTTGTCTTTTGGAATGGTTTCATGGGTGTTCTGTTTTATTTTTTATCATTAAGATATTTATTGAGTACATTCTGGTCAATTTGCAGAATGTCCACTAATTTAATTTGTCTAGTAATTTGTGATAGTTTGGTTTACTTATGAATGCTGAGCAAGAATACATCCCAGAAATGCCTTTTGTTCTTTTCAGCATTGTTACAATACGGATAATACACCATCAGTTTGTGCACATGTGACAGCAGTAGCAATAACTACTATTTTGTTAAAAATCTGCTGTATTTTGCATTAGAATGTACCCTTCATAAATATCTTCTAGGAACATACTCTGACATGACCTAAGTAGCCTCCTTAGTTTTACCAATTTTAAACCAAGTGTTTCCTATTTGCTAGTTGGCATTCTACCAAGGAGAGCTATCTCCCTTCCTTCTTCATTTATTTGTGTTGTTAAGATTTTAACTTCTTGTATGGTATATGAAGGTAGCATTATTACTCTAAATTTTTATTTGGATTCCCAAATATCCTAGGTTTAGACAATGTTTGGAATGTTCTTGATCTGGCTCCTGGGATATTTTAAATTCTCTTAAATGCTTCCTTTGCCTTGTCAGGTAAAGGTAAGTATCTTGTTTCTTAAGAGGAAGATGGATAAAGAGGTATGGAAGAAAAATTCATTGACAAATATTTTTTAAATGTACATTTAATACATGTATACATTAAAATTCTAGCCAATAATTTTCCTCCTTAAATATATATATGTATATATATACATACATTTATACATATATATACATACATACATACATATTTATTTGTGGTGGCACATGCCTTTAATCCCAGCACTTGGGAAGCAGAGGCAGGTGGATCTCTGTGAGTTTGAGGCCAGCCTAGTCTAAAAAGTGAGTTTCAGGACAGCCAGGACTGTTACACAGAGAAACTGCCTAGCAAAACCGAAACCAAAACAAGCACAAACACAGTCCTCCCCCCCCCCCGCCCCACACACACACACACACACACAAAAGGTGAAACAAACACACAAAAAACCAAACACCAAAAACACTACTACTATGACAACGACATGTATGTGTTAACATACATTTGTATGTTAGTTTTCAGGCTAGTGATATTTGTTTATTTCCTCACACTAGTCCTTTTTCTTCTTTTCCTCTTCTTTTTTTTAGACAAGATCTCAAGTAACCCATACCGCCTCAAAGTCATATGGTTCTGAACTCATGATCATCCTACCACCACCTGGTCAAGTGCTGGAATTATGAATTATGCCTGGCTTATAATTAGTTGTGTTTCCTATGTTATGTAAAAACAATTTTTATTAACATTTTCTTATATTATTTAGCACACATTCATGCATGCACACCAGCCACAAGTGTGGAGGTCAGGGAACAGTTTCTGGAATGCAGGTCGTCAGACTTGGTGGCAAGCACCTTTACCTGATGAACATCCCAACAGCTGAATACTTTAACAATTTTATGAGTAAATTAATAGATACATAGTAATATAAGCCAACAAATTCAACTCTTGGTAAACTCAGTTTTTAGACAGACATCTATGTAGAGAAGTGAACACAGATATGAGCATATGTTAGGCTGACATGCATTTCACTGAGAGGTCCTAGAAGAACTAAACACAACCAGCAGCCAAACTCCCTTTAAAGAAGAGGCTAACAATTCCAGGTTTAGAGCAGCTAATGTAAGCAGAGACTGTAGCGAAAGATGATTTTCTCACTTTTTCTTAAACAGACATGCTATACAGCTTCTGTGTATAATAAGAATTAAAGTATACTGACTGTAAAACCACTGCCATTCTAGCACCATTAACTTCCTAAACATGAAAAATGGGAAATGTACTTATCTGAGAAATTCAGCCTGGGTAGTATTCTTGTTATATCCTTTAAATACATACATTTAAAGAAGGAGTTTTCATGCCCCATTTAGTATTCCAAATATTTAATGCTTAAAGTAAAATTAAAAGTCCATGCCTCAAACAAAACTGAATGTAAGGAACACTGGCTGGACGTGTACTAACTATACAGACAATATACAAATCGCCCCTTCATCTGTCATTGTTCTTTCTTTAGAGTTCTAATTAGCTACAGTCACCAAAAGAATGAATACATCTTAAGAGTCTGAAAGTAACGACACCTACTTCTACAACAGTGAATTGCTACAGTTATTCTACCTTATTAGTAGCTATCTTTAGTACTCTCTTGCTGTATTTACTTTATAAATTAAACTTTATCAAAGGTACGCATACATAGAAAAAAAATAATACTGTATATCAAAAGAAGGCTGGTGTTATGTGCTATTTTAGGCATCTACTCAGGAACTTAGAATGTACTCTCCTGAAGCCAAGAGTAGAATACTAGATGTGGGAGATACAAACTAAAACATATTTTTTTCTTCTAGGAGTTTAAGTTACACTAGGTTTAATGAAATTTGATTATGTGTGATTCACTTTGAGGAACAGAGAACAACTTAAAGACATCAGTCTGACTGTAACACCATGAAGTGGCAAACTGGTTTAGCTTCAAACATTCACAAAAAATGCTTATTAAGAGTTAACCTTAGCTGGGTGTAATGTATGCCTTTAATCCCAGCACTGTGAAAGCAGAAACAAAAGGATCTCTGGCAGCCTGCTCTACATAACAAACCTGAAGCCAGCCAGCTGCACAGTGAGATCTCATCTCAAAACCACCACCAGAAATAAAACAAGCAGTAAACCTCACTTTTACAACACTTCTCATTAATCAAAAGATGTATCATCTACAGGAGATGCTTGTAAGATGAGAAATTCATTTAGTAGATGCTATTTTCTAGAGTTCTCATATGTTAAAAAGAACTTGTGTTCTTTGAGTTTTTGTCCCCTCTCTCCCCGCCCTCCTTAAAAGTCATTTTGGAGGTCAGGAGATGGCTCAATGGTAAAGCATTTCTAGGTTGTTCCCAGAACCCCTATGGTAGCTCACAACCATCTGTACTTACAGTTCTAGGGCATCTAATAACCTCTTCTGAGTTCTGTGGACACTGCACATATGGTTCATTTATAGACATGCAGGAAAAACAATTATACACAAAAGGAATCTTTTAAAAAGCCTGATTTTCTAAAGATATAGCAACTATCTAAGTTTCTTATGGAAAAATAAAAAAATTAGTCATCGAACACAAGCCTAAATGAAAGATCATCTCAAATTATTAAAGGGCTTAAGAATTAGAACAAAACCATTTCTTACTTGGGTCTTTTTTGACAACACAAATGACAAAAGAGAAATCACTGGAAAAAAGATAATCCTTTAAAGACATCCAACACAAAGACACACACACACACACACACACACACACACACACACACACACACACACACACACACACACACCCTGTATTTTAATTTTCTGGTGGAAGAGGTAAAGAAAGTTGCCAAATTTGGGACATGTTATCTCTATCATCATATTGTACATTATTTCAAGGATCAAGGAATTTTATAGATAAGAATACATAAAGCTGGTACATGGTTTTGATACTAAACACTGTCACAGCTTATGAAAAGGGAACTGCTTTGAATATTAAAAGCCTACTACATTTAGAATTGAAACTGAAGCAAATCAAAAAAACAATTCATCGTCTTACCACAATCATTTCTGAAGGTTCTAATACAAGACAATCACATCCTCTTTTTCCTCCAAACTGCTTACCAAAACTACAAAAACAGAAAAACAATTTCTTTAGCAGAAGTTATAACATATTTCAAAATGGAAAAAAATAAAAAGAACCCCAAAACTCTGAGACAGTTAAGAAATTCTGATCTTCTTGAGATTTCTAATTAAACACAGACACATGAGAGCCCCTCTTAATTGCTCAAATATTAACAAATCTCAACATAATTCTGTATAAAAATGTTTCTAAAATTTCTTTCTTTACTTTGTCCCATTATTGCCTAATCTCAAATTCTAAACACTTATCCAAGACTAAATTAAAACCACTTGAGATAATTACATGTTTTATAAATGTTTTATTAACTATTAGACAACAGAGGCAAAAAATATTTCAGTAAATAAGGAAAAGCAGACTGACAAAATGGTGTATTGTTTTTGATGAAAGTGTTGCCAGCCATCTATTTCTGAAAAAAACCTTAAGCAAGACCATATTAAGAGAAGTACTCCTTATGTTTCATCTGAGAAAGATTTCTAACCAAATCAAAACTAGAGAGTAATAAAGAAAAATTATGCTTTAAAAAAGATAAAGTATATTAAAAGAAAAAACAGAAGAACCTGTCAAACACATGAGACAGAAACATTAACTGTACTTTAAGTATACTTAAAGTTGAGAACAAACTAATACATTAGTACCATGATCAACCATAAAAATATGTAAGGGGCTGAACAGGCAGCACAGTGGTTAAAAGCACTTTCTACTTTTTCAGAGAAACTGGCTTTGATTCTCAACATCCACATGGTTCACAACCTTGTACAACTCTGGTACTAGGGGATTTGACACTTTTGTGATCTCCACTGGCACCATGTACACACATGCAGGTGATATGTTCAAACATATGAAATAAAAATATAGATTTAAGTTAAATACTACTTCTAAATTAAGTAACTAGATGGGGAGGTGAAAGATACTAATAATTACAAAAATAAAAAGTTACTAAAAAATAAATACAAAGTCATTTGTAAGGAAAATTGTATCAATGAACTGGAACCAGGGCTTAAATGTATAGTGAGAAGTATTACATACTTTTAAAAGGCTCAAAATTGTAATTAAATGATTTTTCAGCATATTAAGATTTGTTACAAGTAATTTACAACAAAATCCTAATCAAAATTCAATGAAAGCAGCATGGCCTGATGGCACAGGCTTTTAATCCAAGGCAGAGGGCAGAGGCAGGTGGAACTCTGTGAGTTTAAGGCCAGCCAGTGTTTTACAGTAAGACTCGGCTCCCTCCTCTGCAAAAATTCTAAAGAAATTCCTTTTAAACATTAAGAATTATATATGTACCTTAAAAATGGAGCTTTATACTACCTGATACATAATACCGAAGTCTAAAGAAAGTTCATGAAACACAGAATAATAGAAACTGTATATACACTCTTAAATGAAAACACAAAAACAAAAGAAAAACCATAAAAAATATGTGTAATAACTTCCCAGACTCTAGAAAGTAGGCAGGACAGGGGGAGCATCTCTAAAAGACAGCATCAGCAAAGCTGAATCTGAGAAATGCTTAGCTTACCATCCTTCTTACAGGTAATCTCATAAAAAACAGCTATTGAACTGAACGACAGCAGTTGAATTTTTAGGGGGAAAATGATTCAAATTTGCAAAGTTAGAGCAACACAGAAGACATGGAAAGGCAGAGAGGAAAGGAAAGACACACACACACACACACACACACACACACACACACACACACACACACACACACAACGAGGTGATGTGCTCTGAAGACTCTGGAAAGTCCCATGGAAAGGCAGAGAGGAAAGACACACACACACACACACACACACACACACACACACACACACACACACAGGTGATGTGCTCTGAAGACTCTGGAAAGTTCCCTGAATCTGAAGCTGAGTATTACACTGAATCAGAGCATGTACGGTATGTATTTGAGAAAAAAGAGACAACTGAATAAGCACACAGTGCATGGACATTTAGGATCATCTTCAGAAATGCATTTTTAGATAATGACATTACAGTCCTGAGAAAGTGCTGGATTGGATCTCACAAATTTAAAAGGCTCAAAATAATCAAATCTGTTTTAGACAGCTAGAATATAGGTTAGAACAAATCCTATTACTAACTGAAGCAATATAACCAAAATGGGATCCAACATTAAAATGTGCAATGTCTGACATTAAATTAATAAACACCAGCCATTATCTCCAAATTATACAGATTCAGTGCAATAACAGAAAATCCCAAGAAGTTAATTTCAAAGACTTACACAACATTCCAAAGATTCACATAGAAATGTTAAAAACATACTCTGAAACAAAGGTGGAAAACAAATCTGGAGTATCTAGATTATTTAACTACATGACACAATAGTATTTCAGATGATGAAGCACTGGACCAACACAAGGAAACAGGCCAAAAAGAGCAGACATGTTCCAATTGTTTTTGTAACAAAAGTTAAAGGATATTCAGTGTGGTAGGGAAACAATCTTTTTTTTTTTTTTAAATACTGCTAAATAACTAGCTAATTCATACAGGACAGCCAACAACATGGCTCAGCTAGTAAAGATGCTTGTTACCATGTCTGGCCACCTGAGTTTCAGTTCCAACACTCACATAATGGAAGAAGAGAAACAACGCCTCCAAGTTGTCCTCGAATCTCCATGTGTGCTGTGGCCAAAAAATTATGAAACTAAGAAAAGGAAGATTCAGTAAAACACCATTTACAGTTTTAAAGGTAGATTTTTTGGTACATGATTTAAATTAGGGTTAAGAAAATGCTATGTGAATGTCTACAATTTTCACTTTGTTTTGGAGTCTATCAATAGTTTTCTGTACTTCAATTATCAGGCTGTTTTAAATGTCATTTTTATCATAGTATGTTTTATTAATTGATATTAATTAATTAATTGATATTGATTTCCCTGTATTTGGAAAGTCCTTATGCTGGTAATGCAATATTTTAAATACATTACTAAGTTCAGCTTACTATTATTTTGTTAGCAGATTCTACATGTTTCGACCCTACCCACCATATGTTTGTATTACTATGTCAACCCAACTGGCCTGGAATTTGTTATATAGATCAGGCTGTCCTCACACTCACAGAAATACACCTGCCTCTGCCTTTCTAGTGCTGGAATTAAAGGTGTGTGCCACAATATGAAATTTTTCTTATTTGGGATGCTTTTCTCTAGCACTGGTGGTGGCTATAAAGCCTCACAGCAATACATTGAAAACATTGTTCTATTTTCTAATGATACAATTTGTCTTTGTGTTTAAAAGTAGTCAGCAGTAAAGCCTAAAAGCCTCTGCTTTTTCTCTTTGTTCACTGTTTCTTTTGAGACCACTCTGAGAATTTTAAGATTTGCCCAATTTTTAATGTAAAGTTCCTAAAATTCCCTTTGAATTACTATCACCATTTTCATGCTCAATTTTGATAATACCATTTCCTTTATAAACTAAAGGTTTATAAACTGTTGACCTTCCAAATAACTTTTAATTTAATTGATTTCTATTATTATATCCTATCTTTTCAACTCACTGATTCCCACTTGAACCTTCCTTTGATTTTGAATTTTGTTTTCATTTACACAGCTTTTGTTTTTGAGGGTCCATCATTTCTGGAGGTAGTCCAATACCAGTTAAATGCATACTGGAGTCATATGTGGAAGGGGTAAAGCCAGGTCCTGTCCACCTAATTGCTTGTAAGCTCCATTTAATGTTGTCTTCAAATACTTGACACATTACATATTAAGCTGAAAATGATATATAATTCACTTGATTAAGAAGAGAATTTTTCTTAAGAATTTCAGTTGGTAGGGCAGTGGTGGCATACACCTTTAATCCCAGCACTTGGGAGCCAGAGGCAGGTGAATTTCAGTGAGTTGGAGGCCAACCTGGCCTACAAAATGAGTTCCAGGACAGCTAGGGCTGTTACACAGAGAAACCCTGTCTCGAAAAACCACAAAATTTGCATTTGGATGTAAGCTGGAAAACTTAAAGATGGATGACCTGAGACTATTTCTCAACTACTCATTTAGAATCAGGCATGGCAGTGCAAACCTGTAATCCTAGTGCCTGAGAGGCAAAGACAAGGGTCACTGGAGATACAGATAAATTCCAAGCCTGCTTTGGGTACCTTGCTAGACAATCTTAAATTCATAAAACAATGCTTCCTAACGGAGTCAAGGCCACAGAGCAGACATGCTCTCTGCCCACAATGCTTCTGTCCTTCACTTGGTAATCATGCTATTGTAGAATCTTTCAATGGCACACTGGGTCTTTGGGGGAGGGGTAAACTAATCTGTCAGTCTCAATCTTTTCCCCTAAAGGCAAGCGTACATTAGTCACTCATTTCATTGCCAAGCCCTAACACAAATTAGAAGCATTTCAGGAAGGGGTTTGTCCTGGCTGTTCCCACTCCCAAAAACTTAACAGAAACTAGAGTTATGTGGGAAGAGGAACCTCAATTGAGAAAATGTCCCCATCAAATTGCTTTAGACAAGTCTATGGGGGGTATTTTCTTGATTATCAATTTGAGTTTCTAGCCATCCTGTGTGTGGTACCACCCTTGGGCAGGTGGCCCTGGTGTGTAAAAGAAAGCAAGCGGAGTAAGTCAGGGGAGCAAACCAGTAATCAGTACTCCATGGTCTTGGCTTCAGTTCCTGCCAACTTCCTTCCATGATGGACTATGACATGGAAAGTAAATTGGAAAGAATCCTTTCCTCCCCAACTTGCTTTTGGTCATTGTGTTTTATCACAGCAACAGAACCAAGAGAGATTTATGCTCGTATGTAATCCGGGGGCTATACGCCATCCTTGCTGGAAAGGCATGGCAATAGGAAAGTGAAGCACCTGGTCACACACACTGGGTTCAGATAACACAGCAATGAATACTTATGTTCAGCTGCTATCCTCAGCACAGTGAATGGGATCACCCATAGTAAGGAGTGGGGTCCTTCTCATGTAGATTAACTTAATGAGTAGTATCTCACAGATATGCCTAGAGGATTCTTTCCATGACGATTTTAAATCCCACACACAGTCGATAATAAAGTTTAAGAACCCTCATATCTGAGTTCTTATATAGATAGAATATTCAACTGATGCTTATTTATTGAATAAACTAAGAAATGTTTGATTCAACAAATAAAATGAATTCATGAGTCATATTTTATTTTAAACACAAATCCAATGAAATCTTGCTTTCTTGATCCAATGTTAGATTTTTGCAATGAAAGGTAAAGGCAAACTCAACTTCAAAAGAAAGTTATTTATTTAGAAATATATTTTCAAATATTTATTTGAAATAAATATTCCAAATTTAAGCCAGGGAGAGAGAGCTGAAGTAATGTGCATATATATATATATATATATATCAATCACAAGCATAAAGACTCATTTTGGATTCCCAATACCCACAAAATCCAGGTGAGCAGTGGTACTCATCTGCAATCACAATAATGCAGAAGTGACACAGGTCCTGGGAGCTCACTGGCTAGCCAGCTCAGCCAGCTGGTGAACACCAGGTTTTGAGACCCTGTCTCAAAATATAAGGAAACAGCAAATGACAAAGACATCTGATACCAATCCTATAGCTGTTAGGACACACCTATGCAAATGTGTACATACACCACAAACAAAATCAAAATGAATAGAATACATTTCAGTAACTAACTTAACTAACTTCTCCTTTTATCTCTATGGTGATTTGAAAAAAAAAAAAAAAAAAAAAAAAAAAGACAGGACCCCCCCACAAAGGGAATGGGCTTTGTTGGAGTTAGGTGTGGTCTTGATGGAGGAAGTGTATCACTATGGAGGCGGGCTTTGAGGTCTCATATATGCTAAAGCCACACCCAGTGAAACGGACCACTTTCTGTGTTGCCTATGGATCAAGATTTAAGAATCTCAGCTCCTTCTCTAGCACCATGTCTACCTGTACATTGCCATGTACCACCATGATGATGATGATGATGACTGGACCTCTGAATTGTAAGCCATCCAATTTAATGTTTTCCTTTGTAAGAGTTGCCATGATCATGGTGTCTCTTCATAGCAATAGAAACTCTAGAACAATTCCTTAATCATTTAAATTATTTGATTTTTATATATCAAACTACCCATACACTGTGAAAGAAATGCACCTTAAGCTATTAAATGTTTTCTACATTCTAGGCTCAATTTAATAATCAAGTTTGAGAATTTTGTTTTCTTAGTGAGATATTAACCTGTTATTTTTTTTTAATCAAGATTTTATTAGCCTTAACACTTGGAACCCTGCTTCCTGTCTTTCTGCATTTCATATAACTTTTTACTTGAAAAACTCTCCCATTACCTTCACTATTATTAGGCTGAGACTGACCTTTAATATCACGCCTTCAAATTTACTTGTTTCACTTTTTGCTTTTGTTCTTTTATAGTATATTATATTTTCTTACCTCTCCTACCATCCTACTCCCTTGAAATGGTGTGTGTGTGTGTGTGTGTGTGTGTGTGTGTGTATATATATATATATATATATATATATATATATATATATATATGCTTTTATTTAGTGCTACTTTCTGTTATTTTTAAATGTCTACTCAAAAACATCTGAAGCTGGGGAAATAGCTAAGTCTTTAAAGCAAGTATGAGGACTAAGTTCAATCTACAGATTTGGTGTGGGGGTCCATGCTGGTAATCCCAATGCCACAGACACACAGAGAACAGTGGATCCCTGCTGCTTGCTGTCAGTGAGCCATCCTAGCTTACTGGATAAGCCCTATGTTCCAGTAAAAGACCCTATCTCAAAAACAGATGGTTTCTGAGGAATGACACTAAAAGCAATGCTCTGACTGCCATATACATGCACCCACCCTCCCCAACATACACCTGAAGCAGAGCCTGGTGTAGTGGTTGGTACCCACCTGTAATCCCTGAACTAGGGAAATTTAACATGGGGATCAAGAGTTTAAAGCCACTCTGGGCTACATATTAAGAAGCAAAGCAAACAAGCCAAACAAACCTTCAAATACTTGGGGGGAAAGGGATTTGAAGCTAAAAAGTAGCCATGCTTCTAAGACTTTGTTATTCAAATGAAATTTCTACTGTTCTGCTAATATTTTAGTAAGCTTTCAGTCCTTGTAACCACATACCCCAGATAAACAAAAGATTCCTATTTTGATGTAATGTCAGTCACATCTTTGCAAAGAGTAGATTTTCAAATCCCATATTGCTTTTCATGCAACTTGACAACGTTTAAGAAGTGTTCAGATGAAACTTTATTAATGGCATTAAATATTTTCCTTAATATTTTAAAACTTATAGTCCTTTCCTAAATTTAAAGTTTTTGTTTCTATTTTAAAGATTATCATTTAATAATTCTAATTTTTATTCACTTAATAGTAAATAGTAGGAGATCCAAGAATCATGAAAGAAAGAGGTCAGGCAATGGTGGCGCACGCTTTTAATCCCAGTGCTAGGGAGGCAGAGGCAGGCAGATCTCTGTGAGTTCAAGACCAGCCTGGTCTACACAACGACAGAGAAATCCTGAATTGAAAATCCAAACCAAACCAAATCAAACCAAGAATCATGAAATAATGAATTTCCAACTTCCATCTCAACTGATCTAGTTCATACCTGCATAGGCCAATACCAAGTTATGGGCTTTTCCTTCACAATTGGATTTTGAACCCTGATTAACCTGTCTCTACTTATACTTACATAAACTCTTTTCCTTAACTTCAAATTTATTTTGTGTGTGTATGTGCTTTGCTTCTATGTACATCTGTATGACATATTTATGCCAGGTGCCTGCAGACGTCAGAAGAAGGTGTAGGATCTCCTGGAGCTAGAGTTACAGATGGTTATGAGCTGCCATGTGGGTGAGAATCAAACCTGGGTCACTGAAAGGCAGCCAGTGTTACTATTTGCTGAGATACTTCTGTCCCCAGACTAACTTTTTAAATTACACTATCTATTAAAAGAAGCTGAAAGCCACTTGTTACTCTTGCCATTTATTTCTTGTGGCTCTTTCCCATACTGTCAAGGAATGCTGATCCTACCAAAGTTGAAAAGGGGTATTTCTAGGAAATGAAATTTGAAGGAACACATCTGATGCATTATTGATGTTTAATAAGGATCAGGAGAACCAAATAGGCCGAACAGATGTTTATTCAGGGAGAAATAACTCACAACATAGACAGATGAACACACCAGCAGGTTCCTGGTCCCAAGGACACCTCCAGATGTACTTCTGTCCCCCTGCTGCAAGCAAGAGAGCTCTCCAAGCCCCCACCTCAGACTTAGTCCCCCAGGTCACAGTCCGGCCCTGTCTCCACCCTCAATGGACGTGGTCTATGCCACAGGTGCGGACAAGGTGAATATCTCACCACAATGCATTCTGGTTTTTATATATAACTTTATTGATTTTTTTCTTTGATTGTTTACCTCATAAACAGATGGCCACAATTATTGAGCTAAATAGATAAGTTACTAATTTTGAATGGTCAGGGTCTTCAAAGAACAGAACTGGAAGTCTGGAAACAAACACTTCTGGGAAGAGATATTTAGATGAGCACCTTCCAAAATAGGTACAGAACTTAAAGATATTGGTGTCCATGTAGACCTCAAAAGGACATCTGCCGAGGAGGCTGTTCTTGTATTCTACAGTATGTGTATGCACATGTGTACAAGTATGAAGGTTAGACGTAGACATTAGGTATCTTGCTCTATCATTTTATACCTTATTTTCTGAAATAGTGTCTCTCATCAAACCTAGAGCTCAGTGTTCTGGCAGGACCGGCTGGTCAGCAAGTCCTGAGATACTGTCCCTTCCTACCCCATCTATTCCATACTTCTACCACCCTACCATGCTGGGATTATGAATTATTTTTAAAACTGAAACTTCACTGATTAGATTACAAACTAATACCCAGTTATTGGCTACAAACAGTTATTTACAATACATTTTTACTATTTAAAAACCACAGGAGGATTAAAGAAATAATCAAAAGAAAAGTACTAATCCTAAAAACAACCACAAGTAGAGATTTAAGAAATGACTTAAGAATGCAAATTCATTATCTTGAGTTTCACAAACACAAGGAAGAGAATAGCAAAAAGGCTTAAATAACCAAAAACCAAAAAAATTTCTTTGTAGAAGTTAACTTGTTTTATTTTACTCATGAAAAAGCACAGACTTCATTTAACTCATGGACAAAAATGTAACGTTTTAGAATTCAAGATATGGCCTGCAAAAAAAAAAAAAAAAAAAAAAGGCATATAAACTGAGATAACCTGTGCCCTAGTATTTAAGTTTAGTACATTTAATATTACTAAACTAATTTAGCTGTGATCTCATGTCCCACTTTAAAAATTTTCTTGGGACAAGAAAGGGTTCTGTGGGTAAAGGTGCTTACAGTCAAGCAGAGGACTTGAGTTCTATCCCTGGAAATCATGTGATAAAAGAAAAGAACCAACTCTTTCAAGTTCTCCTTCAATTTCCTCACAAGTGCACCACAAGTGCACAGAATGAGTGTAACAGACACACAGACTGAGAAGACTTGTCAAGAAGGGGTTTAGTGGGAAGGGAAGAAAACCAAAATACAAATAAACTGTGCAAGAATACATTTTAAAGGAATATTTAAAAAACAAAAAGTGGTGGTGTACACCTTTAATCCCAGCACTCAGGGGGCAGAGGCAGGCAGATCTCTGTGAGTTTGAGGCCAACCTGGTCTATAGAGGGAGTTTTAAAGGTTAAAAGAATTGCTAGGCAGAAAAAATAACTTCAACCATCTGGCTCTGGAGTATGAGTTCTTACAGACTTCTGAGAGCTTTGAGCAGTAACTTGCTAACACCTCATGAAACACTAACCAGGGTTAATTATCTTTGTCTTACAGAAAATTACAATTTATTCTAAATCATATTACTGAGTAAGGTCAAATAGAAAGGAAAAATATTGTGTCATCAGAAGCATAAGTATTAAATGTCTGCCAAAAATGGTCAATGGTAACAACTGAAAAATATACTTTTATAATGAATTCTGTCTAGCTAGATGGAGCAGACTATGCAAAAAATCCCAGCAATGTGGCTGAGGCTAGAGCACAAGTTTAAGGATACATAATTAAGACCCAGTCATGAAATAAAACCATACAGTACCAATAGAGACTTACCTACAAGGAGGAAGGACCATAGAGTCTTTTACAAGTACAGATCCAGAGAGCAGGATATACCAACATCTGGCAATAGTTTCTGAACTGTTTAAATATATAAGGAAAAGAGTAAACAAATAAAAATGTGTATATATGTGTGGAATCAGTATGAATACAAAGCATAGAATGCTTCTTATAATGCTGAAAGTCGTTAAATTAAGTAACAATATTGGGAAAACTGCATGTTGCCTAACATTTTACATAGAGCATGTTTACACAGGGAAAAGGCAGTTAATTCTCAACACACACACAGAAGGAAAAAAACAAAACAAAAAAACTTCATACCACTAGTAAACAGAAAACACAATTAGGATTAAATACATTTTTAAAATATTCTCAGAAATTAACCCAACTTAGAGGTTGATGAAAATATTGACTAATCATTGTTTAATGATACTAAAATTCAGAATCAGCTTTTCTCTAAAATGCATTACTATCCTGCAGAGGGCAAAAAGGCATTTGACCTTGCAGCTATACAATTTTACCATTTCTACCTGTACATAACACAATTTCACGAGTTACTGTTCATCTATTTTCTAACTGTCCTCTTTTCTGTGTGTGATGGAAAATCATACAATCATTACAGTCATATAGGAGATACATATATATATATGTACATATTGGATAGCAAAGTATAGCACACACATCATAAAAAAAAAAAACACAATGAAAGGTAGACAGCATTAGAGACGGGGTAAAGGCTGAAGAATAAGACCAACACTGTTATCATTAACTTTAGGCCCAGATGGAAAGAGCTGATCAAAAGTATGTAGTTAGCAGTTTTTAAGAATGTGGTATGGTAAAAGGAGGAATACTGTCCCTAGGGGGATTATTTATCTACTAATGCTTAGACAACCTATTTTTTAGGAAAATTAGGAAACATATTCTTATGTACAAATGTGATTTCCCAGGACAAATGTGATTTCCCAGAATATTTATGGAAGACTAAAGTATCTGGTGTTCAGAGAGTCAACTTGTGGGAAACAAAATACTACCATTGTAGACAAAGCCTATTTATTTACAAGTAATTACATCTGCAGACAACTTAAAATTTCATATAATGTTCACTGTCAAAGCTTCAAGTCCAGTAGAGCTTGAGTAAAACGTAGTTCCATTTTGAAGCCATTAAAAGAGTTGGAGGTTTAGTTTAGTGACAGAACAATTGTCTAGCATGTTTGAGGCCCAAGGTTCCATTTCTAGCACACCAGAGAATGTGAAAGTTTATGTGAGAGAAAGACAGAGAGTGAGGATATCTTTTTTTTTTTTATATATACAACTCAACAACTTTTACCAAATGCTGTAATATTTTTAGATATCTCCTACTTAACACTTATTTGCTGAGAATTGTCTAAATGTTACGCTCGACAGTAAAAATTTTAAAGCAGCAGTTACTTGTTAAATCGCCCACACCTTTAACAACCAAGAACAAGGATAAAAGCATGTAAGTCTTCTGAACTCTGAAAGTTCTTTCATTCTCAGTGTTCTCTCAGCATTTCCTAGGACACTGCCTCCTCTACTGACATTTAAAATGGTAGAAAGCTTCTCTAATAGATTTCTCATGCCTGTGGGTCCAAAAATGGCTGAGCTTTACCTCCTATTGTTACCAAACCATTCTTTTCCTTATTAAAAATTCCCAGCTTTAAATTTTAGATCATCACATCAAACTAGGCAGTGTCCTCTGATGTAATCAGTGACACTAAAGGTCAATCCTTCCAATTCTTGTCAAATTCTTGGTTGATACAAATCCTAATAATGACATCATCAGGGTTTATACTGACATTGATAATCATCCTTCTCAACTTCTTGTTCTCTCTTTCCTCACTTCTACCCTCTCTCTATTTTTTGAAACAGAATTCTGCATAATAGCCCCAGCTATTCTGGAACTCACTCTGTAGACCAGGCTGGCTTTGAACTCAGAGACCCATCTGCTTCTGCCTCTGCCTCCTCAGTGCCGATTAAAGGCATGCATCTTCACTGCCTGTCATTTCTTGATCTCTTTAAGGATTGTTTTTTAATACCACTATTTTTTTGAGTAAGGGTCTTGCTCTGTAAGTCCAACCTGGAATTTTTTTCGTAGATTAGGCTGGTCTCAAATTCACAGCAACCTTCCACCCTCATGCTCCCTCCCACCCTGAGATTCTCCATGTGAGCCACCATGCCCAGAGTATTAGAGATCTTATCTTCTACTTTAAGTGAGTTTCCAGGTCATTTTCTAGTGTATTTGCTTCAGCACAAGCTATCAGATCTTCTTTAGAGTTCAAGATTCCAATGTCATCATCTTTTTCCTTTGCAACTGTTACCTCAGTCTCATCACCTATCTGTCCCATAATGATTGTACCATCATCTTTTCTTCCTCTCCTGCACCTACCACAATTCAAAGTTACTATTACCATAATCCCTCCTTTTCGAAAATTCCCTCAATTCCCTTTATTCATTTTTAGTAATCTGAGGCTTCTCAAAATCCCTAAGAAAGGGATTTTGAGAGGGAAACTTCCACTAATTACCACATGAGCCACTCAGCATTCTTTGCACCACAGTGCAAAGAGAACAAACCATACACCTAAACATAACAGAAATAGGTAGGGCCTTCCACTTTTCATGCATCATCTGGCATTCAGTCAAAAATTACTAAGGCTGATGAAAACAAAACCAAATAACCAAAAAACAACAGAAAACAACAAACCCCCTATATTTAATAAGCTCAAGAAAAAGGCAAGATAGAATACTTACCTAAGCACTGAAATCTATGAAAAATCAAAACACACAAATCCCAGGAATTCAAACACTGGAGTTTTATTTAGGACTAGAAAGAGTAGAAAACAAGAATTTATAAACCAGAAAGTCAGTCAGCAGAAAATAAAATAATGGAGTGGGGGGGGGAGGAGGACTAAAGATGAGACAAAAATGAAAGAACGTAGAAAAGGAAAATCAGTAAAGAAGCCAATCAGGAAAAAATACTGGCTAAGGATTTTTTAAAATTTATTGAAGATAGCAAGTCAAAGAATAAATACAATTCTTCAAATCCTTAAAAAAGGAATCTTTAAAAAAAAAAAAAATCACATTTAAAGGACACTAGACACAGTTGCCAAGGGAGGAAACAAGTTGTTTAAGAAAATAATGTCACTCACAAACTATAGCAGTAACAACTGACTCTTTAATAAATGTCCAGAACATGACAAATCAATGCCTAAGTAGCACTACATACGAAAAAGACTACATACATTTCAAAACAACAACAAAACCTTCCAGTTTAGAATTATATTTGCAGCAAAAGCCTTTCCTTTAAAAGCAAGGTGAAACAACACTACAGAAAAGGAAAAAAAAAAAAAAATAAAAAACACCAAATAAATGAAGAGTATGTGCAGGCTGAAAGATGGTATTTCTAAAGATGTCAATTCTCTCTGATTTAATGCTACCCTTAACCCAAAGGCCACAGCTGTCCTACAGGTTTTTATGTATGTGGAAACTGATGGGTGATTCTCCAATGTATACAGAAAAAGTGAAAATGGTATTAATAGCTTCTAGGTCATCCAGACATCATAAAAACAAATTATAAATTTGTGAATTATAAAACTAAAGTTTTCAAAAGTTTCAATTTTAAAGGATATGTATCATTACTAAGCTTGGAACAGTCCTAAACTTTTTAGAGGAAACTAGTAGTAGCATGAGCTAATGACATATAAAAATGTATAAATATGTGTCAAGATGGAAAAATTACAAAACTCATTACCATTAATATTTTTCCATATGACTGATACAAAATGCTACCAAAATCATATGAAAGGGAAAAATAACTTGTTAAAAGTACTTTAGTTAGGTGTGCTGGAGCACACCTTTAATCCCAGAGAGGCAGGCAGCCAGGCAGGGACTATACAGAGTTCCAGGACAGCTAGGGCTACAAAGACAAATCCTGTTTCAAAAACAAAACATTATCATTATCAATAAAAAACATACTTTAATCCCATCATACAGGATGGCAGAGGCTGATGACTACTGTGAATTTGAGGCCTGTCTGGTCTACAATGTGAGTTCCAAACTAGCCACTGATATATACAGTGAGATCCTGTTTCAACATTCCACCCTCCAAAACTCCCCAGGGAACAAAGTAAAAACCAAACCAAACAAAAACAAATAGTTTTCAATTAAATAAAGCACCCAAAATTCACTGACAAAGTCTCAGATCCTTACATTGTAACTAATCTGTAAGAAACTTAAACTGCACCAAAGAAAAATACATAATTTATTTTAAAATGCTGCTAAAGTACTCATTTTCTAAACTTTTCTCTACATCAAGTCAGATTTCCTTCATTAAAATACACAGTAGACTGCATAAAAATCTATGTAATGTCAACCAGATGTTAGTACAAAATTATACTGTTTTATAACTGTTTGTTATAATGAATATAGTTGTTATATAGAATGAATTTATTTTAAAATACGATTAAATCAAGGAAAATTAAGAATTCAATTACATTCTGTAACAATGACAAATCTTTTTTATTGTGGGCTTAAGAACCTTATTTTGGGAAACAAAACTCAAACTCACAAAGTTTTAAAGAAAAACAGAACATGAACTTTACAATCTTGAAATAGAGACATATATATATATATATATATATATATATATATATATATATATATATATAGCACTAATCATGGCTGGTGAGATGGCTCAGGGGTTAAGAATATATTATTACCCTTGCAGAGGATCTATGTTGGGCAGATCACAACCACTCACAAATCCAGTTCCAAGACATCTGACCCCTTTGGCACTAGTATATATTCTTTAAAAGATGTGAAGAAAAAAAAATTGTAGTGGAAAAAGTATCTGCAGTAAGCACATCTATCAAGGATTTTGATTAAAAATCCATACAAAACTCCCCAGTCAATATAAATAGGGCAATACAATAGAAAAATAGTCAAGAACTTAGGATTTCATTAGAAGGTAGTCAAAAACTTGAAAACACGAGAACAATTCATCATCATCATCATCATCAGTAAATAGGACATTCTATAATAAAACCACAGTGAGATAAAAAGGAATGAGCAGAACACCTAAAACAGAAGCAAGCACACAAATAGGCTACATAGTATAAATGGAGTTCTAAAGATGGGTAGCTGGGCAGGGTGTGGTGGTGCACACCCTTACTCCAGCAATCAGGAGGCAGAAGACAGCCAAGACTACAAAGAAATCCTGTCTTCAAAAAAACCAAAATAATAATAAAAACTCCAAAAAGATGGGCTACTGGGATTTACTACACAGCTCTTGGTCATTAACACTGACAGAACTACAGTGGGGAGCTGCTGACACTCCTAATATCTATATGCAAAATTCTAGTATTTCTATTCCTTAGAAGATATTTTAAGTAGAACTAGTAAGTAAGAGTACAAAAGATGTCAGCAAAATGCCCACAGGGAGTTTATTTTGCACTTTCATAACATCAAAAATCTGGAAGCAACCCCAACATATAGGAGAACAGATAAACCAACATACACTCTATCTACAACACTCTATCTACAACAGTGAGAACAAACGTGGAACTTTTAAAAATACTGGATTGACATCCGTTACATAACAACCTGATCAAAAGATTCTATCAGAAAAAGGTTGAAAAAGAGGTAATATTAATCGATAATGATAAACTCCCAATTATGATTACTATTCCAAAACAGCTTTGAGTAGAGCTTTCTAGAAAGCCAGTCTCTTTAGCAATAGTGATTACCTTGTGTATATTTCTAACATTTGATGTACTAGATCACTTCCTATGTTTTATACTTCAGTTTATAAATAACAAATGAATTTTAATGTGCAAAGTCAAAATTTAAAAATAAGTCATTAATCATAAAAATACTTACCAAAAAAGCATCTGATTGCCATTGTATCTCTCATAGCGTGCTCTTGCAGACATTAACCTAATGGAAAGGGTAAAAAGCTAAGGCTGTATCTTACATTGTCTCAAAAGTTGTCGGATCAGTACAAAATTATTAGAATTATAACTAAATGTTTACTAAGCTTGGAAATATATGTGATACAGTAACATTTTTATAAAAAGTAATAGATAATAATATTTTGGTTTATTCTCAAGTATTTTGCCTTTCTTTTAATTTTTAAAATGTAATATATGACAGTCAGAGTGGCATATGCCTGTAACCCTAGCCCCCTCCAGGCAGAGGAAGATGGATTGAGGCAGAAGCTTATGATGACTGTCACAAATGTGAGGCGCATCAGAGTAATATATTAAGATTTTATACCCAAATTATAAACAAAACTACAAAACCAATCAAAAAAGCAATAGATATTAAGTAGCATGAATTTAGTATTCTTATGTACATTATAAAGCCTGTCAATTCACTGAATAATTTTTATTATGATAAAATATACATTTGAATGGTTTATTTTCACATCTTGTGAAAAGCAACACACACACACACACACACACAGAGAGAAAAGATCTGCTAAGTATATAGATTTGTTACATTTTCTAAGTCTAAAAATAAAATTAATATATTGTAATATGACTATGTAATTTTCAGATTTCATTTCTTTCTTCCTGATTTACTCACAAATACTAACAACTTGAGTTACATCATACAGAAAACAGAGTGTAATAAAAAATAAGTGATATCGTAACAAACTAGTTAATCATCAGAATATTACACACCGAGAAAAAGCAGTTAGCCACATGGTTGAAGGAAAATTACAAAAATCACTGCTTTACAGCACTCTATAAAATGTCTACAATACAACCACACGATTTCAAATACACAGAACTGACTTTTTGTTTTTCTTTTTATTTTGTTTTTTTTTGAGACAGGGTTTTTTGTGTAACAACCCTAGCTGTCCTAAAACTAGCTCTGTATATCAGGCTGGCCTCGTCCTTTTGTTTTTTTCATACAAGTATCTCTGTGTCCTAGAACTTGCAATGTAGAACAGGCTGGCCTTGAACTCAGAGATCCACCTGCCTCTGCCTCTGCCTCCCAAGTGTTGAGATTAAAGTTGTGCACCACCATGGCCTGCAAGGTCTGACTATTTTAAAGAGAAAGCCGACATTCACCAAGTATATGGATCTTGGCTGCAGGAACTCATGCCAGGCTAACATATTTTATCATCTGGCACAACTAATGAGAATCTTCAAAAAGAAAATAGGAGTTCTGATTCTGTGCTGGTTAGCATATGTCAACAAACCTAGACATAATCAGGGAGAGAATCAGGGAGAGGATTTGCCTCTATTTGACTGGACTGTATCCAAGTCTATGAGGCTTTTTTTTGTTTGTTTGTTTGTTTTGTTTAATGATTGATGTGTAAAGTTCCAAATCACTGTGGTCAGTATTATTTGTGGGTAAGAAGCCCTGTGTTATATAAAAAAGCAAACTAAGCAAGCCCCAGTAAACAAGCAAGTAAACAGTATTCTTCCATGGCCTGCTTCAGTTCCTGCTGTGGCTTCCCTTAATTATGGACTGTGATGGGAAATGGCAAGCCAAATAAATCCTTTCCTCCCAAGTTGCTTCTGGTTATGATCTTTACCAAAGCAATGGAAAGAAAACTAGGACAATTCCACGATTTGACAGATATTAAATGCATAGTTCTTTGCTTTAGTTATTCTCATGTAACCTTAAAGCACTGTAACAAAGTTTATCAACCCATTTTAGAAGACAAAACTGCACCTTATATGATGAAGACTAAGAAAAATTGGAGTAAGAAACAGAAAATTTTATGCCTAGCCCTACAAAAGTTCCAAAGTCATTTGGCCCCCGAGACTACTTTATTCTACTTCTCTTGTACCAGACGGCAAAGTCCTCTTTCTTGTCTTGGCCCTGTTCAAAGGCATCTACTCAAAACCGACTTCCTATGAGAGTTGTTCAGTAATCATTGAAATATAAGCAGCCACCAGGTGACTTCACATCATCATGTTGTATCATACTCATAGTACTTACCTACTTACCATTTCTGCACAGGATACATAGTTTTTAATGTGCTTTCATACTCTAGGACACTAGTGATCTAAGTAATTCGAATGCTTAAATAGGGTGACTGTAAAAAGTGCTTAATAAGAATTTGGTGAGCAAGTAAGTATACAACATAGACTGGTAAGCCAGTTACACTTACCTAAGCTGATGCTCCCTGAGATTTGATAGTATTTCCATTCCATGGAGGTAAGAATAAATAGTATTTAAGTCCTGTATAACAGAAAAGTTTTTAGATTACTTTTCAAATATACAGTCTAAAATATGACCCCCCAATCTCTTTTTAAGCTTCCAACCATTTAAGACAGAGCTATGTTAGCTATAGAAGAGCCACAAAAGCCTCTGAATTACACATTTTTAAAAGGTAAGGAGGAAGCTGGGTGGTAGTAGTACACACCTTAAATCGCAGCATTCAGGAGGCAGAGATGTGAATCTCTGTGAGTTTGAGGTCAGCCTGGTATATAAATCGAGTTCCAGAGCAGTCAGGACTTTACAAAGAAACCCTGTCTCAAAAACAAAACAAAATGGAAGGAGGCACTCCATCCAGGAACTCTTACACTACATGAGCATGGCATCTGCTCAAAAACAAAAGCGAAAAACTCATTACTTCTTATCTAAGTATATTAACTCATTTTTTTTCATTTCTAGACAGATGACCTTTTTTAGTATTCACTAAATAGAATATTTGAAATGTTATCACACAGGCTACTTAATCTCATTTTGTTTTCAGTTTCCTCCAGATTAGTCTCACCGTTTGTAGATTACAAATTTTTAGGCATCCCATCTAAGCCTTCTGAAAGATCTTGCTTTTCTTTTTTTTTTTTTTAAACATATTTTAATTATGTGTATAAGGTGGTGTGTAATTGAAGGTGCCTATAGAACCTGGAAAAATATGATTCCTCTGGAGCTGGAGCTACAGGTGGTTATGAGTTGCCCACAGTGCATTTTGGGAACTCAACTTGGCTCTTATGCAAGAGGAGAAAACAGTCTTAAACCACTGAGCTACCTCTTTCCAGCTCCAAGGTTTTTCAAAGTCCCATTAAAACATGATTTTGTAAAGACTCTAAAGAGACTTATAATTTCTTACTAAGCAAAAACGTATCCAATGAACAACACTACTGTTCACTCTAAAAGCAGCCGTCAATCTTTCTTTAGCCCTCTGAAAACTAGTCATAAAACAAAAACACCTGGATGATAAAATATTTTGTTTTTTCAAGATAGGGTTTCTCTGTACTGCTTTGGAGCCTGTTCTGGAACTAGCTCTGTAGACCAGGCTGGCCTCGAACTCCTCCCAAGTGCTGGGACTAAAGGTGTGCGCCACCAACACCCAGCTGATAAAATATAATCTTACCTATGAGCCTTGGCATACAAAAATGAAAACTTCATAGCAGTCCACATCCCACAACAGAAAGGCATGTTTTGCTACTCATGTTATTTAATATTATTGGTATATGGGGATAATAAAAAGCAGACATGTTTAAATTCTCTATATAACATGTACTTCTTGTTCTCTTGTAAGGAATGTCTTCTATCATCATAGAACACTTGTAACTACTGTCACACTGTGATATGTAACTTGCCAAATACCAATTAGTAACAGAGGAAAATTGAACAAAATTTAAATCCTGATAAAGCCATATAAAAGTGACTAGTAAAAAAAATATTTCTTATCCCATATGCTCTCCTACAATAGATTACCAACTTCCATCAAGAACTGGAACCTATGTCTTCTTCCTACTGATTTGGGTTAGTTCTATGATTTGTTCTGACCAGTAGAGTGGGACAGGAGCGAGGTTACCTAACTTCAGACATACAAGTACAGTAAGACTGAGAAGCCTACCAATGTTATTAAAAAGTACATGCTTGCTTTCAGGTTGGGGAAGACCACATGGATAGCACCAAGGTACCAGATATGTGATGTCATCTTAGTCCTGCCCCCCTCCCCCCACTGAATGGAACTAAGATAATGATCCCAATTCAAAGCAAAGGCAAAAGAACCAACCTTACTTACAATCTGCTGAATGGAGATAATACAGTCTTGGCAACAGCCTAACTCACAGTGGATCCACCAAACCCATAGACCCACTGAATAAAATTTATTCTTTCTTTGAGCTTGAACTTGAGTTTAAATAATTGGTATTTAGAATAACCTCAACAATGGCTCCATGAGCTCAGTAGTAAGCTGTAGTGCAAACAAGCTGAATGCAAACCTCTGAAATGTCCAACCCCCAGAAAGAAGGTAGTAAACCAAAGACAAAATTTCTTCAGAAGGCACACACACACACACACACACACACACACACACACCTTGTGTATGTGTGTGTGTGTGTGTGTGTGTGTGGTGAAGCAAGAGACTAATGACACCAGGACACACATAGCAGGGAGTGATGGTCCTTATCATACTGTATGCAATTTGTGTGGACCATTTCTATCTCCCTTCACATTTACTGTTTCAGACATAATATAGTTGCTGGAGCTAGGTATCCTCAACTGGTACTGACTGGTTATTGCAGTCTTTTCCCATTCTGATTGCTAAGAAATAGTTTGCTTTCATGTGGGGTGATGTTAACTTATGGTTTCCCATAGAGTTAGTTTACTGTACCTATTGTATCAAGCCACAGTGCAAAGACATCTAGATCTCCTAATTACATGTGATATATTACTGAATGGGATGAATCAAAGGGTGGTTTGTACCTTGGTATGCAAATGCCAGAACGTGGGAAATAAGCATTGTAATACTGAACATGCTATTTCAGCAAAGTTTTTAGGGGTACCCTGGGCACATAAAGGCAATCAGTCCAAAGAAATAATTTGCTGTGATTTCAAGTTTAGGTAAAGACAGAGTAAAAGAGACTCAACTACCCACCCACCTAATACTCCTAACAATAAAAACCCATACACACACGATCTACGTTTTTTTTTGTTTTTTTTTTTAATAGTTCTATTTATTTTGTAGGGGTACGGGTGCATAGGTGGAAGCCAGAGAACAACTTTTGGGAGTAGGATCTCTCCTTACACCCTGTGTGTCCTGGGAACCAAATTCAGGTCTTCAAGCTTGGCTGTAACCATCTTTTATGGTCTAAGCATTACTGGTCCCATAAAAGGTTTTTCAGAAAAGAGTCAAGAAACAATGGCAAGTGACTCTTGAAACAGAAATATACACATTTGGTGATATATATGATTATTCAAACCATACTGACTTGAAAAGAGTTGGCAGGTAGGGAATAGAAAGTAGCTACAACTTGCAAAGCAAGAAAGAGATGGGAGGAAGCTACAATGAAAGTGGGTTCCAGAAACCTGCAAAAGGTGTCCCTCTTAGGTCTTGAAGACAGTGGTAACCACATGCAAATATGTAAAATTAGATTAACAACAACAACAACAACAACAACACATGGTAGTATGGTAGCACATCACTGTAATCACAATACTGAAGAGGTAAAGAGGCTGGAAAATCAGAAATTTGAAGAATCAGAAGTTCAAGGTCATCCTTGACTATACAGGGAGCTTGAGGTTAGGGTTGTAAGAGATCTTGTCTCAAAATGGGAAAAACAAAAGGACAAAGAAGGCAAAATATTTTTTTTTCAGGTAAGTAATAACTAGAATAAAAGTGAAAATCAAGTCAAATAAGAAAATACATTCCACAAGAAATTCATCTATATTTCTGAATGTGACTTTTATGGGTTTGGAGATCCTGATTCCAAAGGGTCTCTTTGGAATCGCTACACTTTTGCAGGGAAAAGGAACAGTATAGGACTCTCACGAAAGGAGCAACAGAGGCAAGGGCAGCTGCTGATTTGGAAGAAAACGGATCTTTATCAGCAGGGAGAAGTAGAGCTGCTTTTATTTAGTACTTGAATACAGAATAGCAACTACTTATATAGCGTTTACATTTTTAATTTGTCACCTAGAAAAACTACAAAGTATACATACGAGAGGGTGTACATAGGTCACACGCAATACTACATTGTTTTATATAAGGGAACTTGAGAATCTACAGATAGAGTATCCACAATGGTCTTGGAATCACCACCCCCAAATTCAAAACCAGCCTATGCCATGTTATGAAAATCAAGTCAGTCAAGACTCCAAACACTCACCCCAGGAAGAAAAAAAAAAGCCAGAATTGAGTTTGAGTTTTTGGTGCATGTAAATAACAGCCCTATGAAATCCTAAACTAGCACCATCAGCAACACTCAGCAGTTTGGGGGAAAAAAATGCACTCTCAGGCCCTAACCCAGAATCTACAGGTGGTTCTGTATGCACTATTTAGGAAACACTAGTTTATAGGCAGGCACTATGTCACTCTAGATTATCTGTCTGGTAACATAGCTAGGGATGAAATCAAGAACAGGATGCTTAGTAAACACCAGTCTTCCAATATACCAAATTTAAAAGCCACAGAACAACAACTTCCAGAACATGTGGGTAGTTTGCTTGTTTTCTTGTTTTGTTTTTTAAACACAGGTAGAAAGTAGCTTTTTGGGACTTTTGTATCAGTTAACCATAATGAGACAAGCTTCAGGAAGTACATGATCTATTAAGACTTCTTGGTATATGAAAAAGAAACAAAATCTATTCAAGCAAACCCCACTTTAAAAAACAAAACAAAACAATAAAAGAACACCAAATAGAGGCACACCCAAAGTCTTAACAGTTTTGTTTGCAGTCACAAATTCAAATGCTAGAAAGGGGATGTTAATCACTTACAGTGTACTTGATAGCTATTTGGTAGAGCCTGCAAGGAGAAGCAGTGAGCTAGACAGAACACTAACCATCTGGGACATGACAACACCCCAAATCACTAGCATCTGTTTCTGAAACCACACCAATAAAGCACTGCAGAAATTATTCAGGGCATTAGAACAAAGACCAGGTTAGGATTAGGAATAAGAAATTTCATGTAAGCAAAAAAGCTGAAGTCATACAATGCAGTTAGCTATAAACAACAGTGGTCCCATTATGATAGCAATGAAAACTGTCCATTGTCTAGTGACCTTGTAGCTATAGCAATAGTGCAATGCATTACTCATGTGTCTGTAGTGACTCTTGTGTAAACAGCTTTCATCCTGCCAACTGTATAGAAACACAGCAACAGCTATATATATAACCAGTACTTGATAATGATAATAAATGACTCAATCACAGGTTTAGATTGTTTCACTATAACTTTTACTAGTGCTGTGTATGCTCAGGCATACACATTTGTACATTTGGAGGCCAAAGGACAAACCTTAGTTTTGTTCCTTCACCACTGTCTGGGAACTCACAAAGGCTGACTGGTTGGTTAGTTAGCAACAAGAATCCTACAAACACCATTATACTTGATTTTCCACATGAGTTCTAAGGATTAAACTTAGGTTCTCATGCTTGCAAGCAAGGCAAGCACTCTACTGACTAAAATCTCTTCCTAACCCCTTCATAGTTCTTTGAAAGTATACTTCTATTTACATTAAGAAAACAAAAAGTTCAAGGGCTGGGGGATATAACTCTGGGGTAAAATGTCTGACTAGCATAGATAAAGTGCCAGGTTTCATTCCTAACACTGCCAAAATAAATTAAAATTCACTGTAAAATAGTATGTGCCATGTTACATTGGCAGAAACTTCACTAATGTTTACTGTATTTCTTGATTACATTAAGATGCAACATCAAGTGATTGAGATATACTGTTGGTTTGTGTGGGTACTTGCTATGATGTACACACAATCACAAAGTTGCCTAATTATGCTTTCCCCAAAACATTTATCCCCACTAAAGCAAGACTCTGAGTGAAGGTGGGTAGTAGGGTCACTGCCACCTTAAAACAAATGAGTTCTCATGCACTCTTCAAACAATCCAAACCTAAACATTTATTGTAGATATAGTCTATGGGTTTTCATTTGAGTCTATTATATGAAATAATTAAATTCACAAACAGTTCATGATTTGGGGGAGGATGCTGTTTGGCAATGCTGTGGTTCAGATTCCTTATAAATACCAGACAAGCATTCTACCAAAAAATTATGTATAGTTGCTATTTTGAACATATATTTCTCATTAACAGTTGGGACTTGCCCTTCTTTCTTAGTGTACAATGTTGTGCTACAAAATATGCTGCTTCCCGAATAGCCATCTCCCAAATTCTCCCATCCTAGTACTAATCAGGCCCCATCCTGCTTAGCTTCCAAGATCAGAAGAGATTGGCTGTAGAAGTAAGTATCTCCTTAATTCTACTAGATGTGTGAAGATTCTAGAACATCAACTATACTTGAAAAACTCTGTCAGAAATGTCTAGTTGGGGGATCATACAGGAATGCCCCAACTAGACATCTTTTGCCACCAAATGAAACTTCCAGTGCCAGGAATGGGTTTACATCTAATTGAGTGAGTCATCTAATTGAGTGAGTTGTTGGCTAAAGGGGCCTTAAGGGATCCCCAAAAAACTTAGGTGATTGCCAGGGCTATTGCTTCCTCTCTACAAACTGATGGTAAGACCCTGTTGCTAAAGATAACATTTAATTATCTCATTTAATATGGAGAAACCATGCTAATGCCTAGCTACAGCCTTCACCCCTTCTGACTAGTATTTATGGTACTGGAAAGACTCTGCACACTGCTAGAGAAAGCTACACATCAAGCCAACTACCAACCCCAAATCTACAACGGCGACCAACCTGCATGACAGGCTGGTGTAATAGTAGCACAAATGATGTGGGAGTAACCAACCATTATCTGACTAGATTTAAAGCTCACTCTACAAGATGAAACCCATTTATAACACTGTTCATGTGACCAAGAATCTGAGACTAGGGAACATGGGCCTAGGAAAAAAAACAAATACTACTGTTCTGTTAAAGGAACATAGCAATAAAATGACTCCCCATAACATTATGCTATATCCACAGATCAGTGTCTCATTTAATCATTATCAGAGAAGCTTCCTTTTGTAGTAGATCAGAACTAATACAAAGACCTACAACTGAACAATGTGAAGAGATTTTTGGAACATTCAGTTTTAAATGACGTATCTTCACCAAATCTCTCCTCTCAGGGCTCAAAAAAACTAAATGGAAAAGGAGATGCAAAGATTCTAAGAGCCCAAAGGGATGGATCACACCAAGAAAACAGTGTTTTCTATACATAACAGGACTAACATACATATGAACTAAGATTATGGAAGCATGCAGAAGGCCTGCACAGGGTCAAGCCAGATGGGGTCCCAGTGCTGAGAGTGGGAAGTGGACATGAATCCCCATCTCTAACAAGAAGCTATCTCCATTTGGACAGCCACTTGCAAAGGAAAAATTAATATTAATGGGCAGATAAACCAAATGTAAGTAAAGAACCTATGCCCAGTAGTAGACATACAAAATGAACTCAATGCTATCTTTGTAAAATTTTTTTGGTTTTCTTATTGCTTTGTTTGGGTATTTAAAAAATCTTGTCTTTTGCATTTATGTTATAGTTTTTGGTTTTGTTTATACATGTATGTTTTGTGCTCACACATCCCCTTAAAAAAAAAATTAAAAAAAAAAAGGCAGAAATTTTTAAAGAGAAAAAAGGCATGCTGTTAGGTAGGGTGGGAAGGTAGGGAGGATTTGGGAGGAGACAAGGAAGGAGAAATTTTGATCAGAATATATTGTCTGAAAACTATTTACCATTAAAAAACTCAGAGAGGCCTGAAGAAAATTTACATAAATTCTGAAATTAATTTCTTATAAATTATTATTTTTATATGTACATGGTATGTATGTGTCTGTGTGAGGTCACATGTGTGGCTAGAGGACATCAAGTGTCAGTCCTTACCTTGTAAAACTGGTGAATTTCAGTAAATAAATAAAACAATCTTTTATTAGTCTAAACATTTACTCAGTCTCTCTTTTACTTAGGAAGCAATTACATGCCAGAAAACTTAACCATGAGGATCTCTCGGGACGAATCCTAAGGCTAGAACAGGTTCTGCACACTGCAAAGCTCTTGCTCAATGAGATATTATGACACAGAATCATCTCCAAATCACTTGGAAGGTAGGATTAACAATGTGTTTAAAACCTAGACACTCAAGGAAAAAGTACCCAATACTACATTTAATTAAAGGAAGAAAGACCCCTATAATAAAAGTCATTCAACACTGAAAAGGATACATAGAAACAAAAAGACCACCTGTGTTCACAGACTGGAAAGTCAACTATGTTAAAATGTTCAGACTACCCAAATCAATTTATAAATTCAATACATAATATACAGGAGGTATACTATGAGTTCAAAATATACTACAAAGCTAAAATTAAAATAGATGAGGCAGAGAAAGACTACTTAAGTACTTCCCATAGCCATCTGATTAACTACTCACATGCCAAACAATTTTCAGAAAGAGTTAAGAATGTTGGTTTAGACACCACAGAGGCTGTGCTTTACAGCCTTTTGTTTTGAGACAGACTTCCTACATAGCTGAGGCTATCCTCTAACACAATCTTCCTGGATACTAGGATTACAGGCACATGCCACCATCCTCAGATACTATCTGCTTTAAGTGCAAAAACAAAGAAAAAACATTAAAAAGTACCAAAGAAGGCCAGAAACAAAGAGTTATTTGTATTATCTTTCCACTTAGAGTACAGATAAGAAAATAGGCCTAGGTCTTATCCTTGATACTCAGTACCAGGCCTGCCAAGGTGAAACCCAGGGTTGGGCAAAGTCACATGACCTCTGCCTTCAAGTCACTATCCCTTACAACTATGCTTAGGTCATGAGGCTGACTACTTCCTTCCCTCCTTCAACCTCATGCAGTAGAGATCCCACTTAGTAGGGAGCAGAGTGTGAAAACTAGCCAAGGGTTCTTTGTCCTAGGGTTTTATGCCTAGCCCAAGATGAGACCAAGCATCTGTAGAAACTGAATGCTCAGTATGCAGACTAGAGTTCAAATATGGAGCTTTGAATCTGGTTCCAACAACAGGAAGATATTTGTGCATGGGTAGAACAAACTTAAATTTCAGCCTGCATTATATCCAGACTTGGACTGGATCCAAGGCACACCTAATCTGCTAAAGGTAGTACAATCCCCTAGAGCTGTGAGAAACTTAGGTATGAACCAGCTCAGCATCAGCTTTGGTAGCCAAGGCACTGTCTCCACCACCCATTCCCCTACCTCAGGCAACACTAGTATTGCCAAGTCAGTATTAACTGATAGGGCTTTTCAACTGCCAAAGTGCCAGACAGGTCCATGCATTAGCAAAACAGACATGTCCTTCTAATTACCATAAGCTACAGATGTCAACGCACCCAAAATTGTTAAACCTCTGCATGTAAGAGTTAAACACAGGCATCATTCAACTTAGAGTCAGCCAGATGGCCCAGGACCACACCTTCCTCAACCTATCCCAACACAGTTTGGTATAAGACTCCATTCATGGGGATAGGGTAGTAAGCACAAGACTATGTGCAGGAACTTAGTGCTAGGCTGGTCTCTCATTTGTATGTATGTATGTATGTATGTATGTATGTATGTATGTATGTATGTATGTTTTTTTGTTTTTTTTTTTTTTGTTTTTTTTTTGTTTTTTTGGTGTTCTGGCTTGCTCTGTAGACTAGGATGGCCTCAAACTCACAGAAATCCCCCTGCCTCTGCTTTCTGGGTCCTTGAAGTAAAAGCATGTGCCACCATCATCTGGCTAGTCAGATGATGGCTAGTCACATCTTAAATGTCTAAAGCAAAATACTAGTCAAATGCTAATGGCCTGCCTGTCTCTGAACAGTCCCAGTATCAGCAGAAGACACACAAAGTGTATAGGGTTTTTATTACTATGACTGGCTGAAGTCATTTTGGTCCAATTCACCTCAACAACAGTCAGCTCATAGCACTGTGACCCTGGGTCATAGGACCTTATGTGTTGTGCTGGTTTTAGTAGTCTGTGGACTCAAAGTGGCACACAGCTTACAAGAACTAGTAGCTACTGGTATGACATAAGAGCCTAAGGGTCAGAGATCTATTCAAAGTGATTCTTCCTGAACAAGGTTGAATCTTGCACTGCCATACAAAGACCCCAGAAAGAAACTTGGGAGCTATGGATGGGACAACAGGGCCTACAGGACCCCAGGCAGAAGCTTGCTGTTACAGACTACACTTTCTAGGTATTCCTTTGGTTCTTTCTAAATGACACAGTCAGTCTGAGACAAACCTAGGCTTAGATTGTGCTCAGTTATCAAAGTGGTGACAATATGGTAGCAGTTTTCCACCAAATGTGGACCTATGCTCTATCCAGTGCTGACACAGTGAAAGTGACAACAGGCTCACCGAAAGCCAGGCTTAAACTACATTATATTAGGATGATTAGGGTACCTCAACACCCAAAGAATGGCACCAGCATTCAATGGCATATGTCTAAGCATCAATATATTTTGAGAAAACAGGATTTTACTTCAGTCCAAGCGTTAGAGATCTCAGAGAATTTGAAACACCAGTTTCTTAAAGAAACTCAACGAGATAGAAGAAAATGAAACAAAAAATGTTTTAGTAAACTTTTAACAGAAACTTAAAGAGGTAGAAGCCAATTCTTACAAAATCAAACAGAATTCTTGAACTGAAAAATGCACTCAAAAGAATTTCAAACTAGCAGAAAGCATTATTAACAGAATAACAGATGAAACTAGTAATCTAGAAAGTATATGATGGAGGGTTGGTTATTTGTTTGGTCAGCAAATAAAAGTGCTTGTTGCTCTTACAGATGATGTTTGGTTCCCAGCATCCACATCATGTGGCTCACAAACCCCCTGTTAAGTACTAGGGGACCTGAAACACTAGTCTAACTTTCTTGGGCACAGGCACAAATGTGCTTGCACACATACACACAAAATCTTGGTGGGGGGGGGGAGAACATGGAGAAAAAAAAATGAAGAAAACTTATGAACACTCTGTTATGGTTAAAAAAAAAAAAAAAAAGCCCTAATATCCAAGTTACAGGGTGTCAAGAACTTAATGCCAATGAAGTATAAACAGTGTTGAGTGAAATAGTAATAGAAATCTCCCAAATCTGTATTAGGATACAAACATACATATATACTAAATGGTTAAAGGTAACCAGTTACATCTATCCCCCAAGATATCTCTTTGGTCAAGCTCTTAAAAGATAAAAAGAAGATTTTAGGGACTGGAGAAATGGTTTAGCTGTTAAAAAGAGTATTTGCTGCTCTTGCAGAGGACTGAGTTTAGTTCCTAGCACCCACATGGCAGCTCACAACCATCTGTAACTTTGGTTCCAGAGGCATCTGCTGTCCTCTTCTGGCCTCTGCAGACACACATGTAGTGCAACTGTAGACATACATGGAGGCAAAACACATGTGTATATATAAAATATTTAAAAGATTCTAAAAGCTGTTATGTGAAAATACACCACATACAAGGATCTTAATTTGTATGACAGAAGACTTAGCAGGAACCTTAAAAGGTAGGAAGAAGTGGCATGAAATTTTAAAGAAAAAACATTGTTAATCAATATTGTGTCCAGGGCCAGGGATTTGTTAAACAGTTGCCTATTGCCCAGCCTGATAACCTGAATTTCATCCCTGGAATGGAAAGAGAGAAACAACTCTTTGTCAAGTGGTCCTATGACTCCACAGGTTGACAATGGAATGCATGTTCTGCCCTCCCCCTATACACCCCAAAATAAATCAACATATGTGTTTGTGTGTGTGTGTGTGTATGTGTGTGTGAGAGAGAGAGAGAGAGAGAGAGAGAGAGAGAGAGAGAGAGAGAGAGAGAGAGAGAATACTGCATCCAATCACGGATAACATCCCCAGACAAGCAAAAGCAAAGAAGAGAATACATCTCCACCAGTCCATCTTAAATGGTAAAGGGAAGTTCTTCAAATTAAAAGACTGACCAGTAAGAAGAAAACACAGAAAAATATAAAACTGTCAAGTGACAGTACTCAGACAAATCCAGATGCTCTAATATTGCTAAGAATAGTACATAAATTACATATATCTTTAGCATAGTCTTACCCTTGTTTGGATTAAAACAATTGTTCTTGTTCCATTGTTTTTATCTTTTTTAAAAAGTTTTATTTATTTAGTTTATATAGACGAGTGCTCTGTTCACATATACACCTTTATGCCAGCAAAAGGCATCAGATTTCACTACAGATGGTTGTACAGCACCATGTGGTTGCTGGGAATTGAACTCAGGACCACTGGAAGAGCAGCCAGTGCTCTTAATAGCTGAATCATATCTTCAGCACCCTTTTTTTCTTATCTTTATGACCATGTTAAGTTGCTACAATTTTAAAATAAGATGTTTGTGTCATAGAAACCATAAGACCATATATATGTATGTATACATATATATAAATGTATCTCACATAAACCAAAAATAATAAGCACAGAATCAAACCACAATACTAGAGCCAACAAGAAAAACAAGAAAGGGAGAAATAAAAAATAAAAAGGAACAACAAAGCTAGAAAGCACATTACAAAACGGTTATAGTAAGACCATACCTATCCATAATTCCTTTGAATCAAAGTAGTTTAAATTCTCCAATTAAACAGTCTGGGGATATAGTGCTAACCTAGCATGCACTAGACCCCAGGTTCAATTCTCAGCATTACAGGTTACAGGTAAACAAACATCCCCCAAACACATACAGAATGATTAAAGGAAAAAACTACTCTATATGATTATCAGAAATCCAGGCCACCTCTAAGGACACATACAGATACAAAGTAAAGAGATGTAATAAATATTTCATTCAAATGGAATCCAAAAGAAACCACAAAACCAACTAACTGTAAGTCAAGAGTAAAAAAAAAAAAAGAGAGAGACAGACAAGGAAGGTCATTGTATTATCTTAAGGGTATTAATTCAGCAGAGAAAATAACATTCCTAAATATATATGCAGTCAATGTCAGAACACTCAAATATATAAAATACTAATAAGCACACACACGTGTGGCACATGCACATAGTATGAGTATGTATGTACTAGAGCACATGTGCACACACAAAATAGAAAAACATTCCATATAATTGTTAAAAATGTCTCTGCTATCTAAAATGATCTAGTGACTCAATGTAATCTGTATCAAAATACCAAAAATCCTTGACACTTCACAGAACACTAACAACAGAAACAATCCTGAACTTCCAAGATATGTTTGACTATATGGAGTAAATCAGAAGAAAAGACGATTCCAAACAGAAAAATTCAGTTTTGGAAATCCTTAAAGGAAGAAAAAGGATATTTGAAAATGCTGAGAAAAACATAAATGATCAACCAAAAATAGTCACAGTACCTGTGCCATAGGGAGGAGTGAGGGAAGGAACAACTGTAAATGATAGGACAAGTAAGAGGCATCTATTCTGAGGAAAAGTCTAAAGCCTTGATAAGTTTCTTTGGTGGAAAAGTCAATATAAACTGAAATCCCATTTCATCACTTTAAATTCTACTCCAAAGTCAGGGTTAGGAGCCATCTTGAGATGGAACCTATCATTAAGCTGAGAACAGGGAACCACAGTCTGGTAGCTGCAATCGGGCCTGCCCAAGTCACAGGGTGAAGGAAGGCTCAAGAAAACAGTTGTAGAGAATAGAGCCAGGCAGAGGCTGACAAGCTGAAGGGAGTATGGAGTTGGGAGTCTCACCTAGGCAGTGAAGTACATAGGAATGATAGTCTTTCTTTCTCATTGGCTGGCTCATCAACTGAAATAATTCTGGCATTTGATAGCCTGAGGTCAGTAGCTCATCAACCTCTGAGCCACCTATCTGCCAACACTTCCAAACAGTCTGAGAATACTGAAGGTCCTGAGGTGCACTAAACAGCCACTGACATATCTATCTAGCAGAGTGACTGATAATCAGAAGGTCTTTATGAAGACATGTATTTACCTACTTAGTTCTCAGTATTGTGATGGCTTCTCACACTTCTGATTTACCTGAGAGAAATACTCCCCAAGAATCTTATCCAGGTTTGAGCTCTGGAGTCTCAAGGTGAGAGAAACTGCCATACGATACAATGCTAAGGGTGACCAGCAGAGGCCCCTGATGTTCAAACAAAATTTATCACTGAAGACTGCAGTGCCAGACATCACACATTTTCCTAAGAGAATCACCAACAGCATAAGCAATAGAAATCTTTCTCTGAGATACAGCTGATGTAACAGGCCCTCCAGACCTTAGCACAACTGATACCATGTTAGAGGCAACATTCTCACCTTAAAACCCAGCACGCAGGCCCCAATACCTTCCAAAACAGGAATAAAAACCTAATCCATCAAAGACCTAGTTTACAGTTCCAGGAAAGTCCCTAAATGTACTAATCTTGCTTTTTGGCTTCTGTAAATTCTGCTTCATGCTAAATGAAGTGTGACCACCAGATGTAGTGTTTGTGCATAAAAGACAAAGGCTTGGGACTGCTTGATTTGGGCAAGTTCCCCACTCAGCTACAGGCCAGCAATAAAGACTTTCTTTTTGGCTTTAAGAGTTTCAGTGTGATTTTTCTGGAGAGCTTACCTCAGAAAACTAAGGCAGTGATGAGAAAGTGTAGAGTTATTAGCCATCGTTCTACTGGTATGACAAGGCACCATAACCGCAGCACTCTTATAAAGGAAAACATTAACTAGGGCTTGTTTACAGTTTCAGAGGTTTGTTTAGTCCATTATCAGCATGGTGGGAAGCATGGCAGCATTGAGGCAGACATGGCTGGAGAGGAACTGAAGGGTCTACATCTGGCTTCACAGGCAGGAAAAAGACAAAGGGCCAGTGGGCATGGTTTGGGCTTTTGAAACCGCAAAGTCCATCCCCAGCAATGCACTTCTCCAATAACGTAAGGCCACACTTCCTAACAGTGCCATTCCTTGGTGACCAAGCATTCAAATCTATGAGCCCATGGGGGTCATTCTTATTCAAACCATCAGTTATGGAAATGTTAGGTAAAATGTTGTTGATAGAGTATTAAAGAATAATGACAAAGGAAAAAAAGTCTGTTCAGTATAGACACAATCTCCTTTGTAGTACTTTTTCTTTTATTATTTGCATTGGTTGAGGGATCAAACCCCTGAGATTCACACATTATAGGCAAGTACTATAGCACAGAATTACATCCCACATCCCTTCCCAAAACATTCTCCATCTATACTTAGTTGGATACACAAAATTAAACTTGTGGGTACAAATTGTGATAGTCAGTCTTGATTGCCAACTTGATAGGACATAGGATCATTTAAGACTAAACCTCTGGGTGTGTCTAATGAAGGTGTTTCTAGAAAAGTTAATATGGCTGCACAATCCCATGGGCTGTATTCTAGAATGGAGAGAAAAGAGAAAATGAGCTAAGCATCAGCATGTACCTATCTGCTTCCTGATTGCAGGTGCAATGTGACCAGGTAATAAAGCTCCTGCTGCCATGCCTTCCTGCTATGATCTCAGTACCCTCACTATGAGCCAGAATAAATTCTTCCCTAAGCTTTGACATGTATTTTGTCACAGTGAGAAAAATAACTATTATCAAAGAGCCAACTTCATGCTGTACAAGATTTGACTAAATGAATGGCATTTATTTATTGTAGTCAGGCATGTGTCTTACATAGCCCGTGGTATGTAAGTCAGTGTCTTAAAATAACAAGAGTAAGAGCACTTGGTGAAAGGAAGCATCCACATAGTTATCAATACAAAGAAATAAATAGCCCAAAGTTAAAAAGATAGCTTCTCTGTAGTTCACTATCCTAAGGCCAGTGCTGAGAAAGCCACCATTAAATCATATTGCTTGATCAAGAAACCTTATTTTACTTCTCTGGAATTTAGTTTCTTTGTATGTATGAATCTCATTTTGGTAGTGCCCCTCTCCCCACACATAAGCTAAAATACCACTGTTTATGAACATCTGCTAGGTTATACAAATTCCACTATGTATTAGGATTTTATAGAATGAATCTCATTGTTTGCCCTGTGTCAAAGCCCTTAAACACTCCTGCCCTGTGTCAAAGCCATTAAGCTCTCCCACTGCCAAAATTATGGTACATACCAAAGAATTAGGACTGTGGCATTTGGAGGCATTCTCCAGAAGAGCAAATTGAGTGCTACTTATGACTCTAGAACCTGGAAATTTGACTATAGAATTTATTCAAGAGTTTTGCTTGATTTTGAGACAAGTTTCATGTAGCCCAAGCTAGCCTCAAACTTAGGTAACTGAAATTCGCCTTGAACTAAATCTTCTGCCTCAGACTCTTGTTTGCTTGGATTACCTGTGTGTGTGTGTGTGTGTGTGTGTGTGTGTGTGTGTGTGTGTGTGTGTGTGTTACTAGTTATTTACTTGCTGGTTATTTGAGACAGAACTTCTTTGTGTAGTCCTAGCTGTCCTGTAGATCAGACTAGCCTTGAACTTAAGAGAATGAGCATGAACACACACACACACACACACACACACACACACACACACACACCGTTCTTTTTCCAAAATAACTAGAATTAACTTAGAAAAATAAGTATTCATCTTCAGTTATTTCCCATTAATGAAAACTTTATAGAATAGGTAAAAGCAAAACAAACAATAAACAAACAGAACCCAGAATCTAGCATGAGTGAAGAATCAAGGAAATCCACTCATACTTCAAGCTCTCCTCCTTCAGCAACCAGCATTGCTACATTATTCCATTTATCAAATCTGATCTAGCTTAGTAATCTTCCTTCCTGTGCAATTTCCAACTCTGTGACATCTTCCAGCATCACATCAATGAAGTTATCAAATCCTAGAATTTATTAACAATTTCTTTATTAACTTCATCACAATGTGAGTTCCTATGTACTCATCCAAAAGCTCTAGTGGTAGGAGTGGGAGAGATTAGTGGTAGCATCAATGGTAGCTTTCCACTGCCATGCCAGAAGTCACCATTCTGTTTTTATGTACAGCCACATCCCACTTTAACCAGGTTTGTCTGATGATGAATGATTTATAGAGCTCACATTCACCCCATCCCTTCCAAAGACTTTGTCATGTTATGAAGCCCATCATGCTGGCTGCACTTCTTCCTGGGAAATTTGAATAAGTTCCTAAACATCTCAGAAACAAAAATCATATTGCCCCAAATCTCAGTTGCCCACAGTTTTTCTTTTCCATTTTTATGCGTATGGGTGTTTTGTCTGCATTTGTTTGCACACTTGTGTGCCTGGTGCCTGAAGAGATCATTAGAGGGCATGAATTCCCCTGGAACAAGGGCTACAGATGGTTGTGAACCACCATTTAGGAGTTGAGAATTGAGACCAAGTTCTCTGAAGACCAACAAGTGTTCTTAATGGACGAGCCATTTCTCTAGCCCCCAGCTTTTCCTTAAGACCTCATCTAGATCTAGACATTCCTTTTTATCTAGTTGGATTTACACATGAAACTTAAATGGCCCAGAAGCATAGTTTTTTTTTCTTTCAAAGGAACCCTCTGAATGTGCATTGGCTGGGGAAACACACAGCAGAATCTTTGTTCTGCCACCCTCAGGATGTGCAAAGTGACTCACTCAAAAATGACTCAAGTACAATGGCACTCTTTTGCCAGTTCAGGAAAAAAAGAAGTGTCTATTCTACAGTCAAAGACCACAATTCTAAATCTGAAGCAGGTTAAATAATTATAAAAAAGCTAATGTTTGCATGTTTTCAGTCCTCAGCCCCTCTTTTGTAACAAAAGCAAGCTAGATTTTACACAGTTTATTTTCTTTGAGGTAAAATTGTACTAGCACTGTATCAGCATGAAATTCTGTCTGACAAAATTTTCCCCTCTCTGATTTTGAGTTAGGATCTCATATTGTAGCTCTAGGCTGGGCTTGAACTCAGAAATTCTGATTCAGGTTCCTGATCTCCAACAATTTCTTTGGATGGATATATATCTGCCATTTAACTATAATACTCTGATGTTTCCTGAAAGCCGTTTTGAAGCCATACAGAAAAGAAATTTCTATTCTAGAATATAACTAAGCTTCCTCTATTGTCTTTCAAGAATGGCCAGATAGTTTACAAGATACTTTAGTTTGTTTATGATGGCTGCATCATATTTTATTTATGTGTATGACATGTGTATTAAGGTGCCCAAGGAAAGTATTAGGAGGGCACTGGATCCCATGGAGCTGGAGTGTCAGGTGATGTGAGCTACTTGAATACGGGTGCTGGGAAAATGACACAGGTGCCTTGGAAGAAAAGCAAGGGCATGTTCAGGAGTCATCTCTCTAGCCCTTATTCAACTTACCAGAAAATTTGCAGGTTTGTCATATCCAACATCAAACTGATAAGACATCACTACTGCTAGAATTATAAAGCATGATGAACGAAAAAAAAGAACATAGGCACTGCCCTCAAGTGGATCAAAGCCACAGACATACCAGCAATTAGAAAACAGTATTAGAAAATCATGCTTGAAAAAGATTCTAAGTATCAGAAACACAGAGGAGTTGAAAAATAAAAAAAAGGATTTACAGATGCACTCCTTTGATGAGATTTCAATGCAAAGTCTTAATTTATCAAAAGATAATAAATTACTTTCCAGAAAGAAGAAATAACAAGCCAATACATGAACCACTTATAGGCAAATTGATACATATTCTACATTACCTCATTCCATGTGATCCATTTAAAATTGCCCCCAAAGTATTCAGATTTTAAAGTTAGGTCACTTTCCTAGAACCACTCAAATACTCAGGACTTTAAGAATACTGTTATATGTGCACAGCCACCTTCATCACCTGCAAAAGGCCCTTAAAGTTCCCTCAGGGAAGGAGGAGCTGGAAGAATCATCAGACCTTCACCTGAGATTTCAGTCATACCCATCTACCCCAGCTGTATGTATTTCTGCTCTAGCTGCAAATGGTATAGGAGGTGTGGCTAACCTTTCTTTTAGGAACATAAATTTTATGTGTTACTCCAACATTTCTGACACTTTAAACTAAACATTCAAAACATAATTTCTGATCTCCCTCAAATCAAATCAACTCCAGCAAATCTGCTGTACTTTTGTTTTGTGGTGCTGAGGATTAAGCCCAGGATCCCATGAATACTGGGTGTGCACTGTTCTATTGCACTACATCCCAGACCATTTGACTGTTCTTCCTTCAACTTGTGTTTGGTAACAACTCCTACATTCCATAATTATGTAGACAAAAACTCTGAAAGCATGTTCAATTCTTCTCTTCCCCGTAGTCTACACCTAATGTGTAATTAACAAATGCTCTTGGCTAAACATACAAAAATATTTCCAGAAGTTGATGGCTACTCAGAACCTCCACCACTATTGCTTTAGTTTGAGCTATCATCATCTCTTAGCCCATTTATGCAATAGCTTCTAACTTCCTACTCCTACTGTGGTTCTACCCGCTACATAACAGCCAAGTCTTTTAAAAACAAGTTAGTTTCATTCCTCTGATTCAAAACCTTTAGACAGTAGCTCGCTAATTTAACTGAAAAATCAAATCATCAGTGATAAAGTCCTACCCTACAGCACCATCTCTGACTTTCTACCCAATCTGGCTCATTCTCCACTACTCAAAGAATTCCTTGCTATTCCTGGAATACATGAAAAGAACATTGTCACCACAGTCTTTGCAATGACTACTTCCTCTGCTTGCAAAAACCTTTTCACAAAACTTCACGCACAATCCCATTCTCATGCATCAATAAAATGTTTATCAAGTCAAGTAAAATCCCGAAACCAGGTAGGGTGGACCAGGTCACTACCAACTTTACACAAGCATGATTAAGCTCCAGGTTACTGTGAGCTACACAGGGACACTCAATTTCATTCAATGACAACAACAAAGTCAAGTTACCTAGAACAAAAGGAACTACTTCATTTAAACTATAATCTATCTTATCCTCCCTTGTTACAATTCTCCTTATCCTGTTACTTGAAATAGCCATTACTAGCTAGCATATTACATGTTTACACTTTCTTCTCTCCTTATGCCATCAGAACATAGGATCCTATTTTGTTTATTAACATTTTATAATGTACAGAATAGATTGACAGTGAATTACCAAATTAATATAACAGACCCTCAAGAGTCCACTAAAAGAATCTTCTGATAGCAGAAATGAACTTGTGAGAATTTCACCAAATTCTTCACCAAATTCTTTATCAAAATAAACTATCACTAGCATTCTGGTTAATGATTTCTTACTAGTAACCCAAATTCTACACTCATTCAAAAAGAAAGCCAATGAATCGAAGCAGTTAACATTCCTTTCTACAATGTTACTATTCCAGTAAAACGAGATAAAAAGTCCTCCACGCAGCACACATGACCAAGCATAACTTTAACGAAGAGTTCAGAAAATTTCCTCTGCTTAAAAAAAGACTCAATTTCAAACTAATTGGGAAGAAGAGACCGAATTACTTAGGGTTTCCCCTCATTACCTCGATAGTGTTTATAAATAAAATTAAAACGAACATTGCAAAACTCATCATCACCACAAAAAAACTGATTCATGGGATTACTAGCCCCTGAAAGGTAATTTTTAAAAACTGCCACATTCCTATGCAAAGATCGGGATCTCAATAAACAATCTAATCACAGCTTCACTATGGTTTTAATAATGTCATGTCCCAGAGTGTTAGCCCAAGTTTCTGAAACTTTTTATGCAAAGCACTATAAATCTGAAACTCGCCTGACTACGACTTAAAAGCATTTTAATTAATGCAATTTCGAACAAGACGATTCATTCCATTCAAAACGCTTTTGGTTTTTCTTTTGGTGTAATGTACAATACGACTGATTATAGACATGTCTCCAAACCAAGAAAACTTACCAAATAATCTCATGGGCAGTTTGAAAAAGCACCTAGGGAACTACTAAACATTCACCTGCCAGCTTTCCGCCTGGCTGGTACAGAGTCTGATACGGACTTTCGGAAGCCTGTCTTTTGGGGGCAACTGTACAGTTTCTGAGAGCAGAGCACGCACTGGCTATCGTCTGAACTGTATCACACATTACAATTCACAGCTTGTTTTTCAGCCCGCTTGAGCACACACAGATTCAGAGCTCAGTCCACAGTAACGGTGTTTTCTTATCAGAGGTACAAGGAAGTCCTCAGCAGGGAGCGGCAGGAAAGGCGCTCACCAGCCCGCGCGCGACAACGGCCGGGTCGGGGCCGAGGGGTACGCGCCAGTGCCCGGCCTTACCTCGGGAGTACGCTCCGGCGGCTTCTTCCTCAGCGCCTGCCGAGCGCCGGCGTCCACGGGCGAGTTCATGTCCGCTGCCCCACACTCCCCAGCCTGCGTCTAGCTGCCCATTCGCCAGACCCGGGTGTGCGCCCGCCCCGCCGGGAGGGAACTGAGAACTGTCGCAGGGTCCAAACTCAAGCAAACAAGTCTTCGCAACGCCCGCCCAGGGCCTCAGCCCACGCGCGACTGGCCAGAAAGACGCCTGCGCGGGGGCGAGAGGGCAAGTGCGCAGGCGCACAACGCGCACGCTCACGCCCGCCTACCCGTGACGTAAAGAGTTGGGATGGGGGTGGGAGCGAGAGGCTAGGCCTCCGTCGCGAGAGTTCGTCATGGGATTGTAGCTTCCGCATTCTCAGCTTCCGGCTGTGGTTCCGGAAAAGCTCTGAAGGCCTAGCCAAAAATAGCCGGTGAGGCAAAACTGTGGGGAAGGCGCTCAAGATGTGTACCTTAGTGCCTGAGTCCGGAAGCCGCGGGGCTCTCAAGGCTCGCGGAAGTCGAGGCCGCCTTTCAGCAAGCCGGGAAGGCCGCACACCGCCGCACAAGCCACGGATCTCAGGGCAATACTCGCACATCCAGCGCTACTTGAAAAGCAAACCAAACCACAAACTCGCTAGTGAAAGCTGCCCACAAAAAAACAAAACAAACAAACAAAAGTTTTCAAGACTGAAGATAAAAGGCCAGGGGGTAGCCTGATGGCCAAGCATGCACTAGGTACAGGATCTTTAAAGAGTTTACGCCCTAAAAGCCTCAGGTGGGCTGAAAAACTCCAGATAGGAAAGTTAGCAGGTAACACCGGTGGGCTATCAGGATCCTGGAAACTTCTGATGAGATCCTACCAACCTCTCTTGGTACTTGCCACGTTGAGGTTGTTGGAAAACCTACCTGCAGATGGGGTTCTTACATCCCAGTTCCTTTTTAAGTCCTATAAAACCCACAAGCCCTTTGTACGACGTGTGCAGTCCCCACTCCCGTGTCTCACTTGGTCTGACAAATATGCTTCTGTATAGGTAGAACCGCCTTTTTATTTCCCGGGGCCTTCAACATTTCTGACCTAACATTCTTGACTAAATCCCTGAGAGTGGGTGGTTGGGGGCCAGCTAAGGCCAGGTGCAGCTGCTTTAACCTAACTAACTTAAGCAGTTCTTCAGGCAGCTGGGTTTTAAGTTGCCTGGAGCCAATAATGAGAGGTTTTGCATTGAGTTTTGCACTCTAGTCTCTTTTCCTAAAATAAAGACAGCTTCAGTAGGTTTATTTGCCTTTTGGTATTCTGTTGTAAAAACTGAGTATCAGTTATTCTTCCTGTTGGGATTAAAAAAAAAAAAAAAAAAAAAAACTACTCTAATAAAAGGAACAGGTTAATTTAGGCCCAAGGGGTTAGCTGGAATTAACAGGAAGTTGTGAACAGCTCGACATGGGCGCTGGGAACTGAACTTGGGCCCACTCCCAAGTGTACTACTTGCTCTTAAGTTACAGAGTAATCTTTGCAGCCCTTGTTTTTTTTATTTTTTTTTCTTTAAAATTTTTTTGTGTGTAGCATATGTGTGTGTGTGTGGGGGGTCTGGAGACATCTTACAGGACTAGTTTTTCTTATACCCTCTGGGTCCTGGGAACCAAACCCAGATTATCTTGATAGCATGTGCCTTTTCCTGCTGAGCCACAGTGGCAGGAATGTCAAGTGGCTGTTCATTTTGTCCCCAATCAGGGAACAGCGATGAAGGCTCCTGCTCAACTGGCCTTTTTATTCAGTCAGTACCCAGGGCCCATGAAACAGAAGAGTAGGTCATCCCTACCTTAATTAGCCCAATCTTGAAACTCCCTCACAGACATGCCCAGAGATTTAACTCCTGGGAGATTCTAGATTCTGTCAAATAGACTATCAGTGTTAGCCATTACACACTGTTTCAACAGTGAAAAGCTAAGTGACAGAATTGCAGAATCCATCATTTTGGGAGTTATATTACACCATATAAGAGCACAGGTGGGCCATACTGGTCACACCATTCCTTGTGGGGCTCTGCCTGCTGACGTTTCATTTATGCACAATTTTTAAAACTGAGATCTCTGACCACATCTAGGTACATCATAGTATTTCCCAAAGTAAGTTAACTAGGGAAGTCTTATGATTCTTAGAGTTTTATGATTAGACATGTTTTCCAATAATGATTTATAGTACCCTTGTTGTGACAAGGTAAGAATCTCTAATAAATTGGAAGAGGAGAGTTCAGGCTGTAACATTTTAAGAGTAATGACAGCTGTATTTTCTATTGAACCCTGGGACTTGCCCAGATTTGAAGTTTACAACATATATTAGCACATCTTTTTTGAGGTTTGGGCACTGAAGCCCTTTATGACTTAGCCACTGCAGAAATAAACTGTGAAAAAGTTAAACAGTACTTATGCTGGTTAATTTTTGTCATCTGGGAAGAGGGAACCTCAATTGGGGAGGGGGGTCCTTGATTAATGATTGAGATGGAGCACTCAGCTCACTGTGGGAAGTGCCACTCCTGAACAGAGGTCCTGGATTCTATGAGCAAGTTGGTAAAGTGTTCCTTTGGTCTCTGCTTCAGTTCCTGCCTCCAGGTTTCTACTTTGTGTGAGTTCCTGCTTTGGCTTCCCCATGAAGTGAAATCCAACCCTTTCTGCACAGGTTGCTTCTGGTCAGTATTTTACCACAGAAAGAGAAAGTAGGACAGTGTTGCAAGTGACCCGCATCATTTTTGGATATATAACCTAGATCCCAAAAGTCATTACCAAATTGTATGCTTTACTCTCTGCTCAAGATTAATGTTCATCATCATCTTAGTATTTAGAAAGGGGGAAAAGCCCAAAAGCTTGATCATTATAAACTTGAACTTTGCAGGCTATCAGACCTGAATTTAAATTTTAGTTAGGAAAGGAAGTCGTTTCCCAGTCTTGAGGATCCAACCCAGGGCAAGCATTTTATTACAGTTATGAATTTAGCTCTAAAGTTACTGAATATACCACTGAACATCAGTTCGCACATCTCTATGCAAATAGTGGCCTTTCAGGCTTCTCAAGATTATGAGTTAAATCATGTGAATGATTTAGTGTATTGCCAGTACAATCTAAACATTGCTACTATTTCTTCTGGAAAATGATTTCTCTAAAATATAAGGTCAACTTTGAATAATTTAGATAGTTTTGATGTAATTAAAATTCTTACTTAAAATATAAGAGATAAAATATGATTTGTTTTAAATATATAATATTTATGTGTATGAATGTTATGACTACATATATGTATATGTGTACCATGTACATATCTGGTGTCCCTGGGGGCCAGAAGAAGGCATCAGGTCCCCTAGAACTGGAGTTATAGACATTTGGGAACCACTATGTGGGTGTTGGGACTAGAACTTAGGACAAGTACTCTTAACTGAATCATCTCTCCAGCTCCTGATGGCTTATTTTAGAAAATAAAAGTATCTTGAGTCAACTTAGATCCAATTATAAATAAACAGAGAACAATAGACCTCTGGCAGCCAGCTGAATAAACTAGTTACCCTAACCCAAACTCAGCTGGTCTAACTATCCCCTAGAAGTTTAGAATGGAACATTACTAGTAGCCAAGCTTGTCTAATGACTTGTAGACATGACAAGGTCATGTCCCTAATAAGCCTTCAAACTCAGGCTTGGCCTCACTTGCTACTCTAGGCCCCCCTTCCACACAGGAAAGCACATTAAAAAAAAAACTTGGGCCAGGCAGTGATGTTGCATGCCTTTAATTCTAGCAGAGGCAGGCGGATCTCTGTGAGTTTGAGGCCAGCCTGGTGGTCTACAGAGTGAGTTCCAGGATAGGCTCCAAAGCGACACAGAGAAACCCAAAAACTTGGATAGCTTTGCCACCTGTCACCCTAAATAGCTGGGAAAACTTTTTGATCTAAGAGACAAGATGGACTTTATGAGAGACTGTATAAATTAGATAATCAGGTTAAATCCTCTATATCTCACTCAATTTCTCAATAGCAAAATCAGTCTTCCATGCTACTTGAAATGTTACAAAATTTCTGAAAGCTTTTAGGAACAGTTCATAAATAACTGACCCTTGCTTTCCTAGTGTTTGACAATTCACTGCTGTAAAACAGCACACTCCTCTGTTTAAATGTAAAAGTGATAGAGTTAATTAATATGTGAAACTGGGTTCTCCTCTAGCTAGTACTGCCTCAAGGTTTAACACAACTCGATTCAACTTAATTAAGGAAGGTAGCTTCCCAGCAAACCCAGTCAGTGTTAAATGATTGCTGTAGAGCAGGTGCCAAGGATGGATAAAGGGCTGAATCCCACATGATGCACAAGAGGACACATTTGCTCAAAGTTATATTTAAATTGGAGCAACGTCCACACTGTTTGTGGTTTTTTAATTGTAAAATTAATGGTCATTTGTTTTGAAGACACAAGCTTTACATGTTGTCCTCTTGGTTTGGATTTAAAATGTCAATTTATCACCGTGTGTAAAGGTGAGTGTATGAATATATCAGTGTTTTGGGGGCACTATAATTACAAGTACAAGAGCATACATTAAAAATTCTCTGAACATTATATGGTAACTACTCAGATTACATGGTAAAAAGTAGCAACCAAAAAGTTAGTGAGTCTTGGCACTTACCTAAATTTTTTTTTTGTTAGTTTGTTTTGTTTTGTTTTGAGATAAGGTTCCTCTATGTAACAGCTCTGGCTCTCTTGGTACTTGCTTTGTAGACAGGCTGGCCTCTAACTCAGAGATCCATCTGGCTCTGGCTCCTGAGGACAGGGATTACAGATGTATGCTACCACTGCCTAGCTAAGCTAATTTTTTAACAATCATTATTTACTTGACTCTTACAATCTAAGTATTAACAGATTTGACCAATAGAGAAAGGTCACATACTTAAAGGTATCAAAGCTGGGGCACAAATCTAGGCTATCTAATCTCAGAGTTAAAATGTCATTCATATACACCTCACGAACATATGAAAGAAACACCAATATTACCCATCAAATTGACATATGTGTTTATTGCACAAATTTCCCCTAGAACTGGGAGGTTATTATAATACAGGTGTACATTTGAGAAATGTATTCAGAACAAACAAGTATGTACATTTTATATATTCATCTAAATAACTTAAGAGAAAGCAGGACATCATCATAAGACAATAACCAGACATAGGCATTATGCAAGTTGTTTTTAGTGATCATCTGCATTGTGTGCCAATTGCAACAAAATGAAATCTGTACTAGTATGTTTATTGCACTTAATATTTTTAAAGTCAAAGTTAAGACATTAAGAAATGCCAAGATATTTAAACTCAAATCAATTAGTTTACATATATGGAAAATTAATTTTAATTCTATATTATAAAAGATCCCTTTTTAATTTCCCGTTACAATGAACAGGTGTTTTTTTTTAATATGTAGCACATATTTGTCTGTACCATTAAGCAGTTGAAAAAATTATTTTAAACAGGCCAAAACTCTTTTCACATTTATCACAGCCACACTGTAAAGAAATAGCAGCTCATTCCTTGGGCTTTGAGTAAGTAAAGAGTAAGATGATAAAGGTATTACAAACTCAGGAATACTATAAGGATTAGTAAGTCTTTAAGAAACTGTAGGCCTTTCCTTTCTAGCAAAGCTGAGTTTTGAGAATAATAGATGCACAAGCCATTCACTTATTAACACTAGAGATACTAAGTGGTAATGAGAGATTTCAAATAGAACTATGGAAAGTTCCATGATTAAGAAAACATCGCAAAACATTATCTACCTGCTACATACTCTTCTGAGCCAAAATAAAAAACTAATGTACAATGGCCCATAGAGGAACTTTTCCAGGTTCTAAATTGTGACAGAAACTTAATCTCTGAATTTTAACAGAACACAACAGAGCAACCCCATTAACAAATGGGATACAAGGACGCCAAAGAAAACACATCTATAAACACTCTTTGGCATCAAGTAATCCATGGGAGACCCACGTACCAGCGGACAGGGCAAGGGCCAATTGCAGGCACCCTAATTTTGGATTTATGTTCCATTAAAACATTCTACTTATTCTTTTCTAGTTGGAGTTCTCTTGAAAACATGTAAAGAGCAAGGTAAAATAACCAGACACTATAAAATTCAGATAATTTCCATTAATTACTGAAAATTTTAAATAGCAAGAATGGATGTGTTATAGTAGATATATGCAATAACTGAACAAGCAAGTAGGGCTCTTTTTGTGTTTTTGTTTTTGAACTAAACAATTTGGAATCAGTCAATGAAAACAGAAACCAACTTTAATTCTAGTATCACATGTATCTTAGCCCACACAGGCAAAGAGTAAGCTATAATTCAATATTCAAGTAAACTGAGGTAGTAGAGTATATTGAAAACATTATCTACCCACCTTTTTATTTACATTACGTACAAGAGTTTGGTTCCTTATTAGCCTTTCTTACAGGTAACAATCTATACTATATATAAAGACAATGACAAATGCTAAGTGGAAAGCTTGGGAAAGAAAATTGTTTTCTTTTTTTTTTAAACAAGGAACACTTAGAGAAAATAATTTTTTAAGTTATTACTTCTACTAATGTAAATTGAGGATTATTAGCAAATATTCTGCTCCATGGGTTCAATGGTTGATACTGAAGTCAAAGTGTGTGGCCACCTGAGCACATTTTAAAAATATATTATTTTTGCAGTTGCTTTGGTGCACTTTTTTAAATCTCAATTTTTATTTATTAAATTAACATGTAAATATCAATAAGAATTAGCTCATTCTTATAAAACAAATGGTATAAAGAAGTGTTCTTAGGGAATCTACAACCTTTAGCCTCAAAAAGATTGGCTTTAAATATATTTTAGAGTATGCGAAACATAAAATCATCAGAAGATTGTATTTCAACATTACATACAATACTAGATGAAAAAATATGTTAAAAAACGTTTATCAATATCGTATCTCTACCCCTGCTGTTTTTAAAAAACTAGATACATATGTACACTTGGATGGGCAACATGACAGCTTGAATTTCTCATAATTAACAGGTTGTTTAAAATACTTAAATAACTAGAAATCAGTTGATCTGAATTGCCAAAAAAAAAAAAAAAAAAAAAACCAAATAAATCAAGGTCTTGTAGATTTCTGTATCATAGAAATAAAAACTAAAAATTAGTGAAATGAAGATTTCTGCCATTTGATTGTGAGACATCTATTGCTATTCATGAGTTGTGACATTTTAGAGTTTGCATGAATTTCCTGGAGAGTCACAGAAATTTTTAAGTTGCACTTTGGCTTTTGCAAATACTACTTGCCCCACCATGCCACCCCAATTATTTATGTTGCATTAGTTTCACTTGGCTGAAAATCTACTGCTACCCAGATGTCCAGTTAAAAATAAAAAGCCATCCAATCTATGCATACTGTGATGCAACACAGCATGCTAGAGATGACACAGTCACATAGAAGCCTAACAGAGAAAACTAACACACAAAACAGAACAGCAACAACTCCATGGATAAACACTGTGCCTACTTCCTTGGTTTCTATTCAACTTGAAACCAAAGGTAACCTCTAGGCATGTTAAAGGAGTATCTGAGCAACATATGGAGAATGGGTGCTTGCTACAGCAGCCAGAAGAGGAAGGTCGCTGGATTCGATCCTGAAATAAAGAAAAGAAAACTCAGTTCAGGCTTTCTGTATCCAAAATAATGAATCTCACGGGCAATGATCACTTCTACACTACCAATGCATCTCAGCACTTAAGGGGTTACCTGGGTCAAAAGGAAAAGGATAAAGAGCTAAAGATAACAATACTTATAAACTTTCACTAACAGTAGCACCACAGATTCAAAGGAAAAGAAGCTTCCAAATGCAAAGGAAACCAAGGCACAGATATAGGAAAGCACCACAGCTGACCTGCCATTCACCTAGGGACAGATGTGCAAGAAATATAATTTGCTAGTAATAATAGTCTGTGTGAGCTTTTAACCAAAAGTATTTCTATAATGTATGCTATAAGTAGTAGAAATTTCTTTAAAAAGCATACCACAAAGTATTTAAAGCATGGTGGCACACATCTGTAACCCTGGTATGGGGGACTGAAGGAAGAGAATCACAAAGTTTGAGGTCAAACTAAGCTACAAACAAAGTAAAGCCCTGTCTCAAAATAAACAAAAAAATTAAAAACTCAAGTAATTTTCAGAAAAAGAAAAATGGTCAATATATTTAGAAAAGTTAGGTTTAGCTTGTTTAAGGAATTTGAAGAAAAAAAATCATATGCCAGCTCAGAAGCAACAATCTGAAAGTCTGCTACTAGTCTGCCTAATAGATGATGGCTTCTTGTGCTTATGGGAGTTCAGACTGTACTTTCCAGACAGCATTTAGTGTTACCAAAATTATGTGTATAATATATATGTCCTTTAATCAAACATTCTACTCCCAGGAATAGAATTTATTCTACACAAATCAAATCGTGTATATACAATGATGTACTGATACATAAAATGAGATGTATCAGTATATATCCTTATAAAGAAATATTCATGCTACATTAGCTACATGCTGCATACTAAAAGAATACAAACCATTCTATTTTTATGCATCTTAAAATTCAGCAACAATAAACAATGTCAATAGTGTTAATGTTGGGGTTGAAATTAAAAAGGTGGAAATTTACTTTCCACTTCATACCATATATACCATGAACTTGGGTTATATGTATATTATTTTAAAATTTATTTTTTAAGGTATTAATTATTACAGGTATCACAGTGTCTGTCTCTCCCTCTCTCTCTTCCACTTACTATGAAAATAAGATTATATTGTTTCTGACTTTCCAAATTCTAATTGGCATTTGAACAACCTTTAGTATAGAATACAAACAGTACTGAAGTCAGAAATATTTGGAGTCACTCAAACTCCTGTTAACTCCTAATATGTGACAAACGGCATGTTTACTTAAAGAAGTCGCGATTTCCAATTTGGATATTGTCTATACACTACAGAATGTCTAAAACAATAAGGAAAATGGGATGAGAAATAACTCTGGTAGAATGTATACTTACTGTGCCTGAAGCTGTAGGGTAAATCCCCAGAATGAGTGACAAAAAAGTTTAGACTTTTACTTGGTTTGTGATACATACAGGATTCTAAATGATTAACACTGATCCCTTTTCTTTTCATGGCAATTGAATTTAGAAAAAAATAATCTTTAATTTCTTCAACTAAAATTTTAACATGCACAAACAAAACATAGAAAAGCTGATAGCACATAAGAGAATAAGACTACTTTATGCTTAGAAACCAACTTTCTTTTTCTCCTTAGTTAGTATTTCAGGTGGCTGTTATTTTCCAGGGAATAACCACAGAATAGGTCAATATAATATAAAGATCATGGTGGGGGAACAGTAACCTGTAGAAAAGAGCAACCACAAACCAAGCATATTTATTTCCATCAACTCATTTGAAAGGCAGGGCAGATGCTTACAATAATGTATCTACAACAAATTTAGTAAGTAAAACATGAACACTTATTTTTTCTAAGATTAAAATTTTAAATTGAATTCTCTTTGTCTATATTCTTGATAAACAACAGGGATAGTGCAAGGGCCAATGCATCTATATTAAGGGTGACAGAAATCGGTTTTTTTGTTTGTTTTGTTTTGTTTTTTTCCATTTTTCATGGCAGGGTTTCTCTGTGTAGCTTTGGCGCCTGTCCTGGACCTCACTCTATAGACCTGGCTGGCCTTGAACTCACACTAGGGCTGGGATCAAAGGAGTGCAACACCATAGCCTGGCTTGAAATCTGCTCTTCTGAGATACAAAGAAACCTAAACACTAGTAGGGCAAAGTTTCTTATAGAAAAAGGCACACAAAAACAATGAAGAGTTCGGAGACACACGACAGGAGACACAAAAAAGCCAGAAAAGAAACCATGAACATACCCAAGAACTACTCCAAGCTCCTTGACATGAACACGCATCTGTCCCCTCAGGTACTCAGACAGCATTTTGCTCTTGAAGTATAATTCCTGCAATCGGTCTTCTAGGTGCATTACACACTGCAGTTAGGGAAGAACCAAACTCTGTTAAAAAAGAAATTCTAATTCTTTTGAGTAATGTCAAATTTCTTTCCTTGTAGGAGAGAGGGCATGAGGGATAACAACAGAATTTTGCTAAGTATCTGAAGCTGGCTTTGAAATTCCTACATAATTCAGGATGGCCTTAAATTCTTGGGTGTTGTATTATAGCACTACACCCAGCTAGCAAATTTCAGAGCATCAAGTTTTACACAATTTCATTTGGTCATTCCAACATGAATTTATGTCCAGAAGAAATTAGGTATGCAGTTTTAGATGAAAAGGAGCATAAACTTGTTTCTGGTTAATATCAAAGATTAACTCCCAAGACATTGTTCTTTATAAATTGCAATAAACTTTACCATCTCAACCATTTTAGATGAACAATTCACCAGCATTTCAGATGTTGTACAGTGACCATTATATTAATTTACAAGACTTTAAAAACATTTTAATTTCAAATCTGATAAATGCATGCATACTCATATTTCAAATGTGTGTATATACATATATACTCACACACATAAATATTCTCTCTCTGAGTAAAAAACAGTTTACAACAGTTCAAAGAAGGAACAGTAGTCCATGCAGAATGAAGTTTATAACCTAAAAAGAAAAACTTAAAATACCTACATTTTGTATATTGCAATTAATTTATGTTTCCTAAAATAGATTACTTTTTCATACAATTGTTATTATATATGTTTGAAAGGAAAAATATAAATTTCAACTAATACTGAATTCCTTTCCAAAGAAAATAATCTGCTAAAATCGCCTAATAAAAACTTGTTTTATAAGCCAGCCAGTAGTAATGTATGACTTTAATCTGAGCACTCAGAAGGCAGAGACAGGTGGATCTCCAAATTGGAGGTCAGCTTGGTCTACAGAGCAAGTTCAAGTTCCAGGACAGCCAGGACTACATGGAGTAATCTTGCCTTGGAAAAACCAAACCAAACCCAACCCAACCCCCAAAACCCAAAACTTGTTTTATTACTGGAAAACGCAACTGAATTAATGTGGGGGTTCACTGATTGTGCTGTGGTATTTATCTCATTCATAAATTCTTATTTAGGCTAAAACTGCCTTAAGAAAATGTTAGCTGAAGAATATGTTAAACAGACAACACAATTTAACTCATTAACTACTTATTTACGGTTTTATTTATTTTTCTCTGTGTAATAGCTCTGGTTGTCCTGGAACATTCTTTGTAGACCAGGCTGGCCTCGTAGAGAGATCTGCCTGCCTCCACCTCCCCAGTGCTAGGACTAAATTCATGCAACACCACCACCCAGCTTTTATTTATGTTTTTTAATTGGAGATGGGGTCTGCTGTATACCATGGTAGCCAAAAACCTGCTATAAAGTCGAGGCTGATCTTGAACTTCTGATCCTCCTGCCTCTGCCAGCTAAATACTGACATCACAAACACCACCACTCTTGGTTTAAGAGGTGCAGGGGATCAATTCCAGAGCTTTGTGCATAGGAGGCAAACACTCTACCTGGACTATATCCCTTGCCCCATTACAGAACATTCTAGAGTACATAGTTGAGTGACATTAAAAACATCTACAATGTACAACTATAACCCCCATCCACTTGAGAATTTCTTTTCATCACAAACTCTTTACCCAACAATAACTTCTCCTTTCCTCTTTCCTTCTACTCTCTAATAACTATTGATTTAGAGATAAGCAATTAAACTTACAAGAAAGCAAAACGGAAAACTTCTGTGACATAAAATAAGAATGAAAAAGTGATTTCCTTAAACATAACACCAAAACACAGCAAAAAAAGATTTTAGCTCTTAAGTATAGGTCTTTCATCCAAGTTGATCTCATTTTTTTTAATGGCATAAAATAAGGATTCAAAATCATTTTTTTTAATGTGATTGTTTTTGTTGTTAATACTTTTTTCTTGTTGGGTCTTGTCTTGGCTCTATTACTGAAACTAATCCTATATGAGGTTTAATTCTGGGTTCTTCAATCTATAATGAATCTGTCTATATTCTGGTCTTTATACTGTTACACTATGTTTCAATTGTAGCAGCACTCTAATTTTTGAAATTAGGAACTTTGACTTCACTAATTTTGCTGTTGTTTTTTAAAAATAGGGTCTCCCAAGATGTAGCTCAGATCTGTGAACTACAGGTATGTATTACCATGCCTGACTACTTTCCTATCGAAACTACTCTGGCTCTTTGGGCTCCCCTGATGATCTATATGACTGGATTAGCATGGGATTCCTATTCTTTGTAATACTTTTTGCTGACTTTCTTTTTATTTTATTATGTAGATGTTAACTTGCATGTACGTATGTGTACCATGTGCATGTAGTACCCACAGAGGCCATCAGATTCCCTGGGCCGGAGTTATAGATGATAGTAAGCCACTACGTGGTAAATCAGAGTTGGGTGCAGGTCCTCTGGAAGACCAGTCAGGGCTCTTAACTGCTAAGCCATCTCTCCAGCTCCAGATTTTCTATTCTTGAAAAATCTTTCATTAGGATTTTGATAGGGATGCTATTCAATTTGTATGTCAGTTTGGGAAGTAGTGACAATATTAAGTCTTCCAACTGTGGTTCCAGACAAACACAGAAACAGAGAGGTCAGCTCAGCTCTTCTTCCTCTGGCAGGAATAGCCTGAGCTGTGAATCAAGGCAGGTCATTTGGTTCCTATGATGGGACAGTAGTGTGACATCGGTCTACTGATCTTTAGATTGGCCATTAACTTAAAGTGAAGCAAAGAATTCTAAGTTTTCGAATTCACAGACTTGGATGTTTCCATTATTTATGCCCTCTTCTACTTCATTTCTGTAATTTTTTTCAGTTGAAACTCCTTTTCTTTGTTACATTTCTCTCCAAATACCTTTTTTTTTTTTTTTAAACTTTTGTAAGTGGAAATGCTTTCTTTACTCTCCCCCTTAAATTTCTTTAAAAAACGGGATAGGACAATCTTGAACTGTCTTGAATCTGGTCCTAAATCTTCATTCTCTTGTCACTGGTGTGGTCACAATGCGCAGCTCAGAACTGCTTAGTTTTCATTTCAGTTTGCTCACAGCTAGGATATTGGACATCTTATTTTTACATGTTTTTTCCCCCTCTTTCAAATTCTTTTATTTATTTTTCTTATTTTACATATTAATCCCAGTTGCTTCTCTGTCCCTCCCTCCCTCTCGTCCATCCTCCCATCCCCCCCCCACCCCCGACACACACATACTCCACATGTAGTATGATGCCTTCCAGGAGGGGTCAGCTAAATCTGTCAAGTCATTTGGAGAAGGGACTAGGCCCTCCCCTCTGCCTCTATGTTAAAGGAGTATCCCTCCATGGGGAACGTGCTCCCAAAGTCCTTTTGTGCACCAGGGATACGTCCTGGTTCCACTGTTGGAGGTCCCTTAGACTGCCCAGGCCTTCCAACTGAGACCCATGTTCAGGGGGTCTGAGTCGGTCCAATGCTGGATTCCCAGCTATCAGTCTGGGGGCCCATTAGCTCCTTGTTTAGGTCAGCTGTCTCTGTGTGTTTCTGTAGTCTGGTCTTGTCCTCCCTCTCTGCATTTGGATTCCAGTTCGGCTCAGTGTTTAACTGTGGGTGACTGCTTCTGTTTCCATCAGCTACTAGATGAGGGCTCTATGATGGTGAATAAGTTAGTCATCAATCTCATTATCAGGGAAGGGCATTTATGGTAGCCTTTTCATTGTTGCTCAAATTGTTAGTTGGGGTCAGTCTTGTAGGTCTCTGGACATTTCTCTAGAGTCAGTTTTCTCTTGAAACCTATAATGGCTCTCTCCCTCCCTCCCTCTCTCTCTCTCTCCTCCTCTTCCTCCGCTCCCCCCCCTCATCTATTTCTCCTCTGACTCAATCTTCCTAGTACTATGTGCTTTCCTCTCCTCCCCTTCTCTTTCTCCTAGCCCCTTCTCTACTCACTGGCCCCACACTCCCAATATGCTCATTCTATCAACTTTTCTCATGAAATGTGTGTTTTCTAGATCATGTCATGTGCAAACAGAAATAAAGTCTATTTTATTTTCCAATTCTGAAGTATTTTGTTTCTGTTTTTGCTTAGTTTTTCTGGCTAGGGCTTAAGTACCAGGCTGGAGTTAAAATGGTAAAAACTAGTCATGGGTGACACTTTTAGTCTTTTGACACTGAGCAGTGCTGTTGGGTGTTTATCACACTGATATAGAGAATTTCTGAGAAGTATATTTTACAGTTCTCTCAACAGTTCTCATGAGAAAGAATAAGCACTGAAAGTGGGAGAAGGCATCAAAAGGCTATCACTGTCACAAAGTGGAATTACTCAAAATCCTGATAAGATGATGAGGGTTTGAAATGACATCCTACATAAACCAGGAGTACTGAATGGACATACTGCATGTGATCAAAAAGTCTGGCTATTGAAATCAGAGGCACAGATTTAAGTGCATTCTTCTCTTTCTTTGCTCACAGATGGCCTCAGTAATCGATTACCTCATATTCCTGAAATAGAGAAATCTATTATCTGTGTACATGTACTGCTGGGCTCTAGTGAGGTCTTTTTCTAGATGATAGACAGCTGCTTTCTCACTGTATTCTTACAGGGTGAAGACAACAATCTTAATCAATCTTTCTTTCTTAGTAGACTACCAGTCCTTTCACATGAACCAACCCTCAAAACTTAAACAACCTTAATTAACGATCTAATCTAACCCTCCAAAATATCCCAGCTCTATATTCTACCTCCACAATGGTTGGAGGTGGAAGAGGATAAATATTCATCGTAATACCTCTTTTAGCAAAAAATGATAAAAGTTAGTAAGAATATTGAGTGTGTACATAGTAAGCCAAGTTCACTTAGCATAGTACTCAAAGTATGAGGCCTTGCATATACTTACAAAGTTTGGAGACAAGTTATGTTTATAAAGCTGAAGAGTGGAATGAAGCAGGTTGGAAACAAGACTAGAAACCAACACCTCCTTTCCCAATTTATTATCTGTCACTCGTCTCTGACTGCTAGCGATCTGAACAGTCCATTTGTCCATATCAGCAATTATACAGACAGCTTCTGCTATTGGTTCATCCAACACTGGATGCTGAAAAGAAAAAAATTCAGTACACGATAAGCGAAGTTTTCAAAAGTAATGAAGGTACAAGTCAATTAATAAAAAAAGTGGAAAAAAGTATAATTTACAGTATTATCAATGAACCCTTGATAGAAAACGGATTACAATACGTTTACGTATTTTATAGCAATCATCACACATAATTTTTGCATTCATTAATAAATCTTTGTATCCTTAAATCTAGAATTTAATGTTACTGAGACTTTTTGGTCAATCACTCACAAATGTGTAGACCAGACAATTAGAAAACAGTTCTTAGTTTAAAAAGGTTTCAAAATAAGACAGTTTTTCTTTCTTTTTGACAGAAACTTATTTGCACAAATGACACAATAGTTAAATTGTGTGCTGTCAGCCATCAACATGCCTCAGAACCACAGGAGTGATTTGGTGACGCCATGAAACAATATATCATTGCCTCCATACATTATTAGTGTTTCTATTTTCCCAGAGCATGTAGGCAGAACATAGATACATGTTTAAAGCAGAACAAGTCCATATGCCCTAACCTGACTTATCAAATGCAAACAATTTCCCTACATACAAACATACTAGCATATACCTACTGCTTTTAGAAATACATTTACGTGAAAATGGAGGACAGAAAATAATCTTGACTGTGAAAAGTATGAAGGATTTCTTCTATTCTGTGTATCTTCATCTTCACTTGATACCTTTATCACACAGTATTTTCATAATTACAACAGTGAAAACCAGTATTTTAATTGACTATCTTAGTTCACTTTCTGTGAATAAGTAAAACCATGACAAAAAATGTTTTGGGAGGAACAGGTTTATTTCAGCTTACAGTCTGGAAAGGAAGCTGAGGCAGATCTTGAGATAGCAACTGAAGCAGTAATTATAGAGGAACACTGCTTCCTAGCTTGCTAAACCTGCTTTCTTATACAACACAGAACCACGTGTCCAGGAGTAGTGCCATTCACAAATGGGCTGTGCCTTCCCACATCAATCATTAATCAAAAAAAAATACATCACAGACTTACCTACATGACAATCTGATGGGAGTTAATTCCTTAATTGAGGGAAGTCAAATCCTTTATGTCAAGGGTTAATAATGACAAATAAGTATTCAGCATGCCTAACTGCAAGGCTGAATACTTCACTATATTTTATTATTCAGATAGGTCATTTTTATAAAAACGAACACAAAACCTCTGGCCAAAAACAAGAGTAAATAGCCTCACTTTTACTATTACAATGATTATACAGCTAAAGCAGATTTGCTCCTACATGATTCCAAGTTTGGCATCCTCAAGGTCCACCCCTTTACCCTATTAATGAAGAACCACTCTGAATAATATTGTTTCCTAGGCAGTAAACAAGGAAGCAGTTATCAATATTTTTAAAAGAATAAAATAAAAATCTAGTTAGAGATTAAGAAGGAACTACTGAAGACACCGAAGAGAGAACCCTGCAACATACATAAGAACTGCAGGTAAGAGAGGAGAGGAACATAGACAGCTTCTTAGGTAGACACATTGTGAGAAAGCTCCAAGTAAATGCATTTGGGTAAATTTTTGAGAAATGACACTGAGAAATGGGGGAGGAAAGCAGGAAATAAAAGAGCTGGAGAGAATGAGGCAGTTGGCACATACCTGTTATCTTAATTTGAGAATAACAATTGAAAATTTTACATCAGTTTGTGTTATAAAGCATTACTGTTTCAAAACAAAAAATCAAAACAAAACAAATCCTTAAACTACCAGCACAACAAAAATGAGTAAACAAACACCATCACCACCACCAATAGAAGTCAATGACTTAGAAGGTGTTTCCACAGCTGAAAAGGGTATCTATCTACAAGAACCTTTTAGTAATCTACCTAATAGTGAAAGACTCAATGGTTTCCACCTAAAGTATCTATCTACAAGGACCCTATCAGTAATCTACCTAATGGTTTCCTCATAGGAATAAGGAGCAAGATAATACTGTCACTTTTTCTTTCTACTCAACACTGAACACATTTGACCCAATATAATCAAGATTGGAATGGAAAATGTAACATTGTCCACTGATGATATGAATTATGAGTAAGAACACTAAGGGTCCTATATGAATAACAAAACTAGTAAGAGCTCAGAAATAAAAGATAAGCACAAGATCAATTATATTTCTATATATAAGCAATAATATGACAAAGAAATTAAGAAATACTCTCTTGAGCAGGGCAGTGGTGGTGCACACCTTTAATCCCAGATCTCATTATCTCTGAGTTTCAGGCCAGCCTGGTCTAAAGAGTACATTTCAGGAGACACACACACACACACACACACACACACACACACCATTTCAAAGGACCAAAAAAAAAAAAAAAAAAAAAAAAAAAGAGAAGAGAAGAGAAAACCAAAACAACAACAACAAAAAAGAGAAATACTATTTGGATATTCAAATTTTTGATGCTACATTTCAAAATTCCATTTGGTAGATTCCTAGAATTAAAGTCTTGTATGCTTCATAGTGGTTAATGACACAGTGGCCCAGTGGCCATACATTAGGTGACAAATTAAGAGAACAGTGACTATATTATATGGTCACAACTCAGCTAAAACTAAAATACAAGGAATTCTGGGTTGTAATAGAGTAATAGAGTTTGTTTTAAATATATTCAGAAGCTGTGAAGGTATCTCACCTGTACAGCATGAGACAAATCTGATACCAGGCACTGACGGAGCTTCTCATCACTTCCAATTCCTTGAAGAACAAAGTCAGGAACATAAGATGAGCAGTAGCCACCTAGTAAGGATCTTCCAAAGTTGGCAATGTTAGGCTGAACAGCACTCACTTCAATTAACTTTGACCTGAAAGATGACCGAGAAGGGAATTCTAGTTAAGTAATAAACATCTTTACCAGTGGCAGAAGATGGGGTGGGGAAGGTTATGAACTCAACTACTCTGTCTTGCCAGTACCCTTGCTTTTTATAAACTATAAACAAAGTAAAATTAACCTTATATAAAGGCTGGCCTAAGGACTAAAATAGACCACAAAATACTGTTCTGTCCTGGAAGAGGTCTGAAGAACAGCATGGCTCTTTTATAACAGACTTTAGGAGGCTAAGCTTTATAAAAATTTGTAACACATTCCTAACACAATCAGATTATGAAAGTCACTGTGTAAAACAAAGTAGCTAAAACTCTAAGTCTGTAACATTCCAAAGCAGGAATTTTCTCCTTGCATACTTGACCTCAAATACATATTTCCTCTTTGTCTTGGCTAAATTTATTTATTCCTTACCACCTCAAAGATTCTCCCTAAGTGTCAGACTTGCCATAGGTCCATTTTGGGGTATGGATATGCATAACTCACTTCGAAATGGTTTGGAAACTAAGCAGAGACCAATTTCCTACATTTCACACATATGTGTGTGTGTGTGTGTGTGTGTGTGTGTGTGTGTGTGTGTGTGTGTATTATGTGTGTGTTTTTTTTTTCCTGAGACAGGGTTTCTTGGAGCTTGTGTAGCTTTGGTGCCTGTTCTAGAACTAATATGGCCTTGAAAGGCACAGAAAGCTGCCTGCCTCTGCCTCCCAAGTGCTGGGATTAAAGGTGTGCGCCACCATAACCAGGCTTCACTTATATTTTTTAATGTCTCTCTAATACCTTCACAAAGAGATGATGTGAGGGAAAGTCTTTAGTTTGCCCTATGAGTAAAAGAAAATCTGATCAGCATAATGATATTAAAAATTATTTTATTAATCATTATTATGCATATAGGTGCATGAAGTCAGTGAACAACTCCTGGGAGGCAGTTCTCTCTTTCCACTGTGTGTTTTGAGATCAAACTCAGATCATTTTGGAACCCTAACCTCTTTTTAAAGTTAGTTACTGCCAATTTCTAGAGACTCGCTTAAAAAAAAAAAGAAAGTGCTTGCTTCAACAGGGGTTGCTTCAGGTGGAAACTTTGTACTTACCCAGGAAAAGGTATTTCATCTTCTTCTGCCCAGTCTTCCTGCTCCCCTCCACAATAACTGCCAACTTGTCTCCTTATATCAGGACCCGTATCTTCACTCTCACTATCTCCAAGTGCACTATCTGAACTTTCATTTCTTGGAATGTCCCATTCAGTTCCTACAGCATTTTTTTTCTCTGAACTCTCTTTATCCCCATGGGGGACAAGAATAGAGAGGGTATCTCTTTGGTCCTGCTGAGGAAAGCAGGCATTACATGAATCTTGATGAACTGTTTCTATACATTTACAAAATTCACTTTTCTGTTTGTTATTTTTTTTATACAATCTTTTTGGGAACTCTAACATACACAAATACTCTTTACTATCTGTACTTGTTTTAACAGGAACATCATCAATAGTCCTAGTTTCAATTGAATCGTCATTAAAATATTCATCAAACAAGCTCATGCTTTCTGGGTCTGAATGATTCCAACAAGGAAGCTCACAGGACTCTCCAGAAACCATGTTCTGTGTGCCAGACTCTTCCGATTGGTCCTTAGTTATTTGACTTTCTTGATGCTTATCAGTCACTCCTCTGTCTTCTTTCAGTGGTTTGCTGTGATGTCTATTAATCTGATCCACCACAGCCTGACTCCGAAGTTCAGTATCTGAATCAGGTGACATAGAATCTCCAATCAAGAAAGTAACCTTTGTCTGAGTTACCTCACAGGAAAATGCAGTAGGCACAGTCTTATCTGGAGGTTTCTTTTCCACAACTATCCCTGTGGATCTCATCGCTGTGCTTGTGTGATTATCTGAATCCAACAATTCCTTGCTCTGCCAGGATTCTTTTGTTGGCTCCAAGCCTGTCTCTGACAACACACATTTGTCTGCTGGAGCAGATCCTGTACAAATAACTGTCTCTAACTTGGTGTCAAGGCAAGTTCTTAATTTATCTCTGTACTGTTTAATATCAACAGCATTTTCTTCTTGGCAGTCAGGAGGAGAAATCTTTTGGCATTCATCAGCAATTCCCATCAATTCTTTAGAGTTGTCTTGAGTATCTTCTCTTTCTGGTTGTGACACATTTTCTGTATTTTGCCCAAGGAGTGGATGACTGCAATATTTACAGTTACAGTTAGGAGTTCTTGTCTCTTCTGACTCTCTAAAGAGCAAGCTGCTTTTGTTTCTATGCATTGTGATTAGCACATACTCTGATTCCTCTATTTCCCCTTTTTCTAAAGTGGTAGTAATCACTGTGCCTGGCATAACAATGGCTTCATCTTCTCCATTTTCTAAAAGATGGGTTTCTTGAAGTTCAGAGCATCTTATGAAGTAAGTAAGAAAATAAAGCAGCCTCTGGACCAGGTCTTGTCGTTTGCCAACTACTACAGTCCTTGCTAACCGTACAGGAGAACCAATAGCGCCATATAAATCTCCTGCAATAAAATGACCAGTTAATAAAAACATAGTTACACAGGCTTTCAATTATGAGAAACCACCTCATACAAGTTCAGATTTTACTCTTACGTTCTTTAAAAGATGACTGACTATTCAATAAACTAGGGTAAGAAGAGTGGTTTTAACCAGGGAGAAAGATGAACTAGCTGTATTCTTAAAAAGCTACTGTGGTTTTAAAACCTCAGAGTTAGTTCTCAAAGCCAAACGTACTAAGAATATTCTTTACACTAGTGTCACACAAAGGACCTTTATTTAGTGAAGTCTGTTATAAAGGAGGCCATAGTCAAATGCAGAAAGGAAAAAGCACAGTAGTGACAGAATACAATAAAAGGAGTCATATCACACATTTTTTGTATTTGTACTATAGTTCAAATCAAACCTCTAACTCAAGTGCAAAATAAGAACTCAAAAATGAATATAAACACATCAATATACATCCATTTTGTAAGTTTTTAATGTGCACATTTAAAAACCTCTACTTTCAATATTATAAAACTCTTTGAAAGAATATGAATCTTAAGTAAATATATACTAAGACAGGACTGTGGTAAATATTCCCTGGCTAAAAAACTGGCTCAAATATCACAATATCACCATTGCAATTCTCACTAAATTCTCACTAAATATCCAACGAACTGAAACTGCTCTGGCCTGGTGAGTCTGTCAGGGCAGCTCCCACCTGACTTTCCAAGCTTCATCTTCTTAAAGTTAACCTTTGTATGGTTCTTCTCTACAGCCTTTACCTAAGCTTCAATACACAACAATTTCCACTTTAATGTTCAGAATCCCTAACTGTGCCCATGCTCATTCTTCTTCATTTCTTCCAGTACAAAGCATCTTAGCAAAGTGTACTCAACTATGCAAAGATCAAACTCCCCTTCCTAGACTAACACTCAGCTATCATTTCACTCAAATTTATTATTGTATTATCATTATTGTAAAAATACATGCTGCCTATGGTATTTAACTGTTACCCTATTGAGATTAAGATAAAATTATTCATCTATCTTTACACTCCTTTATGTTCTTTACACAGAGCCTTAGATACAACTATGTACTCGAAAATAAGCACAGAATTTTAAATTGACTTCATATATCCATAGTCAGTAATAGTTAAAACAGCAATTGGTGTGCACCTTCCACTCTACCCACAATTCTTTAGCTCTAAGTAATGAGAGCAGGCATAAAAAAACAGGACAATTTAGCAGACATGAAAGGGCAAGTTATCACAGAGACACTTTAGCATAAAACTGACACAAGAAAGGCCTATATTTAGTTCTTGCTTACAAGTAAGTCTTAAGTTTATAAACAATACACAATGTTCAGACTACATACCAAGTTGTGCCCAAAGAGGGTTATATGGATGAGTTTTTGCCAACATGCCCACACTCTGAGAGGAATGTTTTTCTAAAAATATTTTTATAGGTGGCTGTCCATTTGGCATGACAGTTGGAACCCAGGCAAGATGATTGGTCAAAACTGCAGTAATGAGAGCTGGCAAGAATCTGAAAACAAAACATGTCCTACTATATTAATCCATGCTCATGAAACTTTAAATAAAATATTTTGGTAGAGTAAACAATGAGGGTGCATATGAATGACATTTATAAAAAAAAAAAGGGGGGAGAAGAAAAGACATCCACCAGGATCAGAATAAAAGTGATTATGTATGTTTCCTTGAAGAGCAATTCAAACATTTAGTACTTAAATATTAACAAGGAAATTTTTAGGATTATAATTACAAAAAAGGCCTTTTACTTAAACTATGAATCCATTCGAGAATTTAATCTGGCCAGTTCACTAATGGATCAATGAACAGGTCCTTAATTTTCAAATTTCCAGATCAATAATTTACTGAGTAGGGAAAAAATATTAAGTAACCTTTATCATTAAAGAGCATTAAAATATCTGAATCATCATGTGAATCCTAGAGGCTTGACGAACAGTAAGAAAATTAGAATAAAATAGCCTACTGAAAGTCTAACAGCAAGCCTTCAAACACTCTGACTCAGCCTACCGCTCACTGAAGCACAGCTGATCTCTACTTTTGATTAGTGTTTGAAGAAAAGTACCCTAGTCACTCTGAAGAAAATAAAATTCTAACACTGGAATCTGCATTTGTCCTTACAATTTTTAAATTGTTTTTATGAAAGAAAACTATCATAAATGAATGCAACTTATAAAAAAAAAAGTTTACAATCCTTAGGGAATTCTTTAACATCAGGAATTTTAATTAAGCTTAAAGACACATTTATTACTTTTTGTTCATACAGTTCTGTAGTGTTCTTCTATATCCCATCATTGAATCCTCTCAAAATAGTTTGGTTACCAATAAGAAATAATTAGAGGCTGGAGAGATACCTCAGCAGCTAAGACAATGGCTGTTCTTCCAGAGGAAGGACCTGTGTTTAATTCCCAGCACCCACATGGCAGCTCACAACTCTCTGTAACTCCAGGATCTAACACCCTCACAAAGACATACATACAGGCAAAATAATGATGCACATAAAACAAACAAATAATAATTTTAAAAAAAGAAAATTATATAGGCAATGACTTATCCCAATTCTATAATTAAGTTTGCTTTCAATGCAGATATAGTTATAGCAAAATAACATATGTAACTAAATAAATAAAGCAAGCCATACTGATTTTTGGAGGCATTTTCCATTAGAAAAGTAAATTCCTTCATGAAACGATGGCAAAGCTGGTTCTTTTCTGGAGTCCCTGACATCATTGTAAGCCAGACAGGTTCCCCAATCCTTGGCATTGTGTAAAGATTACAAATTGTTGTTCTAAAAAAAAGAAGACACATTATAAGATTTATGGTTCTCCAAATAACACTCTTAAAGGCTTTGCTGCCAGCTAAGGATTCACACCTGAATTATTAGAGCTTCTGAGGGAGGAAAGAAAACAAAGAGTCAATGAACCTCACTATTCCTTCTTTGCCATCAGCTATCAGCACGGAGAGTGTATTCAGTAGGTGAAGGTGAAATATGCTGGCTCTAGCCCAGGTGCTGGCCCTTCCCCCACAAATAGTGCTCTTAGAACACATTGTTTTCCTATTTTGGACGCCTGTTTCTTCCATCTATAAGATTAAAGGATAGTTTTAGGTATTTTCTAGAGCCCCTTTCACAGTTATAAAATATATATTCTACTTAAACTGCAAATTCATCAGCACATACAAAAGAAAATAGTTACCCATCTACTTAAACATACTAGTGTGGGTCAACAGGCTAGCCATTACTAAGCTCTAGGAGGATGAGAACACAAAACACATATGATCTATTTTATGTCTCTCTACTTTCTGCAGGTTTTTTTTAGGTCAACACAAGAAAAGATTACTGCACAATCACCATAGTGCTTTCCTAGCTGTCCTGTGACATGTTCTATCCTTAAGTCCTCAAACAATGTTTGTCAATTCTTTTCCTTTTAGGTATATATCTATTCAACCAAATCCTATATATTCACTATACTAACCAGATCTATAAAAGCTGTATGTTAGTTTTAGAAACAAGTAAATCTGATAACTACACAAGAGTATCCTCCCTTCCATTCTCTACACAAGCATTCTCAAGCTCAGCTTTCAGCCTTGGTAGAAATGCACTATTAGCAATGTCTGTGCCATAACCACTTATGGTAACAGAACAATTGCAACATGAGTTCCAAGACTGAGGAACGGAATTAAGTTGTATTAAATAGCCTCAAGTGACTTTAGGCTCAAACCATACTTAGTAATATAGTTCTAGAAAGTTCTTTGAAATCGCCAAAAATTCTATTACCTGTCTCAGTGAATTTCTCTAGCACGTAGAATCTAAAAAAAGAAATTCTTTTGCCCATAGAAGTTTTCATTTAACTAAAACATTATTTATCATTATTGAGAAAGAAGAGAGAAAAGGAAATAGACAAAGAGTTCTATAGCACATGTATAGAGGTTAGAAGACAACTTCTAAAAGATGTTTCTAGCTTTCCACCTTTGTGACATAGTCTCTCTGTTTCTACTATGCTGCATAATCCAGGCTAGCTGGTCCATTAGTTTCCAGTCAATTCTACTTTGCAGTAGGGTTACTGGGATTTATATAAGTTCAAGAGCTCAAAGTCAAGTCATTAATTAGGCTAAAACAGCAAGAGGTTTTTACCTGCTGAGCTACCTCACTGGGCCCCACACAAGTTCTATTGACCAATATTAACACAACATATTAACAAATATGAAGACAATGTACTATAATACAAAAAATAAGAGACAGGTCACTTTAGAAAGTTCTTGGGAGAACATTAAAAAAAAAATCACTGCAGAGAACTTAAAAATGAATAAGAACTAAAGACATTTTGCTGGGCATGGTGGCACATATATGGAATTCCAGCCCTTGGGAGGCAGAGGCAAGAGGACTGCTCTAAGTATGGGGTCAGTATGGCCTAGAACATAAGTCCCAGGCCAGCCAGGGATATGCAATGAGAGCCTATCTCAAAAAATCCCCAAACAACAGTAAAAAGTTAAAGATAAAAATAAAACTTTTACAACAAGAATTGTATAGATTAAGAATCCTATCAAAACAAATATGAATATAACACAAATTAGTAATAAAATGTACATATTAGTGAATGGGTGCTTAATGATTGAATGCACATATACCACATGTGCCACTTGGTACCTGCCGAGTCCAAAAAAGAGTGTCTTGGAATTGGAGTTATAGATGGTTGTGAGCTGCCATGTGTGTGTGCTGAGAACCAAACATGGGTCCTCCTGGAAAAGCAGTAAGTGCTCTCAATTTCAGAATCATCATCTCTCAAGCCCCCTATGATGGTTTGAAAGAAAATGGCCTCCAAAAGGGAGTGGCACTATTAGGAGGTGTGTCCTTCTTGTCCTTCCTTGTTAAAGGAAGTGTGTCACTATGGAAACAGGTTTGAGGTCTTATATATGCTCAAGCCACATCCAGCATCTCAGTTCACTTCCTGTTGCCTTCCTATGTCCTGTAGCAAACACCATGTCTACCTGTATTCTGTCATACTCTCCATCATGATGATAATAGACTAAACCTCTGAAACTGCAAGCCACCACCCCAATGAAATGTTTTCCTTCATAAGAGTTGCCGTGGTCATGGTGTCTCTTCACAGCAACAGACATCCTCAGATACACATATTAAAAGTTAGTTATGATGAACTCATTCTTATTATTCTTATTATGATGAACTCATACTTTATTATGCCTAAAGATATACATGTCTTAACGAAGCTAATAAAGTTTCACTTGAAAAAGCTAACGCTATACTTATCCTGAGAGGAAAAAAACTATACACCCACTTAAACACAGAGTTCTTCTCACATTTGTGTCTCAAATGGTCTAATATCAAAACTATACCCTAACAACTTCCAAATGTGATTAAATAAAATAATTGCCTTACTAATGACACTCTCATATGGCCATGAGGCAATAGAAATTCAAAGAAGTGCATTACCAGTACTCTGGAGGCTAAGGCAGGAGGGGTCACAAGTGCCAAGTTAGCCTAGGCTACACAGTAAGATCTTGTCTGAAAAATAAAACAAACAAAAAAGCCAACAACGAAAAATATTTAAATACCTGAATCTTATTTTAAAAAGCTAAATTATCTTCTTAAGAATATTATAAAACATTATGGCAAAGTAAGGAGTAAAATACCTGAATTCAGTTAGGGCATCAACTATTCGATTATATGCCAAACTTCTCTGGCTGGCATCAGCTGATCTCCGGCTCATTTTCATAGCCTTGAAAACAATCATTATGCGGTTAGATCATTAATGAATGTAACAAAGTTTAAATTTTTCAATTGTTAAAATGTTTCTGTGGTAACAAACTACAAAACACAACACACAAAGACTTTAATGTTGACAGTCTGCAAGCTCCATCAACAAAAACTATTGGCTTTTTGAGACCAGGTCTTAACTCTGTAACCTAGAGGATCCTGCACTATGTACCCCAGTGGCCTCAAAATTTGATAATCCTCCTGTCCTAGCCACTCCACTGTTATGACTATAGGCATGCATTGCCACAACCATCTACTTTTTCTCTAAATGAAACACACAGGAACTCATTAACAGATTATGGTATGTCACAGGTAACATTCTTAATACCTTAGGAAAAATCTGAAATTTAATACAATTCCACTAAAAGGTCTCCCAATTCATAACATGGTATTTGCTTGTTTCCCTCTCTTTCCCATCCCAATCAGCACTGAGAAACAAATACATCCCCTGGGCAGCTAGGCAGGCTCTATAATTGAACTACAACCCTGGCCAGGTACTTGTTTTCTTTCTCTTCCTTCCCTTCCCCTCCCCTCCCCTTCTCTCCTCCCCACCCCCACACTCTCTTCCGAGACAGAGTTTCTCTGTGTAACAGCCTTGGCTGTCCTGGAGCTCACTTTATAGACCAGGCTGGCCTTGAACTCACAGAGTTCACATGCACCACCATGCCCAACCACTTTTCTTAAAAGCATAGTCACTGAAAACTGAAAAGCTTTCATCTAGGTAGATAGAAAATGGATCAGGATTCAGATAGTGGAGGTTAGAAAAGAAAACTGAAACTTTTTCAATAAAAATTTAATTCTGCATTCGTCATGTAATTACAAATTGATTACAAGAAACTCCATAAATTTAAGGTTCCATTATTTTAAGCAAGGTCAGAGATCAAGCTTTATAAGTTAAAATAAATAAATAAAAACCAAAACAAAAAAAAACCTCACTGTTTTATTTACTATTAAGAAACTTTCAACTTGCAGGGCAATGGTGGTGCACACATTTAATCCCAGCACTCAGGAGGCAGAGGCAGGAGGACCTCTTTGAGTTCCAGGTCAGCCTGGTCTACAAAGATTCCAAGACACCCAAGGCTACACAGAGAAATCCTATTTAGGAAAAAAAAAAAAAAAAGAAAGAAAGAAAAAGAAAAAAAGAAAGAAAGAAACCTTTAACTGGTAGCATGAATGTTCCCTTGGCAAAATTTAGTATTGCTCTTTAATGTTGCTAACATTTTTAAACTACATCACAGATCTCAAAAAAGTAGTACAGACTTCAAAATAATTACCATGGTGCTTAGAAATAAAAATAAATAAAATAACACAAGTGAGTCTTTTGTAAGGTGGTTCTAGAAGAAATGCTTATTATTTCTATTAATTATTTTACAATTTATGTTATTGTCATTCACTTATGTTAATGTATCCATTCAGTCTCACCAATCTATAGTCAGTATTTCAGATTGTAGAAAGGTCAAGTTATTAAAACATGAAAACATTTAAAGTAATCTTTAATGAGTACTTACACTGCCTAACAAATTTTATGTAAAGTGTAAAATTCTTTTCTAAGTAGATGGTGCATGCCAGCCTGGGCTATAGAGTGAGACCCATCTCAACCAAACCAATCCAAACAAAACAGGAAGATTTAATCACAAGCTACAACCACTATAAAAAAAAAATTTCCAAGTCACTCAAAATATTTTCAGGGACAAGAACTACAAATTTATCAACTTTGATAATAAAAATCTACACAAAAGGACAGTAGCCAACTTTAAAAAATATATAGCCAATATCTAACTTAAAAAATTAAGATAGCATTTATTGATTTGTACAGCAAGATTATCTATTTGGTTTTTAATTGATTTAATACAAACAAACATTTGTGTCTTCCCTAGAGGGAGAAAATCGTTAGTTACTATTGAATTCTTGAGGTACATTCTAAATGATTTCTTCCCACCACCCCTTTTAGAGACAAGATTTCTTTGTGTAGCCCTGGCTATCCTGGAACTCCCACTGTAGACCAGACGGGCCTTAAACTCAGAGATCTGCCCACCTCTACCTCCCAATTGCTGGGATTGAAAGCATTTCACCACCTCCCAGCTTTTAAATATACTGCCTAATTAATCTTTCTACAGCAAATCCTCAAAAGAGCATTAAAAAGTAGGTCGAAAATCCCTGGTAAAGCAATCCATGTTTTTTGTAACTGAGCTCAGACTACTCACTCCTCATAATCATCTTCTTTCTGTGTAAAAAATTAAGAACTTTGGTCACAGATATTGATCAGTTAGCACATTTATTAGGAATATTTGCCAAGAAATAATCTGGAACATTTATGTTGGAAATTGGTCTATTTTGACTATGTTATTTTAATATATTTAATGATTTTTCTCATTTTAAGTAATTTTCCTTTTGGGACATTTATAGTTTTTCACAGTTAATGTTACTTTATAGTTAATGCCTTTAATCCCAGAATTTGGATGGCAGAGGCAGGTGACTCTCTGTGAGTTTGAGGCCAGCCTGGTCGTGGGAGTTCCAGGGCAGGCTCCAAAGCTGTATTTTCTGTCTCGAAAATTAAAAATTTAAAAATTAAAAATAAAAAAAAAAGAAGGAAAAAGAATCTCTACCAAGTGAGAATACAGTGTGCAAACAAGTAGCCTTAGAAGCAACCTAGCCTGGGAAGATTTCCTGACAATTGTCAACTAATCTCCTTGGGCAGTGAAGATATCAAATTGTTTAGCTTCTGCTTTATCAGATTTCTGAAGGTTTACATTTAAACCCTGACACTGATATTTTTTAAAATAAGCCCAAAATGACGACTTCACATCAGAAAGTCATATTTGTCTTTCCTTTGTACTCTAAAAAAACCCCATTGTTCATTTTTTAAGCTATCCTTAGATTATCCTTATCCTGTATATTTCAATTTTCTGAGCTTAGGCATTTTGTTTCATTATACTACCAGAAGCATTTAACATAAACAATTCATTTCTCCTAAAACATTCTCCCATTGTCTTCCTCCCCAAGTACTTTCCTCCTGGTTGAGTGGCCAGTCTTGTTCTATTTCTTCTATGCCTTCCTCTGTTTTCAGATACTGATAAAGTATATGATGACTCAACTCTAGGTCCTCTCCCTTCTTTCTAACTAATAAATCAGTTCCACGCCTTCAACTACCTTCTGTACTGATAACCTTTAAGTCTAAAACGAGGGGAATATAAAAAAAATGCTTCTCTACTATACTTCAGAGCACTTACCAGCACCTCAAATACATACATCCATTTATTCACCTGCTATTTTATGAGGTCAGGAGTACCCATACACCTTTCTTCAATTACTATAATTGTTTTGTAGGCCCTTAAAGATTTAAAGGTGTAAAGCAACTTCAAAACAGCCGTCAAATTTTTGCCAAATGAATAAACTCTTAATAAAAAGACAATAAAATGCAAAGTAAAAAATAAAAATAAGATAAAAAAAGACTACACTTACCTGTTCTATTGCACTCTTTAATTTGTTCATGTGGCTTTCAAAGAGAGGAAAATGTGAAAAAAAGAATTCATTGAATTTGTTATTTTCATCTTCATCTTTGGACAATGAAAAGATTACCCCAATTGCAATCTTCTTTTTCCTCACAATTCCTGGGTTAGGGCCACAACTTTCATCTGACAGATTAAAGCTTTCTTCTATAGACCTTAAAAATAAATGTTTTTGTTTAAAACACCAATAGTTTATCTCCCTGCTAATTCGACATAAGTGAGCAAAAGCTGTTCTGCTTTTACAAATTAAATGTAAATTTATAATGTTATAACAATTGCTACCGCTCCAAGTAATCTACCTATTTTTTTCATTGTTTTCAAAGGAAGTTTACCAGAGTCAAGTTGCCTCTTACTAGAAGTCATTAAAGAAGCAGATAATCCCAATTCAAAAAGAAGCTAAAAATGTCTGAATTTTAAGACACGAGAGTAAAGTAATCGAACAACCATGAATTTCTTTATCTACAAATGTACTTTAACACAAGCTAAAAGGAAAAAAAGAGAAAAAAAGAAAGAAAAAGAAGAAAAAAGGAAGAAAGACCTTGAAAATAAGCAAGTTGTCCAAACACAACCAGGAATAATTAAAACACCAAAATATGTGCTACAAGAATGCAAGCACTAAACATAGAACTCTTCCAAGAAAACAAAGGGCTTCAAAATACTAAATTTGGTGACGGTTTCTTTCATAGAACAGTCACAGGCAATAACAGCATAGAATTGATGTTTTAAAAATAATTAATTTGTGTCAAACGACATCATCATAAACAGATGACAAAAGCAATACACAGAATGGTAGAAAATATGGTAAGGAACTACTATTCAAAGTATTCAAAGACATTTCCTAATTCATCATCAGCAACAAAAACAAAAACAAATATGACGGGAACAAAGAGTTGAGTATATACTCCTCTAAAGGTGATATACAACTGACCAAAAAGTACTTGTAAATCATTTCAGATTCATTAGGATGGCAATTATGAAGAGGTGGAACTGAGTTGAGTGTACCTGAGTGGTAGAGTGGAACTCAGTGGTACAATGTTTGCCTCACATGCAAGAGATTGTGGGTTCCCTTAAACAAGACCAAAACAAAACAAAACAAAAACTGGAAAATAAGGTGTTGATGAGCATACAAAGATATCAGAATTGTTTTACATTGCAAATGTGAAATCATTCAGTAAAATCTGGCAGTTCCTCAAAAATTAAAAATAGAATGACCAAATGACTCAGTAAACCCACTTCTGGGCATATACCCAAAAGGCTAGAAGGCATGGACTGAAACTTATATATCCATATTAACAGCAGTATTATTCACATTATTTATATAGTTAAAAATAGAAACAATCCATATAACATTTATGGACAGGTAAATTGGATAAAAATAAATTTACTTTTTTTGCATGTATGTATGTATGTATGTATGTATGTATGTATGTATACAGGTGCATGATCACACATCAGTTTGCATGTATGCAGGTATGTGCATAGAGGTCAGAGGTTGACATTGGGTATTTCTTAACCATTTTTCATTAAGATGAGGATTCTCACTGAATCTAGAGCTCATCAACTCAGGTAAACTGTATAGTCAACAAATTCGAGGAATCCTTCTGCCTTTGCTTCCCCAGTGCTGGGATAACAGGTGCACCAGGATTTTTACATGAAAAATGTGCTACAGATTTGAACTCAAAAAGTTCTCATGCTTACATAGCAAGCACTTTACTGACAGCACCACTCCTTCAACACTTCAAATATATTTACAGTGCAATGTCATTTAGCCATAAATATGAATTTCATACATCTGCTACAACACAGGTGAAATTCAAAAACATACTAAACAAAATAAGCCATATATAAAAAGGATAAATACTGTATGATACCTCTTACACAAGGTACGGAGATATCAATTAAGTATATGGAGATAAAAAACAGAATAGTAGAGCTGGAGAGATGGCTCAGCCATTATGTTCACTTATGCTCTCCCAAAGGACCAAAGTTCAGTTCCCAGCATCTACATTGGGCAGCTTAAAATTGCCTGCTACTCTATAGGGGATCCAATGCTCTCCTTGGGCTTTCATGAGTATCTGTACAAAAGTTGCAAGCATTCTCACAGACATACAGGCAAACCCAAAACTAAAGACTTTTATACCACAAAATTTAAAAATAGAACAACAGTTGCAAAGGACAAATAGGGTTTTAGTTTAGGGAAATAAAAAGTTCAGGATTTAAACAATAGTGATGGTGTGAAAGTACTTAGTGTCACTAAATCATATGGTAAAAGCAATTAAAACAAAAATTATTTTTGTCTGTTTTATCACAATTAAAAATGCGATGAAACTTTAAAAGTTTTCAGTTATAGACTTCAAAATTCAAGTCTCAAGCTCTAAAAACCTTACATAAACATATTATTTAAGGAATTAGCCAATCTTGGTCAATTCTAACTTACCATCTAGGAAATACCCCATTTTCCAAACTTGTTGTTTGGCTACGTCGCCAGCGTCGCTGATAGCTACTGGCACAGCTTCGAGTAAGTGAAGAATTTGGGGAGGGAAATGGGGTGATGAGCAAGCTGCTCAGAGATGCTGTTAAGTTAAAAGAACATGTGTAATTATTAGTCAATAATTAAGCATGATGACAACTTTCTTTTAAACGGACTGAAAAAAAGAGTAACCTAAATCTTTTGTTTCATATATTTCTCTAAATTTTCCATTTTAAAAAGTACTTGGAGCTGAGTGTTGATGGCTCATACCTTTAATTCCAGCACTTGGAAGACAGAGGCAGGAGGATCTCTGTGAGTTCAAGACCAGACTGGTCAATAGAGTGAGTTCCAGGACAGGCTCCAAAGCAACACAGAGAAACCCTGTCTCAAGAAACCCTGTCTGGAAAAACAGAAGACAAACAAAGTACCTAGAGTAAAGCCTCAGAGGAGAAATCTCATGTATTAATACTATATTTATAAGAGTCTCTTAGGCAATCTTTTTTGGCACTGTACAACCGAGGGAAAAAAAAAATGCTACTGCCAACAAGCTATCACCTCTTAAGCTACCCTAAATGTCCACTAAATTGGCTGAACCCTCACCATTCATAAAGGAAACCTGATACCATTACAACTGTTTGCAAATGGATTTTAAGAAGGAAGAATGTTTGGAAAGAGGCCATTTACAACACTTACAGATTACTCATTCACAGATTGTCAAGCCTAACACTTTTTAATAAGTTTTTACTTAAGTGTCCAAAAAAAAAAGAAAACCCAGCAGACTCTACACATTAGTCTCTGGATAAGTCTAAGGTGACAGATGTATCAGTAGATTCCATTTGTACAGTATGTAAATGAGTCAAGTCATCATGTTGTACATGCTAAGTACAATTTTATCTGTAAATTTTAATATTTTGTCTTAAAATCTTATGTTTATTACTTTAAATTATGCATATGTGTGTCTGTGCCAGAGTATGGGCATGAGAATGAAGGTGCCAGAGAAAAGACTAAGACTGAGATTGCCCAGATCTTCAGTTTCAGGCAGTTGTGAGCCATCTGACATGAGTTCTGGGAACCAAACACCGGTCTTTTGCAAGAGCAGTATATGCTCTTACCCAATGAACCACCTTCCTCTGCCTCCCAAGTGCTGGAATTAAAGGCATGTACTACCGTTATTAGCTCGCTAGCTAATAATATTTTAAATACATTTATGATTTTTGCATTAGGCCACACATGTAGCTATTCTTGGTCACACATAGCTCCTAGGTCACAGATTGAACATGTTTAATAGGTCATACCCCACAAACACACTTAATAGTCAACCATTTAAAATAACAAATTTAAGAGACTTCTTCCTATCCTTTCTACAATCTAATGTTAATTATCAATGTGAACAAACTAGACAGAAGATTAGACAATACAGATAGATAAAAAATAAAATTGATGCTAGCTAACAAGAATCTTAGAAAAACGCAAGGTTAGTTTGTGAAACTGACATTACCAGAGCGTGCTATGCCACTGTCTCTGTCCTCATTCGGTTCTCTTCCAGGCATGTCCATCGGGTTGCTGTGAACTACAAATCAAGACAAACAGTCAGTCATAAACTATATTATTATTATTAAGGTGGATGTTGTTCCTTTTAAATTGCAAACTAGATCATGCTTCATCTCATTGCATTCCTTTTTCAATAGCATGGCACCAACCCAACACTAGGAACTATTATTCAGTTGAACAAGCTTTCAGATCTATCTGAAGATTCACCATGTGGTGCAAAACTATCCAAGACACAGAATCCAGGAAGTGACTAAAATTCATACTTTAAGAACATAGCCAAATATAAATGTTCATACTATTAAGTGAAAAAAGCATACTATCAAAGGGTATGAATGTTACTGAGGCCAAGTGACAACTCTCTGGTAGTTTGCTCTGATTATATTTGTAACAATGTTGAAACACAAGCATAATAAACAAGAATTTGAAGCTTTGTAATAAAACATTTGATAAATTTGTTTAAATAATTTGACACCAATTTTGTTTAAAGACAGGTAGGGAGGCCAAGGATGTAAATTAGTGATACAACACTGGCCTAGAACATTTATAAGGCCCTGAATTTGATACAATGCACTGGAAAAACAACAAAATGAAAAACAAAAGTATAGGTGCTAACAGGATAGCTTATATATTTTTGAAAACTAGCTTTAAATTTTCCACATTTCCCAGAATAAATATGCATTGCTAATATCTACCATTTACATGTAAAATAAGTTCTAATTAAAACAAGAAATGAGATAGCAGGGTGTGGTAACAAATATCTGTAACCCTACCACTCAGGAGATTTAGGTAGGAGGATTTCAAATTCAAGGCCAGCTGGTCCTATGTAGGGGAGACTGAAAATAATAAACAACAATGAGTAAATCTGTAGAATGATAATTTCTATTAGAAAATAATAATGAAAGATCAGTATGTGTGTGCAATGTGTTAAAAAAAACTGGAATAGGACTGTGTTCCTGCATAATTAAGCAAGGCACACAATGTAATGTTATGAATAATTATGCTCATTTTTTTTTTAATATAGTGATAGAACAATGCTTGTTCATCTAAATCTTAGCTCCAAGAAAAATTGTCCTTAGGGAAGAGTGTAGATCAGAAACTTTGCAACAATTATAAACATCAGATATTGCCAGCAATTGGTGAATTACAATACAAAAGCTACTTAGCCATGGAAACAAGATAGTATAACATTATCATTTCCAAGGGGCAGTACAACTAAGTACTAAGCTAACTACATACTAAATTTTTCTTTAAGAGTCTGAAGTTTAAAATTATTATGACATACCAAGGAAAGAGATGACAAACTGAAATTACATAAAAATATCAACCCTATTGATAAACATTTTGTACAAACTTTAGGAACATACTCAGTGGAAAGCAGCAAGTTCCTATATTTAGTAAGCAATGCTTTCTTAACCCACCTCCCAACTCCATTCTCTATACTCTCTTGTTTCCATAGCTTTACTAGAGACTCTAGCCACTAGGGCACACCAACTAGTCTACCCACACAGCACATGGCAAACCTGCAAAGAAAGAGGCGCTCCTGATCAGGCGGAGCGGACCCTGCTCAGAGAATGCCCGCCTGGGGCTGCAGAACTGTGAAAGACCTATATGGCAAAAATGTAAAATACACATGAAAGAGGCCTGTTAGAGAAGCCACACTGAGTCAGGAAAATAAGGTGAGGTAAGGCAACACAGGAGCAGACCAACAGGTAAAGCACAGGAACTTTTAACCAAAGCAAGAACAAGTCAAGTCATTTTCCCTGTTATAAACATGTACTTCTCCTTTTAGTCATGGTTTATGTCAAAAAAGTTTCATACCTAATTATGAATAATTCCATTTATAACAACAGAAATAAGGTTCTGTTACAAAAGGTAGAACTATTTCAAATGTTCAACCCTAACATAAAACATTTTAACCACTCAAAAAGGTAACAGTATCAACATAATTTAATATCTGCCAGAGAAACTTGTTTTTAAAAGCCAGTTTTTAAGACTCCAATGTTCTCCTGCAAATGTGGTTAAGAAGACCATGTTACCATACTTAGCTCAAGAACATAGCAAATTTATTAAGGAATTTTACTGACAAATAGGCACAAAAATTGGTAGCCCAGTGATAAGCTACAAGGAAACAAAAGAAACTGATGTTTTTAGAAATGTGGTTAGCCACTATGAAAACAGGAGACAGTACAGCCTATAAGGCAAGACTCCCTAGAATACCACACAGAAATACAAAAAAATAACAGCAGCCTAAATACTTATTAAAAGGGTATAAAGGCCAGGAGTGGTAGCACACATCTTTAATCCCAGCAAGCAGATTGCTATAAATTCAAAGCCAACCTGGTCTACATAGGGAGTTCTAGACCAGCCAGGGTTACAAAAAGATATCCTCTCTCCAAAAGAAGTGAGTGTTGGGAGCTTATATCCTGAAACAAAACATCTGCATTATCTATTACTTATATTCAATTATGACAGTCTAAGTCAGTGGTTCTCAACCTTCCTAAGGCTGTGACCATTTAATAAGATTCCTCATGTTGTGGTAACCCTGGCCATAAAATCATTTCTGTTGCTATTGTCTTGAATTGTTAGTATCTGTATTTGCCTATTGCCTTAGGCAACCCCCATAAGTAGAGAACCCCTGGTTTAAGTAACATCTAGGAGAGGTGGCCTTCTGCTTTTTTTGGTGGTGGGGGGGGGGTTGAGACAGGGTTTCTCTGTGTAGCTTTGGAGACTGTCGTGGAACTCAGATTGTACACCAGGCTGGCCTCAAACTCAGAGAGATCTGCTTGCCTCTGCCTCCTGCGTGCTGAGATTAAAGGCATGTGCCATCACGGCTGAGCGGCCTTCTGCTTTAAATAGCATCTGTATTTCTCAAATTGTTGATACTGTTTTCTGCAATGGAACTTTCTGTAATTATAAACCAGCAATCCTTCCATTTCTCAATGGTCAGTTCTTTCTACAATGTTCCCTAGCAATTTCAAAATTTAACGTCTTTAAACTCCTTCTTCACCCACATTTCTTTACATATGACTATTTATATGAGCATGGATGTGGACACATGCAGAGCTTCCACACTGAAACTGTTCTTTTCTTATCAACCCACCTTCAAAGTTACTCAAATCTTACCTATCTTTGCCTACTTCCTGCCTAAATGAAATAAGCAACATTCAAACCTTATGATGCTAGTAACTTACTCAAGAATTCTAAGAATTTCCTCTTTATTTTCTTAAGCTAATTCTAAGTCAGCTAGTGCTTCAACCCAACACTCTCCCTCAACAACCTTTCTCAACTATCATATCTATCTTTAATTTCATTCTCTCAATGGCATACTTTTTTCCATAAATACCTACATGTAGTCAAATCTCTTTACTACCCCCCATCCAAAATAAAATAGTTTTCAGTTATCAAAATGCAGTTAAGGACACCTGGAAGCCCCTAAGACTCTTTTAGGAGGTCAGTGAAGTCTTCCAGTTTCCAACAACTTACCTACAGGAGATGAGATTTTTCTTGACATATTTTAACCTTAACTGCTTAATTAGACCCATTCTCACAAAAGACATTCTTTTGTACATATAAATCAGATCTGTTAATGTTGTTGGATTCTAAACAACTGTCTGTTAATGCCTGGAAAATTAATCTAAAAGATGATTTCTAACTGTGCTTTAAAATCCATTGCATATTTGTGCATGACTATATATTACCCATAACAAGCTCCTAGCCAGTGATTAAATACAAAGGATACAAAGTCCAGGCCTATGTTGGGGAAATGTGGGACATTTCTGACAAGTAGGTCTCACTCAAAAATTCTTCCCTGTCTTGCCAAACCTTTATTCCTTAGAAAGCTATTACAGGCTTTCCTCCTTTATTTGGAGCCAGACATGCATCAACATCATCACCATCTATGGTTTTTTTTTTTTTTGGAAATTACAATTTTAGACATAATAAGTACTTTTGGGCTACCTTCTTGTTCCCATAATGAAATTAATCTTATATCTTAATCATAGCCATATAATTTTAATCTTGAATACATTATAGCATACTATGGTTGTATTATTTATATAATGGTCAATAACTACAAATCCACTGAGGTAAAAACTGTGTTAGTTTACCACTGTCTTTTCAGGGTCTACCAGATAGTTTAAAAAACATTTGATTGGTCAACTGGAAACAAACAAAGTCAGAAAAAGGTCTCATCTATCCTTAATTTGCAGTTAAAAGTGAGGAAATACAAGCTATGCATTATTTAAAGCCTATAGCTTGATTAAATGCATTAAATTTCTCTTCTACATTTGAACAGAAAGGTCAAATACATCTAGTCTCCACAGTATAATTTAATTTTATAAATATCAACTCATTTGTACTTGTATTATTTTCAATAAGCCCTTGGAGCTTTAAAATAATAAAATTATTTTTAAAAGGACATCTCTTTGTTACAGTTTCACTTCATTAGAATCTTGATTAATAGCAAGTGTGTTTGAAAGAACTTTTTCTATAAACTGACCTACACTATAAAACAGGCCTTACAGTAAGTGCTTAGTAGAACCTCATTTGAATAAAGACAAATTTAAAACATGAAATATACTATGTAAGTGGCAGGGTAGCTTGAATTACATAATGAGATCATGTATCAAAAAAAAATAATAACTATCTAAATAAAAGTATTTACTAAATAAAGGTTGCCATCTACTCCCTGATATTATGCATCAGATATATGATCAAGCTGCAATTTAGTTGTGCTTTCTAGGCAAGAAATTGCAGAAATATTATGTCATTTTAAAACGCACTATTCATTGTGAGCCATAATTAACTAAATTAAGCTATTATTCTAATAAGCTTCTTGAAAGTCATCATTTAAGTATCTGTTCACATGAACCACAATTCATAAATATGAGCACCATTTTAAAATGACTTTAGGTTAGCGAAGAGAGTAGGTATAGTTATTCCCAGCTAAAATATTTTAGAGAGCTGGTAATAGTTTTCAATATTAATGACTCAGCCTTTCAAACACACATCAAATTTAAAAACTAAAAAACAACGAAGACAAATTAAACATGCAGAAGTTCTTTTCTCAGATACAAAATGAATATTACATGAAAATATAAGAAAAAATGTTTTCCAAATAACAAAGTTTCCAAATAAAACATGTGAAATTTAAATAACCTTTCCATTCACACCATTAGAAGCTCTCTGGTTATAAAAAAAAAAAAAATCTATATAATTAAGAAGTAATTTCAAATACTTTTATACTGTTAGCATTTTTTGACTATAAAATGAAAATGAACCACCTACCTATATTTCCAAGCAAACCATTAATAACTGTGCTGCTATCAGCCTTCAATGTACTGCTGTCCTGATTGATGAATTCAAGACTATCTTGCAGTCTACAGAGGAAAGACAAAACAAAAAAACATTCCAAATATATTTTATATATTTAATGGTAATTCTTCACACATCCCAAAGAAATTTCAAGTATAAAACTTCTTGAAATAATTTAGGTAAAGAGGACTACTGGGAACATGGAGGCTAGTAGGGGGCTGAATAGGAACAAAGTATAATGAAATTAAAGTATCATTATGAAATCTATTATTTTACATATTTCCTAAAAGAATTTAAATCCCTTTTAAATTAAAACTATTATTACTAGTACTATGAGTATAAACTATGATGAAAACTATGCAATCACATAAACCATCAGTCAGTAAGCTATACCTGAAGGCCACATCCAGATGTTGAACCTTTATGAATAAAGTTTCACAGGATGACAGTTTACGTTTTTTCATTTACATGTTGCTTAAGGCTGCTTTAATGCTGTAATGACAGCAGTAAGAAACTACAGCATACTACACAGCTAACAAAATAGAAAATATATACCATCTGATTCTTTCCAGAGTAAATTGTACATCACAGACAAGGTTTCCTTCATATTTTGAGCTAAAATTATTTTCTAAACATCTGGTGTTGGGAATGGTCAAATAAGCAATTGCAGATGAGGAAGGAATAGAGAAGGGGGAAGACAGCAGCAGGAATAACAATAAAATTATAATACATTAAAAATGATGTACATTACTTTATTCTCTTTGTGACTAACAAAAGTAAAATTACTATGCTTTCAGTATGCATATCTTTTCCATAAATTTTAAGAATTATCAGTTAAAATTTAGAAGACTGTAATGTTTTCAAATATTAAATTTTAAAAGTTGGCATTTTAGAAACATCATTTTTTGAAGTATTCACAATATTTCAAAAAACATCTTCTTTTTCCTTTTTTCCTACATAAAGGTAAAAATGAGCTACAGATGGAAGCCTCTATAATAAAACCTCTTAAGACAAAAGCCTTTCAAGGCTCAAAAAAAAATTTCTCTAGAGGAGGTTTTCTGCTGTTTCCTACTCATTTAGACTTTGGATTACCATAAGATTTAAGCTAGTCGGTGTTCTGATTTGGCACTACAAAGTCCCACTAAACTCACTATCAACTCTAACTCAGTACTTTCTTTACTGGGTTCTGGTACTTAGCCTCTTATCAACACAGAAAACTACAGAAAAAGGAATAACATCTATATATTCAATTATATTCAAAAACGGTGTGATCTGGCATCCATAAACTTTCAGACTTGGGTAAGATATAAACTATGTGTACTACCATTTAAAAAGCCATTTTAATGTTTATACTTTTATATCTAAGCTATCAAATAACAATCTCCCCCTGCATTCACAAGCACTTACGTATTGAGACTTCCACAGATACTGCTTCCAGTCCGGGCAGTGAAAACTTTGCTAAGCATGAGCTGTGGAGGTGAGCTATGAAAGAAAACAAAATGTCAGAAAGAGATTAACACTAAAATGCAATGATTATTTTTGATTAATTATAAATAAAATTTTGTTAAGTTACAAAAATTTCATAGCATCATCACATGGGATGAGAAGTAGCATTAAAACTGTTACATGATAAGCTGGGCGTCTTACATGCTCAATCTGAGTAAAGATCTAAGAAATCCTTTCATCTTCAAAAAACATCTACAATGGGTATAACGTGAGAACTGAACTCCCTCACCGGATCTGATGAATTTTTAGGGTGGATCCTTTGTAGCTCATTGCTACTGAGCCAAACATCATTTCTCCAAGCATATTGGCATCAGAAGAGCACCGAGAACCCTGGATAAAAAGTAAAAACATAAATGAAATTAAAGAATTAAAAGACTTATAATGATTTCAAGTATTAATTTTCTTTATAAAATACAAGCCTATGTTAGTTTTTCTAATAATTTAATTCTGTATTATATAAACTGCTCTGCAATTTGTTCATCATATGGTTTCTTTTATTAAACCTAATCATATCATTAAACAGAAATTCTATTCATGCTTAAAGCACAGATATTGGTAGGTATTGTAATATCTATAGTCCTAATAGTGAAGAGACCAAGGCAGGGGTATCTCAAATTTGAATCCAAACTGGGCACTTAGGGAGACTCTGATTTATTTAAGGATAGGAGGGAAGGAGAGAGAGGAGGAGGAAGGAAGTTGCACATTATTTGATTACATAGAAACACCACATTTCAGGGCCAGAGAGGTGACTTGGTAGTTAAAAACACTTGCTATTCTTACAGACGACCTGGGTTTGGTTCCTAGCACCTACATAAAAGCTCACAACCACCTGTAACTTCAGTTTCAGGAAACACAACTCCATCATCCAGCTTCCCTACTAGACATGTATAGTGTGCATACATGAATGTTGGCAAAACACTCATACACATTTAAAAAAAAGTAAATCTCAAAAAAAAAAATACTACACTTCATCAGGTCAGTGATGTGGGATGTCCTTCTTTATGCTTTCAATATGTGTTGCTTGTTTTGGCCTATGGCAGGGTAGAATATAGCTAGGTGGGAAATCCAAACAGAGAGAAAGAAGGAGAAGCAGCCACTAGGGAAGCAAGATGTGAGCTAACAAGACAAGGGCCTTGTGGTAAAATACAGACTAATAGAAATGGTAAATTTAAGTTGTAAGAGCTAGTTAATAATAAGCCTGAGCTAACAGGCCAAACAGTTTGTAATTAATATTAAGCCTCAGAGTGGCTTATTCAGGAAATGGCAGACAGGAGAGAAACTTCTAGATACAGGTCAGACTAGTGACTAAGGAAAATTTAGTTCACTTTTAAGATTCTGCTACTAAAAATAATGCTCAAATAATTTTTTTTACAGTTATTCATGTATTTGTTGTGAGTATATGTGGGTGGATATACAAACTGCATGTAAGTGAAGATCAGAGAACATTCTCTCCTACATTCTACCACGTAGGACCTAGAGACTGAATTTAGGCTGTGAAGCTTGGCAACCAGTACCTTTACCTGCTAAGCCATCTGGCTAGTTCCAAATCAACATTTGAGCCATGTCTCACATGTAACGCAACATTCCTCCAGTACGTAAACAAGGGTAGAAAAACAGTATAATTTTTACTACTTCCATTATGGCAAAGAAGCATCCACGAATAGAGCAATTTATAACAATCATGAATTTTACAAAAGATGTACTTGTAATCTATAGCCTTAATGAGACTTGTTTGTAAACATAGAAAAACCATTCTAATATGTATTAAAGACCACAAAGCCAAATTGCCTTCAATGAAAACAATAAAACTGAAGTTATTACATAACCAGATTTCAAAATTATTACAAATCTATAGTAATCAAAACAGTATGGTTCCAATAGAAAGATAAATCAATGGAATGGGACCATACACCCAGAAATAAATCCACACCAATATAGTGAACTGATCTTCAAAATGGGTACTAAGCCTATAAAATAGGGAAAGGAAAGTCTCTTTAAGAAATACTGCTGGGAAAGCTGGATATTCATATGCAAAAAATAAAACCAAATTCTTACTGATGGGAGGTGTCATTCTGTAAATATGTTTCTTGTATTGGTTAATGAATAAAGCACTGTTGGCCAATAGGAAAGGAAAATAGGAGGGATTAGGAGACAAGGAGGAAAGAGGAAGTAGGAAGGAGGAGTCAGCATGTAAAGACTAGAGACAAGAGAGGTCTGGGCCCTCTCTCCGGTAAGATGAGACCATGTGGAAATACTTAGATTAATAGAAATAGGATAATACTTAAGACAGAGCTAGCTGATGAGAAACTAGTAACTGGCCAACAGAATTATATCAAGTACAGGGTGTCTGTGTATTATTTGGGGCTGGCGTGGTGGTGGGACCAGACCAGCAGGAAACATACTCCTAACATGGCACCGCAAGGTGGTTAATAAGAACTTCCACTTACAATTTAACAAAAGCTTAAACAAGGGTTTTAGAAACAAAAGAACAAAGACAAGCAAGGCTTCTTGCTAATAGCATTTTTCTGGGTTGGACTCTGTTTTGTGAGAGACAAGCAAAGATTTGGGTGACTCCTTTAAGGGGAGTTTCCTGACTCAGCATGAGTGGCAAAAAACCTCACGACTTTTAAGAAGCATGTCTAACAATTCATTGGTGTGTACGAGAGCTGGCAATGGCAGTGACCACATCTCCAAGCCTGCAGCATGCTGCTGGATGGCAGCATAGACCAAGGCAGTGAGGTCAGCTCTCAGTGCTGGCGGTAAAATAGCCACTGACATCTTGGATAGACCACAGCTAAAACAAGTGTGACTTTCATTTTAGGAATGTTGTTGTTTAACAAATAAAGACTCGTGGCCAGAAAAAGTAAAGATTTACAGTAAAGACAGATTCATATTAAGAAAAACCGCTAAAGGTTTATAGTGTGTTTTAAAATATACATAGGCTTGGGAGAGAAAAAGAATAAAATGGTTTTAAAAAGACAAAGAGTGTGGCTGGGTGTGGTGGCACAGGCCTTTAATCCCAGCACTGGGGAGGCAGAGTCAAACAGATCTCTGTGATTTCAAAGTAAACCTGGTATGCAGAGTGAATTCCAGGACAGATAAAAGTTACACAGAGAAACCCTGTCTCAAAATATGTAAAAATGAAAGTAGAAGAAATAGAGTCATTAAAAAGCCACGCAAAGATGGAAAGAACAGAGAAACTTTGGATATTGTGCTCTGTTCTGTTATCTTTAAATTGTTTGACTGGGGAGGAAATAACAACTGATAAAAGAAATGCTGCTGGATTAATTCAATTTATATATTTTAAAAATGCTTTGACTCCAAAATTTGAGCCTAAGGACAAGTTACTGGGGAAAAGGATTTCTATTATTGTTTCCACAGAAAATGAAAAGCTGTGGATTCCTTCCAGACTAATGTGGTTTGATCAAGCAAGACCCCCTGAAGCAAAGTCAATGGGACAATGTAGTCTTGCAGAATACAGCCAGGATTTCTGTGTCTTCTTAGGATCCCCATGACAGTGCCCCCTACCAGCAGGAAGAAGTTTGGAAAGAACAATGCCCAAATTCCTAAATATTGTTTATAAATGTTTGTTTTCATTTAAATAGGGTTGATTATAAATGGTTAATGACCACAACCAATCTTTTTAAAGGTAAAAAGGGAATTATGGTATAAATATGAAGACGTTTTAAAATGGATTTTCATTTATTGATACAATTTAAGGTCAATTTTGTGATGTGTATATTTCTCCTCTTGTTTAGGTATTGTGCTTATATAGCCCTCTCTCCGGTAAGATGAGACCATGTGGAAATACTTAGATTAATAGAAATGGGTTAATACTTAAGACAGAGCTAGCCGATGAGAAACTAGTAACTGGCAAACAGAATTATATCAAGTACAGGGTCTCTGTGTATTATTTGGGGCTGGCATGGTGGTGGGACTAAACCGGCAGGAAAAACCTTACTCGTTACACTCTTACAGCATATATAAAAATCAATTCAATATGAATTAAAGACTGAAAAAGGGGCTGGAGAGATGGCTCAGTGGTTAAGAGCATTGACGCTCTTCTAAAGATCCTGAGTTCAATTCCCAGAAACCACATGATGACTCACAACCATCTGTAATGAGATCTGCTGCCCTGTTCTGGCCTTCAGGCATATATGCAGAAAGAATACTGTATACGCAATAAGTAATCTTAAAAAAAAAAAAAGAAATCCTTCTAAAAAAGACATAAAAGGAAAAGAACAAAGAAAATTGGGTATATATACATACAGTTGGATATATTTTAGCCTGAGAGATACACTGAGTATACAGTAGCATATATAGATCTTAAATTTTTTTTAGTTGTTATCATTTTTTTTAGTGTGTTCTACTTGCATATATGTAGTGATACCTTGCTTATGATTTAATAAAGCTTGCATGGGAATCAAAATTCAAAGCTAGCCATAGCCATAGCCATAGCCATAGAAGCTGGGCAGTGGTGGCACACACCTTTAATTCCAGGACTCAGGAGACAAAGACAGATAGAGCTCTGTGAGTTCAAGGTCATCTAGGGCTACATGAGAATGAATCAGTCTAAAAGAGAAGCAGAGCTCACACATGTAATTCTAGCACTCAAGAATATATAAAGAGCTTAGTGCAGTCTCAGAGAACAGTCTAGGAGTTTGAGATTTGGTGAGTAGCAATGCAGTCTGGAGATGTAATCTGTGGTTTGGTGAATTGCCCTTTTTGGTCTGAACACAGGTAGAGGTGAGAGCTCTCTGGTGGCTTGGCCACTTTGCTCTCTGATCTTCAGCTTGAACCCCAATATCTGCCTCTGGGTTTTTATTTTCATGTTACACATGTGCATCTATGTATCACATAAATGCCTGGTACCCTTGGAGGAAAGAAGAGGACACCAATCCCCTGTGGTTAGAGTTACAGATGGTTGTAACCCAACATTTTTGAGTGCTAGGAATTGAACTCAAGCCCTCTAGAAGAGCAGCAAGTTTTCTTAACAACCGAGCCATCTTTCCAGGCCTGCATAGTTAAATCTTAAGGGCAGCATGTTAAACAAATAAAGATAATCATAGAAAGATAAGTATTGCATACACTTTCACTTATCTGAAGTATTGAAGAAAGTCAAATTTATGGAACTGAATAACAGAATTGATAGTTACCAGGGCAAAAGGGAAATAAAAAGTTACTAATCAATAAGCTCAGTCAAGAAATTAGAATAAACTCTTGAGATTTGCTGCACAACATCACATCTATAGTTAAGAACAAAGCATTGTATACTAAACGTTTAATTAAGAAAAAGATTTAAGCCAAGTATGGTGGTTTTTGATCCTAGTACTTAGGGGAAAGAGGCAAATAGATCTCTACGAGTTCTAAGTCAGTCAGAGATATAGATGGAGTAAGACCTGTCTCAAAAAAAAAAAGAAAAGAAAAGAAAAGAAAAGAAAGTTTACTTCAAATATCAGAATGTCTTTTTTTTCTCAAAAAAAAATTTGTAATTATTACTGTTCCTTAATTGTTGTTATCATAATTATAAAATCATTTAAAAAATAAAAATCTACTTAGTAGTTATACACCATGGCAAATATCACTAATTACAAAGTACTTTCTACATAATTTTTTAAAATTTTAGTTGGTGGTGCATGCCTTTAATTCCAGAATTTAGGGGGCAGAGGTGAACCAACTCTTTGAGTTTGAGTCCTATAAAGTCTACATGGTGAGTTTCAGGCTAGTCAGTGCTATATAGTGAGACCCTAGCTTAATTATTTATTATTTATTTATTTATTTATTTATTTATTTATTTATTTATTTATTTATTTATTTATGCATATGTGTATGTGGTTGTGTGTGGATACATAATGCTATAACACAAAAGAAGAGATCATAGGAAAACATTTAGGAGTCAATTCTCTCCTTCTATTATGTGGGTCCTGGGGAGGAAACTTGGGTTGAACAGCAAGTTCTTGTACCTGCTGAGCCATTTCATCAGTTCTCTGTACTTAATTTTCAACTCAATTTGTTCCAAGACATCAATGTGCCTAACTGAAAGGAATGCCATTTCATACTCTCACCTGAAAACAGGTGCTGTACTCACTGATGTAAGATTGGCTTAATGGGCGCAATTTTGGAGTAGCAATTTTCAGAACTACCCACTCACATGCACTTTGAAGAACTGGTTAATGAAATTCAAATGCAAACCACCAGAAATAAAGCTGCTACTCTTCACGCAACAGAACACATTATCTCTGATGAATATGGAAGATAAGAAAACCCTAGACTTTTTCTGAGGACATCTTCAATTATTTTATTAAAGAATTGTATCTATTAAGCATCCCATGGAGACAATCCAATAAATCATATAATTTGATATTAAAATTCTTTCTCTGCTATAACATCCACTAAATGGTTAATATGCATATCAGATACTGTTATATATTTCCATGTGAAACAATCTACAATAAGATCATAAAATTAACAAAGTGTGCTATCACTGCTGCCTTTTAAATGCTTTCTTTAAAGGGTCTGCTCACTCCACATAGTCACTCCTGGAAAGTAATTCAAAGATAATATTCTAGTTAGTGGAGATCATACTTTATCTAGCACATCAAGTATAACTGAATGCTTTTACTTTTAAAAAAAAAAAAAGGTATATTTGTAGGATTCTGACACAAAATGAGATTTTAATCAATTACTACCTTTTGGATCTCTACAATCTTGGTCAATTTTCTAATATTTATTTTTAATCACACAATATATACAGAAAATATATACAGAATTTTATACAACTTAACAAATTAGAAAACCTCTGAAATTATGCAAATTTCCTGAGTTATAGAGGGGCTATATGGCAAAGTACTGTTAGGTGTTTGGTAAGGGTCTGTGCCTAAGATGAAGGAAAAACAAGAGTATAAGTGTAAATTACCTCCTAATGTATAGATTTGAGTAACTTCAGAATCCTTTTACATAGACTGCCTTAGCGATGGATACAAGGATAAGTTTCTACCCAAATGCAGTAATCTCTCATAAACACAATGACCAAGATTCTATTTTAACACCACTAAATACAAAGTATGTTTTATTTGCACAAGCTTGGGATGACATTAATTCACAGTAGTTGATACAAACTTAACATGAAACTAAGTTGACCTTATTTCACATGGTAAACTTATATCCAAGTTCCTATGTAGTTACTGATTTTTTTAACCTAAAAACAAAAAATCCAGTTACTTCTGAAAAACAAAGATATATGTTTAATCCTTGTAATTACATTTTAATTTCCTACTACGGCTAAACTATATTGGGATTTTAATTTTATTATTTAAGAATAGAAAGGTGCAAAAATAAATTACTGTGGGTACTCATAATATGAATTGAGATAAAAATGGAGAAAATACCTGCTACTAATACCATAGACCTCTGTATTTCCCCATCTAAAGTTTTCAAGATGATTAAAACTCACTTGTTTAGTGAATTTATCCATCTCTGCAGTTGCAATGGAGGCTCCAGGAAGGTATAGTCTAGCTGATATTATAACCCTGGTCCCTAGGAAAGTGATTAAAATGACTTACAAATGAATAAATGAGTTATCTTACCTGGTACTTGGGACACTGGTCTTTTACATCAGAAGATAAAGTGATAGAACTATCCAAAGAGGAGGAACTATCTCCTCCTGGCTTCAGCTGGCAGCATTTTCCAAACACCTTGACTTGAGCATCACTACAGAGCTTCTGAAACACAGAGAATACTCCCATTTACAGTCCAATACATTTGTTTTACCACAGATAAAAGCAACATTGAACACCCTGGAAAAAACAAGGATTGAGATGAATGAAAATAATACAACAGTAATATAATAGTATTTTTTTTTCTCAATTTCCTTCAGTATTTTTTGAAGTGCATTTTTTTCTCATCAAGATTATCAAACCACAGGATTTTTTTTATATTATATGTCCAAAAAACAATATCCACAGCACCGAAATAGCTCAGTTGGGAGAGTGTTAGACTGAACAATATTAACTGTATCTTAGTAATCTATAATGGGGGTTTTCAAATTATTTACTTTCAAAACTTTATACTCATAAATTATTGAGAATTTCAAAGGACTTTTGTCTAGGAGTTATATCTATTCATTATCTTATATCAGAAACTAGAGCTGAGAAAGTTTTAAACATAACAATAACATGTTACAAGTTAACAAACAACACTATTATGAAAAAATAATCATAACAAACTGTGAGAAAGGAGAAATATAAAAGATATATTTTATTGTAGGTACATATATCTGCTTAACCTTCTGTGTTTGAAGAGGGCAGTTCAGGGCCTGAGCTCAGGGACATGTGCATGTTTAGGCACATATTCTATCACTGGGCCACAACCCCAGTACCATGTCTAATCTCCTAAAATTCAATGTATTTATGTGAAGAGCAGATAAAGAACACATTTTAAATTCAGATGATTGTGCTATTAAGAAGACTAGATGATAGACTCCTTTAAAAAAAAAAGATTTACACACACATGCACATACACACACACACACACACATGCATACTTGTGTTTTGCCTACGTGTATGTTTATACACCATATGTGTGCCTGGTGCCCACAGAGTCAGAAGGTGGTATTGGATTCCCCAGAACTGTAATTAAGGATGATTGTGGGGTGTTAGGAACAAGACCTTGATCCTCTGCAAAAGCAGCAAGTGCTTTCAACTATGAAACCATCTTTTTAGCCCCAGGACTAACTTCTTTTACTTTATTCCTTTTCCTTTCTTCTCCATCCCCATTGAACGAACCCTGGAGCTTTCAATGCTCACAACTTGTATATAAGTTGTAATCCATTTAGGTCTGTGACACCACTAAAAAGTACTTCAGTGCTTTATCAGTTTCAAGTATGTTCATTCTTCCATGTATGAGAAGCAATCAGAGTGAAACTTCAATTTCCTGAAGAGTAACTATTTTATAGTTATACTCTCACCAAAGGCACTTTAAAATAGGGTATGGACAACTTCTACATCATTTGCAATAAAATTTTTCAAGTAAAAGGAAAAGGGGCTTTAGACCTTTTGAGTAGATATGGTGAGTTCAAACCCTATGATTAGTTATTTGAGCTTTTAAATCTTAGTTTGCTATCTGTAGAGTAGGAAGGGAAACCATAATGATACTTACAGAGTTTCTAATTATAATAGCCTAGAGAACTAACTTAAAATTACTAACATGTAGTTATAAATAGGAAACTAACAATTGAACTCAAGAATTTCACTAGACATTTTTATTTCTATTATTTCATAAATGCTTGTTAATAACATTTAGCATTATCTTTTTAAAAAATTCTTCTCTCATATATTACATTCCAACTGGTTTCCCCTCCCTATATTCCTCCCAGTGCACTCCGACCTCCTCTCTCCCCAAGATCCATTCCTCCTCCATTTCCCTTCAAAGAAAAACAGGCCTCCCAGGGATATCAATTGAAAACATCCTTGGCTATATCTTAATAATCTTATTACTTACTAACAAAATGTTGCCAACAAATGCTAGTGCCCATATATATTTTCTTTAATATTCAGCATAAAAAATACTATTAAAATAACTCCATTTTGCATAGGAGAAACCGGAAGCAAAGAGACATTACCTAAGTCTATTATGTAAGTACAAACAAAACTCAGTTGGTTTTACTTACCTCACACTACAAAGCACCCTTTCACAGTCAGAGTACTTAAGTGCTATACTGTGTCTCAACCATCTCAAGCTGCATCCACCAAAAGAGAAGTCCCAAGCTCATTTTTTTTCCTCTTATTGTCTCTGTCCACAGACAGTTGATTTCTCTAAGAAGATCTGGCTCATTTTGGTAAATAAAAGAACTTAGAAAAAAAATCATTTAGACACTAGGTATGTTCATTATATTGGATTCTCATTGCCCCTAAATAGAGAGGTGTGTGTGTGTGTAAATAAACAAACACAATTATACAGATATTTGCTAGGTTTATTTATGTATGTGGCATTCATGCATTCATTCATTCATTCATTTATATAGCCCCTAGTAAGTTGACCATGCCACAGTAGCAGACCAAACATCTAAGAATATTTGGGCAACACAAATCAGTATTGAAGGATTTATTTTTTAAGTGACACAACGTTGAGTGATGTTCTCATCACTAAAAAATGGATAATTATCACCTGCGTAGGGTTGGTTTTAAGTTGATTAGGGTTAGGTGTGGAAGGTAATAGTCAGACTCAGGTATCTTTTTTTAGAAAAGTTTAAGGGAATGGATGGGAAGGGTATAGTTAGGATGGGATAAAGGAAGATTAACATATCTTCTTGTAAACTAATTTTAGCAACTATTAGCTATAAATAACTTACATTGTTAGATTCTTGTATGGTGACTGTGTAGGGTCTCCTTTCTGTTTACGATGTTTTGCACACAAATATAAAACTATCTTTATGTATATACTTTGTACATTGGTACAACTTAGGATATTTTATCATATTGCACTTTACAGTTCTACCTCTAGACAAGACATTTCAGCTCTACCTCTGTTGTTGAAATTTATGTGTGTGTGTGTGTGTGTGTGTGTGTGTGTGTGTGTGTGTGTGTATTTTTTTTAAGTCATTTGTCCTTGCTAAATTATTGTGGGAGGCTTCAGCCATTGAGCAATTGTTTCTGAAAATTACAGATTATAGTTACCCATGCTTCTTATATCTATGAGGTTAGTCAGACATAAATATCCGATCTTCAAAATTTTCAAAGACCTATACAATATGGCATTTAAATGTTTTAATAATTAGTACTTGGTTGTCATAAGACAGAACTGCTCTTAACAGCATCGAACTATTCCCAAGAGTATGTTGGGTACTGATGACACCCCACCTGGAATTTATTCTCTCCTCAACTACTGGCCTCTTGGAGAAAGAACTGCCCCCACCTCAACTGCTGACCTTGGACATGCTGTCCTAACTGGGTTTACAGGAAATAAACTTAAAGAAGACTGCTGAACCTTGCCAAGTCAGGGTAAGACAGTTTTTCAATTTCCCTGCTTCTGAGACAGTCCATCTGATACTTTAGGCCTTAGTCAAAGTTGTTCACCCCGATGTTATTGTGAAAACTACTGTCCAGGTAGTATGCTGTTTCTGTCTTGCTCACACCTTTAGGAAGCACAGGCTTGCACCTCCTGTCTACCCTCATAAATGTTATTTTCCTTCTCAGATCTTTGGTGAGGTTGAAGACTAAACAGTTATAGCTATAACTTCTCTTATCTCAGACAGACAAGATTCAGATTTTCCACATGAGGACTGCTATCAGAGTAATCTCTGTCATGCCTTTACCCTGATACTGGACATGTACACTGGACATGTAGTACCTATTGCTCAATATTGCTCTCATTGGTAATAGGTTTTAATTTGTGTATATTTACCTTTGCTTTTCCTGGAATATACTTGACATTTGTTATCACTATATATAGTTTTTGAATCAGGCTTAAAACATTCTTTAGATTAAAAGGGGAATTATAGTGGTCTTGCCAGTGAACCTGTAACATGGCCACTCCCCCTTGGGCGTGGCTTCATGTGGACAGGAGCGGAAAGAGGGAAGCTAGAGTTGTGGCTTTCTTTTCTATGGTCTTTCTCTTGGATCAGCTGATCTGGGTAGGAAGGGTAAAGAAGTACTCCCACATTTCTTTATATTTTTCTTTATATTTATCTGTGTAAATGTTCCCTAATAAATATCCATTTATCATTTATCCTGGGTCTAGTAAATCTTTAAATCTAAGCCTTCATGCTGTAATTTTCTACACAAGACTAGGCCTGTCAACATCCTGTCAATAGAGTGGAGAGGGACTTTAAGGTCCTGCTAATCCCTGAGGACCTACAGGCACTTAATGGTAGTACAGGGATTTTGCTTTTGGTTTTTGCTTGTTTATTTGTTTTTGAGACAGGGTTTCTCGGTGTTGCTGGCTATCCTGGAACTCGCTCTATAGAGCACACTGGCCTTGAACTCACAGAGATCCACCTGTCTCTGCCTTCCAAGTGCTGGGATTAAAAGGGTGCACCACCATGGCAAGGCCAGGCTGAGACATTTTTTTTTTCAGTAGTATAGCTGCTAGTAAGGTACTTATGCTCCTATAATTAACCTCTTATCCATGCTCTTATAAGCAACCCTAATGAGATTCATCAGGTCACAAAAACAAAAATGATTAAAAGTACAGAGATTAACTGGGAAAAGGATGGTATGGTAGTTTGAATGTAATTGGCTCTATAGGAGGTGTGGCCTTGTTGGAGGAAGTATGCCACTGTGGGGGTGGGCTTTGAGGACTCTGTCCTATGTTCAAACATGCCTAGTTCAGACCATTTCCTGTTTCCTGTGGGTCAAGATGTAAGAACTCTCAGTTCCTTCTCTAGCACCATGTCCGCCTGTATGTTGCCTTGCTTCCTGTAATGATAACAATGGACTAAACCTCTGAACTATAAGCAAGCCACCCAATGTTTTCCTTTATAAGAGCTGCCATGGTCACGGAGTCTCTTCACAGCAATAGAAACCCCAAGTGGGATGGAGATACAAGATATTGAGGGGGAGAAGAGGGTTGAGTAGTAAGTATATAGCATTAGAGGAATAAGAACAATAGATATATTATTACTGGAACATCCAGAGAAAGAGAAGATACCAAGATACTCCATGGAAAGATCACTAGAAAGGAGAAACTAAAAAGACATAGAAACACCAAAAACAGACACCAAGGGCAACCTAACAGAGGAAGAAAAAGACATTATCAGACACCAAGTGATAAAGAAGGAAAAGATACCAAGGACTGTGGGGTAAAAATAGCAGGTCTCCCCCAAGTTATCATTAAAATATGAATCCCTGATGGGATGGTATTAGGAGGTCGGGACTTTGGAATGTTTTTTGATCATAAGGGGGTAGCATCTCATAAATTGGAACAGCACAGTGTTCTTACCCTCTTTTCTACATGTGAAGTAACAAGACGTCAACAGTCTGCAATCTGGAAGAAAACCTGACAAAAAACCAACATGCCAACACTCCATTCTGGCTTTCTAGTCTGTAGTGTTTTGTTATTCCGCCTGAGCAAACACATATAGAGAAAGTTAAACACTGTTTTGTTAGGATCAAATAAGATGGCTCAGTTGGTATAAGTGCCCTGCTCATTCCCAGAATCCACATGGGATGAAACTTATCATCAGACTTCCACATAGAATAAAATAAAATGCAACAAATTTTTAAAATTTTGTTGGAGTTGGGTACTGATTCTTTATGAATATATGTAGGTAAAGAAAAAAATCACAGAAAAGACATGGAATTTCTAAGTGTGCAATTAAGTGGATCTCTGAATCTATATCTGTTTCTTGTACCTTTTCTTGGCTCTTTTCCTTCTGTTTGTTTTGTCCTATCCAATGTGTTAGTTTTTGTTTTATCTTGTATTATATTACAATCTCTCAGAAGCTTGTTCTTTTCTAATGAGAGACAGAAATGGAGTAGATCTGGATGGGAAGAGAAGTGGGGAGGAACTGGAAGAAGTAGAGGGAGGGGAAACCATGATCAGGATACGAGAAACAAAGTTTATTTTTAATAAAAGGGGGAAAAAAGAGAAAATAAAAAAATCTCAAAATGAGGATCTGAATTTTAAAAAGGTCAGAGATGTTTTGTACTGACAGTTACCACAGTTGAAATTAATTCTTTCTTGCATTATTAAAGTACCCAAGATTAAATTTCAAACAAATGAACAACGATACTCACAGATACTGATGTGTCCTCATTTTTTCTCTTAACACTGGAATCAAACAATACATTTCTCCCTCGTCTTTCACAGTCTTGATATACAATCAGACGAATCTGGCTTGGGTCAAACTCTGGCAAGGGCCAACTTAGAAAAAAAAAAAAAAAAAGAATCCACTTTAGTTACTTTAATAAATACTCTACATATACTATTACAACTAAAAATCTTATTTGATAGACCCAGATACTGTATTATTACCGAAGAACATACACTTGATCTTCATATAAAATGCCACTATTTGGTTCAAGGTATTAAAAATTACACAGGTATGCTTTTTAGGTTAAAAGTAAAAGTAAAAAACTTAAAAAACAATTGGCTACTATCAACATATAAGAAATAATCAATTTATATAAAGGGTTTACTTACTAAACATACTTAACTACAGATTACTAATAAAATCTCATGGAAAGATGACATAACATCCCCCAAAAGGATCAACTCATTAATATGAAAATAATATGACTAAGGATATGAAATATAGGAAATGTAGAATAGGAAAGTCTCAGGAAAAGCAGATTCGGCTGGCTAATAATCAGGATAAACACTCAGTCAAGATTTGTTTCTGTCTTCTCCTGCACCTTGTTAGGAAAGTCAATTTCATAAACGTTTTTGATTTCTCCAGGTAATTTTCAGAAATCAAATACTTAATCATCCCTTTCTTCTCCTCCGCACTTTTTTAAGTCTTTTCATAACCCTGTTCCTTTGTACTGTTGACAAACACTTTTAAAAAAAAAACATCTTTTGGCCCCACTAATGGTCAGATAGCCTAAATTCTTTAGCAAAGAAACAGTGGATAGCTCAATTATCAGTTTAGAAACTTTATCACACTTACTGGAACATTTTCACTGTCAGAGTCTATGCTAGGCTGAACAAGTAAAGTACATGATAATCCATTTCCTAGAACACAGAAATATCAAAACTAATGCCTACAGACTATTACTTTTGCCCACGAGCTTTCTTAACTCTACCCTTACAAAGAATAAAGGAAAAAAAAAATGATTAATAGAGGAAAGGGCAGGTTGACTCTATAGCCACACAGCACAGCACATAAAAGCTGTCTGTTTTTCTGATTCTTACAGACCTTATATTATTGTCAGGAACCATCAAAGAAATGTTCAAAAGGGTATAATAGCTCACATCTACAATCCCAGCACTTTGAAGTGGATTATCAAGAGTTTGTGGCCAACCTGGGCTATATAATGAGTTCTAGGCCAGCCTGCAATACAGAATGAGATCATGTCTCAGAAAAAAAACACAAATCAACAAATAAACTATCTTTAATAGTTTAATCTTTAGCACTTTATAAGCCCAATAAAGTAGCCTATGTTTGTAATCATAGACTCTAGAAGTGGAAGATTCGAAGTCATTTTCCCTGGAACCAAGGCCAGCCTGGGAAGCAAAAGACCTGATGATAATGATTTTGAAAATGAAGAAGATGAACACAAAAAGCAATAGCACCAGAAGAAATGTTTAAAAAGTTGACTTTGTAAACAGCAGAAATCCCTCACACTGACACTAATACCTAAGTACTACAAAGAAAAGGTGGAAGACATAAGTAACACAACAGAACCTTAAATTAATGTATCTGATTTTAATCAGATAAATTAAAATCAGATAAACTAAGGTCCAAGCCGGTAAAATAATTTGGTATATAAATAACTAGATTGTGACCAATAAGTAAACTAATATGATGTGTTAATTTAAAATTTAATTATAAATGCATCCAAGTTACATACACAAAAACGCAAGACTTTCCAAATATTTGCACTGTTCCTGTATAGGCATAATGAGAAAAAATGCAATGAATAGCAGAATCATTAAGACACTCATGCACCTAGAACTAATTTATAATATTTACAAATTACATATTTTAGATACACCTGTCTAAAACAGTCTCAAGAATTCTTCAAGTTCAGAAAACAAATGCCTATAATCTCAGCATTCAGGAGGCTGTAGCCAAGAGGATCAGATTTTTCTCTTTAATTAATTAATTAATTAATTTTCTTATTTTACATATCAATCCCAGTTCCCTCTCGGTCCCTTCCTCCTTCTCTTCTACCCTCACTCCACATGCAGGGTGATGCCTTCATGGAGGGGTCATCTAAATCTGTCAAGTCATTTGGAGTAGGGTCTAGGCCCTCCCTCCTACCTCTATGTTAAGGGAGTATTCCTCCATAGGGAATGTGCTCCCAAAGTCCTTTTGTGCACCAGGGATAAATCCTGGTCCCACTGTCTGAGGTCCCTTAGACTGCTCAGACCTTCTAGCTGAGACCCATGTTCAGGGGGTCTGAGTTGGTCCAATGCTGGATTCCCAGCTATAAGTCTGGGGGCCCACTGACTTCTCCTTGTTTAAGTCAGCTATCTCTGTAGGTTTCTGTAGCCTGGTCTTGTCCTCCTTCCCTGCGAGGATCAGACTTTTTAAACAACGATTTAATTTTATTTGCATACAATAGTCATTAAAGGTTAACTGATTCAAAAAGACATTTTTGATATTCCAACATCCTTTGCCATTAATTTATTACAAATAAATCCCTGCCTACCACAGATCAGAAGTTAGATTGCAAATGGAGTACATTAAGTAAATTTAATACCTTTTCAAATGTAGCCTCTGAATAATTCCACACAGTAAGTTACCAGTTAATGGTACATATTAATAGATATGTGTTAAAGTATGGACAACCAGATTTCCTAGATATAGTAAGGATATAACTAGCATTCCCCCCCCCCAAGAAGGTATTTTAAGCCTTTTAGGAGAATTTCTACAATGTAAATATAACTTCCATATAAAGTAATACATAAGATATACTATTTTTAAAAAAATTAAACTAGAAATTAGACATATCTCAACAAAAATTACCTTCTATAAATACTCTTAAGAAAAACATTCTGGATAAACATCAAAACCTAGATGGACCCAGGTTGCACTGTACACTGGTTTTTTTAATTGTTAAGAGCAATATATTGAGTTTGGCAAAGTTAAGAGTATTTGATCTGATCATACATCCTAGCTTAAGAGTTTTTAAGTTCTGAGCTCACTAGACTTGAGTTCCAATAATAACCTACTTCATCAACATCTATTCAGCATTTCATTATATGACAACTTGTGATAAATGGTATCAACAAATACTTGGTCAATGAAAAACAATTTCATCAACAAGTGAAAAACATGCAACTCTGAATAAATGACATGACAATACCATTTCATTATTTAGCAATGGGAGCTTTTTGTGAAAAGTAGTTACTTTTAAGATCAAGAATTAAATGAAAATAGCGTCCTCCAAAATCCAACTGGTTTTCATACTGGGGAAAGGAGGATGTAAATGAAAAATCACAACACTAAGTAAGGCAACTCCAAAACACTGTCTTACTAATTTACTAGAGTCCATTCTCTTTCTGACAATCCTCCTAATACTACAAGAAGGTTTTTAAAACATTTTTCCAAATTCCTAACAGAACCTACTCATTGGGTTATTCTCCTAATTCTTGAATTCAGTAGAGTTTCAAAAACAGGAAAGGGCTATTAGATTCTTTATTCCGCAAAAAGAAAAAAGTTTGTCTGACCAAAAATTGCTATGGAAAAATTAATACATTTACAAAGCATCGAGATTTGTCCCAATAGATGTATTTCACCTACCATTGTTAACATTAACTAATATGAGTCACCAGCATAACTCAACAGTTTAGTTCATCTGTTTCACACACACTAAACAGCTTTTGATTAACAAAATGCAACAGAAGAGCATATGGATCCCACTTTTATCTCTGATTATAGTGATAGCCAGTGTCAATAAGAAAAAATATGGAATGTTTCATTAATTGGAATGTCATCTTTGTGCCTCACTAACCTTTTCTTTGTATCTTTCCAATGTAAGTATATGTGCTGTTGATGTGAACATGAAAAGATTAAGAATTTGAGGCCAGCCTAACTACATGGTCAATTCCAGGCTCAGCAAGACTATACAGTAAGGCCCCATCTCCAACAAAATAAAAACAAATTCTTCAAATAATCAAAATTATTACCACAACTTTTCATAAAATAATCTAGTAACTTAGCTTTTAATTTTTACTTTCCATGCATTTTAAAGCAAATGTATCACCAAGTTTATAACTAGATATGGGGTGATTTTGTATGGTATCTGGAATTAAGCTGAATATTACTGACATCCTATTTTTCTTAAGCAGTTCCACTTTGCAAAATCCCTAAAAATTCCAGTTTATGTACAACTGCCAAGCCAGGTTAATAATAGCAATGAACCATACTCATCTAAAACCACAAGACTGTCAGGTGACATAACAAGAATGAATTTAACTCAAAAGCTCTCCATGCTGCAATACAAAAACGGTGTAATCCTAGCAATGGGACCATGAAGAGTCCATGCTAATGACAAAACCTATTTTTGTAAAAGGCTTCATTTCTACAGTTTTGCAAGTAACATACCACTTTTTTGTTTCACTTAAGAGTGGGATTTCACAGAGGTAACTTGGTACTTTTCTCTTTACTACAAAGTATAGGACAAATGAAAATCAATCTCAATACCCTTGTAAACTAAGCCCTACCTGGCAGCTTGTGCAGATCAAGATCGTCTACCATGTTTAGTGTTTTTAGGGCACTTCTGTTAATTCTTATGCAAGACTGGGGGAGGTGGTTCTTCATGCAATCAGGAAAATGAAAAGCAGGAGAAAGTAAAAAAGGAAAGAAAATAGGGGGGAAGAAGGGGGAAAGAGGAAAGAGGAGAAAGGAAAAGGGAAGAACTAGAAGGGAAAGGAGAGAAGGAAAGAGGGAAATGGTAATGGAGAGAGAGAGAGAGAAGAGGAAGGCAAGGAAAAGGGGGGAAAAGGAAGAGGAAAGGAAGGGAGAGGGGGAAAGAGGCAGGGAGAAGATACCCACAAAGACATGTCCCTAGTGCCTGTGTCCTCTAACTAGGTCCAACCTCCTCAACTTTCAAAATAGTGCCACCACCCGGGGATCATGCCTCACAACACTGGACTTTCTAGGGATCATTTTATGCACAGTGGTTTGACTCAGTAAAAGCTATCCTGAGCACAGGGCTCAGGCAACCATAGCTATAACACAGCTCTTCAATAGTTCACACCCGAGGAATTCAGGTTTACCTCTTAGTAAACGAGAAAATGGAAAAGGTTCTTTCTCAATTTCTGTGTGCCCATACACAAAATCTTAGAAGCTATCTACATTGCTGACCAGCAAATGAAAAATAAGCCTCATTAATCATAGTACCATCATGGTCAGTATGTAAAATTAGCTCACTAAACTCAACACTTATACTGCATTTAAGAGGACAAGTCTAGCCGAAAATACTGACTTTTGTAGAAATGTAGTTCAGTAGTATAGCCACTTACTTCCTATTTAGAACTTTAGCTCAGTTTGGCTGCTCTTCCAGAGGCAAGTATGGGGAGGGAGAAAGGGAAGTAAGCAAGCAAGCAAGCAAGCAAGCAAGCAAGCAAATAAACCTGCCAATGGAATTATAAACTTCAATAAAATCACCATGTCAAATTACTTGGCTAGTTCACAAAAGAGACTCTTAAGCTTGCTTTACAAACAGGGTTTTTCAGCAGGGTTATGTTTTAACATTATCAGCATGTTCTTTCACAATACCAAAGGATGGGTGTGTGTGTGTGTGTGTGTGTGTGTGTGTGTGTGTGTGTGTGTGTGTGTGTGTGTGTGTGTGTGTGTGTGCGCGCGCAAATATGACTAATGTAGTAGCACAAATGCCTAATACAACAGCCTATTTACCTTCAATCTAAGTAACAGACAATATGCTGAGACCAAAAACAATTACCCATCCCTAACATGGCAGAAACATAAGAATGGCCTGTGAATCAGCAAAACTTGGATTTAAATCTTCCCTGCCACATACTGACTGATTTTGATATTAGATACAGCTACCTAGAAAATTACTTATGCTCATTAATATTAAAAATTACCATACTCAGAAGATCCACAAATAAGTCTGTTAATTTAATCAGAATACAATAATGCTAGTTTGTCACAAATGTAATATTTCATTATCTTATATATTCAACACAATGTGTTTTCCTCATAATCTTCTATATTCTTAGAATCTATAAGTGGGTTAGAAAGATGGCTCAAGGGTTAAAAACACTGGCTGCTCTTTCAAATGACCTGGGTTTGATTACTAGCATCTACAGCCATCTGTTACTCCAGTCTTAGCGGATCGGATCTGGACACCCTCTTCTGGCCTCCAATGACACCAAGCATGTGGTTGGTACCCAGACATACATGCAGGCAAAACAACCACACATATAGAATAAAATAATACTATTAATGTTTTAATTTAAAAAATTATAAATGTTTTTATCTGAGAAACATGGGTTTACCAGGATGCCAAAGAGGTATTTTATAGGGAAACTAATTAAGAATGTCAGTCTCTGATACAATTACACAGAGAAAATGTGTCTAACTAAGGGACATGGTAGAAACATGAGATAGTGAAGGAAGACTAATGATTTGCAATGGTCACAAAAAAAGTCTAATTTTTGTGACTAATTTTGTAAATTAATTTCAGAGTTCCTTAAACATAATAGGCAAGTGCCCTACCCTCAGCCTAATGCTGATTCTTAATAGTCTTTTGGAAATTTAAACTAATAAAATAAAAATAAATTCAAAAGATTTCCTATTTGTATGTCTTAGCCTTCTTCCCTTCTCACCCTCCTCCATTGCTGACTTCTCTCCCCCATCCTTTCTCAGTACCACTGGCATTTAAATCTATGTTAAACTCTCTTCTGAATAAACACCAAATTTGCTTTAAACAAAAGATTTCCTGCTGTCTTCACAGGTAATTAAAATAGATTCTTACTTTCCTCCCCCCGCCACCCCCCCAAAGACACTCTCAGCCATCTGCAATACAAAGGCCTTTAACTCCAGCATTAGGAGTCAGAGGCAGGAGTTGTTCCAGGCTAGCCTGGCCATCAAGGCTATAGGGAGAGACTCTGACTCAACAAACAAACAAAAAGGTATTCTTCTTTTTCAGGTGCGTTTTTCTTCCATATTGACTTTCTTTCCTACATCCTCTCATTTTCCTTCTCTATAACTATTTAATATTAAATTCTTCAACTTCAAATGCATGTTAATAAACTGTAAAGTGTAATAACTGTAGCCATTTCTTAAATGTAACAATGGAATGTATTCTGCTCTAAGAAGTCATTTTCAAGTATTGCACCTTCTCTTCCTTCCTTCCTCCCTTCCTTCCTTTTCTTTCTGCAATGCAGTTTTGCTCCTAGTTGTTGTAACATTGTGTTGGCATAATGCTTTTCTCCCATTCATTTATAATTGTTTACATTCAGGTAAAAACTGTAAAATACCTAACAAACTCATTTTAGTGTAAAAGCAAGCAAACCCTTTTTATCTACCATTCCATTGCACTTTTTTTTTCTTCTTCTTTTTCTTTCTCTTTAAATTTTCCTCTTTATTTGTCCATTCTACATCCCAACTTCAGCCTACACCAACTCCTCTCCTCCAAGTACCCTCCCATTCCCACTGCTCCTTCCCAATCCTTGACCCTCACCTCTACCCGGAAAAGGGCAGGATTCCCAAGGACATAAACAAAATATAGCATATCAAGCTGCAGCAAAATCAAGCAGTGCATCCTGCACCAAAGCTAGACAAGGCAATCCAGCATGAGGAATAGGGTCCTAAATCCCAGCAAGTGTCAGAGACAGTCCCCATTCCCACTACCAGGAGTCCCGCAAGAAAACCAAGCCACACAACTGTCACACATATACAGAGGGCCTAGATCAGTCCCAACACAGGCTTCCTGTTTGGTGACCCAGCTTCCCTGAGCTCCCAAGACCCCAGGCCAGTTGACCCTTTGGGTCTTCCTGTGATGTCCCTGAAGCCCTTGGCTCCTACAGCCCTTCCCCATTTTGCTTTCTTAAAAACAGTTAAAGAGTCTTTCATTTTTCAAATACCATAAAGGCAATATGCAGATGTGGTGTCTCCTTGGTGCTAACCACAACAATCAAGTCTTAGTGGGTAAGACTTTGAAGAACAGATTGGAAACTGCATATCTTAGAGCTTTTCATTTAATGCATTTTATTTACACTTTTCCATGTATTTTAAGATTTTTTTTTTTCTTTTTTTTAACTCACAAGGCCTTTTGTTACTACAAAAGAATACTCGGCCTACATCACTAAGGTCACTTCCTCTCTGTGTGAAATGCAGCCTCCTGGGGATTGGAGAAACAGCTCAGTTGTTAAGAACATGACTGCTCTTCCAGATGACCCAGGTTTGATTCCCAGCACCCACATAATAGCTAACAACTGTCTGCAATTCCAGTCCCAGGGTATCTGACACCTTCTGGCCTCCCCAGGCACTAGGCACACATGATATTCACAGATGTACATGCAGTGAAAACACCTTACACATAAAATAATTTAAAAAAATAAAAAAGAAACACAGCCCCCAACACTTAGAAAAAAAGCAAAGTTAGATAGCTTCTAAATGCCAAGACAAGAATGGGTACACAATTAAAATTGTCAGTATGATTTTAAACATGTGTATGTTTCTTGGGTCCCTAGAAATATTTAGTATACATCAGGAATGTTTTAAGGAGTAATCATTGAATTTGAGCACTTTTCTTGAAGGAGTCTCAGAAGTGTATAAAGCCAAATATGTGATAGGAGTAAATGTTTCTTCATGATCTCTCTCAGTAACCTGTGAGGATCACAAACTATCTTCAACTAGGTTGTACTATCTTCAGCTAGGTTGTAATTTATAATATCACTCACTCACACACACACACACACACACACACACACACACACACACACACACACAATCAATGTCAGGACAAACAAGAGCATTTACATGTAAGATATATGATTTCTGCATTAAAGAACTACAATGCATTCAACCTATATAAACTGTCATTTTCTCATAACTTCATGCCCAAGTTAAAAAGCAAAAGAAAACAACAACCAAAAAAAAAACCAAACTAAAAAAAGAAAATGCAAGAAAGATTCTAATGCATAGCTAAGCTGCAGTGAAACATTAGTGTGTGTTTCTAGTTACAAACTACTATAAATAAGATAGGAGACAGCAGACAAGTCGACATAAGACCAACTGGTACCAGAAGACAATGAGGCTGTTTTCCTGCAAACAGTTGTTTGATTGTTCACACTATGTTTTCAGAAAGCTAAACAATCTTTCCTCTGAAACTTTAAAGTTAACACATAAAAGACATGGCCAGGTATTCAACTGAAGATTTTAGCAGAAAGAAAATGCAAACTCAAAGAATCTCTCACACATATAATAAAACAGTAAGGGTAAGAAAAAATTCATTAAAAAAAAAATCTAACCTAATTAGTTAATCATATCAATTTCATACTGGACTTGTAAAATGCTTTAGGATAGTATTAATGCTAGTTATTTCTGCTTTTTAGTTAAGTGTAGAATTTTATACTAGTAATTTTAGTTGGATATATTTTTAAAACTCGACATGGAAAAAGCTGAATTCAGTAAATACTCAAATGTAAAAATGTCTGATTTCTAGGACATTATCACCAACCCAAAAATGCAACTTCTGCTGAAATACTTCAGGAAAGTATCAAGCTCCACACTAAACAAAATACTGTGTTTTTTGCTGCCATGTGTCTGCTGCCATGAAGCCAGAGAAGAGACAATAGTTGCAACAGCTAGAGACAGACAAGGGATCTATTTAAAAGTTGAGAGGTGGCATCAGAGATTTATTTAGGGCACTGGAATTGTTCTGCATCACTGGTGGTAATTAGTAACTCTATGCATCTGACCAGGTGCAACACTCACATCACTCTAATAACAGTGTGAACATGCATGTTCACAGCAGCACTAGTCACAAAAATCAGAGGTAGAAAGTTATCCCAATATTTACCAGTGACTGGGTATATACAGACTTATACAGAACATTCAGTTTTAGTAGTACTGAAGCATGGATGAATAAATGGATATAAAGTCAAAGGAAAGTCAAGACATGAAAGGTCACAGGACTCCATGTATATGTAATATCCAAAATGGGTAAATCCAGAGAGATAACAGAGATTGGTAGTTGCCAGAATGCTTGAAGGGAAAGAAAATAAATTAACTCCTAAATGCAGGAGTTTTACTTTGGACTAATGAGAATGTTTTGTAACTAGATATGAGGGCAATTACCTAACACCATAAATATACCAAATGCCACTGAACTGTTTATAGTGGTTATTTCCATGTTGCATGAATTTTGTCCATATGTATGGACAAAATGCATATGAATGATATGCATCCTGGATCATTTTTCATTAGTAACCAATTTAATGACCTCCTGACAATGATGAACAGTGACAATAACATATGCCTTAATAAATGGGAAAGGCATATCTACATTCAGCATGCTTATCGTTTAAGGGATATGCAAACATATCTCTGTAAAAATCACAATATAAAAGTTTTAAAAATTACACATGATTACCAAGTTTTATTTGAATGATAAAGCTTGAAGAGAATTCCAATAAATCTCAGAAATTTAGTTACTGGCTTTTGGCTTTGACAGGTATGCCAAGGTTTGAATCTCTCCAACATTATTATAAGCTCATGAACTTTGGTGGGGACAGAGGCCTTGTTCTTGACACTGGAATGAGAAGGCCAAGATGAGTCACAAATTACCTAACTGCCAGAGCTGAGTGATATGACAGCAGGATCACAAGACATTAAAGGCCAGAATTCATGCCTGTATCTATCCAGAAAAAGTATCGCCTATGCTTCACATATACAGGAACACGAAAAAATAAAACTAAATAAACAGACCACAATTTTTAAAATCTTAGAATTCATATTCAAGCCTTATGAGGGTGTAGAGTAAACTGAGCTCTCTACATGGCTGGATGAAAATCATCACAATCAGTAAAATAGTGGGTAAAAACAACAAGGTAGTCAGGAGGCAGAGGCAGGGGACTTCCCCAGGTTTGGGACTACCTGATCTAGATACTAAATTTCAGGCCAGCCATGACTATACAGCAAGACCTGGCCTCAAACAATAACAGTAATAATAATATAGCAGAAGCTGTTAAAGTCCTCGACATAATCCTACCTTATGACCTATAAATTCAATTTAAGCTAAATATTCCAACAAACATGTACATGTACTTTCTCCTAATTTTACAAAAATGTTCACAGCAGTACTACTATTATAACTGTAAACTAAAAATATCCTAATATTCTTCAACAATCATGTAGGTAAAGAAATTATGATATGTACATAAAACAGAAAACTTCATTATTATAGTGCTTAACTAAGGATAACTGTGTGCCCAGGAGACATTTGTGGGAAGACATTTCTGGTTGTGACAATTGGCTAAACATCAGGGATGACAGTAACACCCTGAGATGTACAAAAAAAACTTACAACAGAGAATTGTGTTTCCAAAGGCCTAAAGCACTGACATTGAGAAATATTGTACTACAGCAATTAAAGCATATGAACTAAACCATTTGGGCTACATAGATAAATTAAAATACCATGTGGAGGGGGGAGGGGAGAGGAGAAAGCCAGACAAGGAAGTGTACATGTAAGAATCTATACGAATCTCAAAGTCAAGCAAACTTTATCCCAGGGTTTTACGTTAGGGCAGTGAGGTCATGGTAAGTTAGGACTTTAGAAAGGAAGACAATACTCTATTTCTTGAGCTGAGTAATAGTTATTTGGTACTAAGTACAAATTTATTAGCTAGAAACTTTCTTCTACAATACATAAAGTTCTACACTGAAGAAAATTAAATGTTTTTCTACTGAAAATCAACTAAACTTCATATTACATTGGCAATTTTCTCTCTGTCACTTACTAATTTGGTTAGTATTAATCAAGTTTTATTTTTGTATTTACATATTTTTGATTACACAAGCAAGAGACTTTACCAGGGAGATTACAATGAATTTAAGATGTGAAAAACATCCGTATCGCCCTATGGTTACATCTCCCTGATATAACCTGTTACAACACTGTTGTGTTTAATTCTAGATTTTTTTCTTACAGGTTGACAAGTATTATAAAGTCAATATGCACACATTTACAAAAGCAAGACCACAATAAAGAACTGTCCTGAAATTTCTTTAAAACGATACATGTGGAAATTTCTACCACAACATATCATACAGTCTTCTAAAGTATTTATGTAACTTACCTAATCAATCTAATAACAAAACTCTATGTACATGAATTACTTAATCCATCTCCTAATTATGGACATAGAAACAAATTAAATTGAAAATAACTTCAAATAATGCTCCAATGAGCAGCATAGTGTGCTTCTGTGATTATTTCACACACCCTCTGCTTCCAAAATAAATGAGACCATTACTTTCTCACTACCATACAAAACACAATTTGTTTTTACAACTTTTACCTGAGACAACTACTTTTCCTAATCTGTCAGAGAAACAGCTCAGTATTTACTGAGTATTATTTATTTATAGATATATTTCAAAATTTTAAAAAACATTTGTAGGCTTTCTTGTATATAACATTTGTAAAGGAAAGAAAGACCTTAATGCACTTAACTTTGTTTTCCTCATACACAAAACACAACTTATTTTATAAAACCACTGAGTTGTCAAATATGCAAACAGGCAAATATAAGTCATGATGACTGGCACCTCAAAACCCGCCTTGGAGACCTACAAACCAAAACAGTCACATGTCCAAAAGCTTATCCTAGAAGACTGAGAATGAATTCAGGTACAAACATTTAAAGGATTTGTAAAGAAGTCCAGATGATTCACTCTAGGATGAAAAGCACTATGCCCTCTTAAAATATACACAGAATTTCAGCCGTTAGATACTAGGTTTCTTGGGTTTGAAAGTCTTGTTTTGGACCCTCTGTGACAAATGAATTTTAAAAGTTTTCAGGTTTATTAACAGCTAAGATTAATTTCAAAGGCAAGCATTCTTATTTACTAAACATCTTATATACAGATCATTATGCTTTGATTAATAGCATAAAAATAAATAAAAATCTCTTAATTTCTCCATTTTAAAATTGTGCATAATCATGTACTACCTTCAAGTATAGAATAACTTGATGACTTTATTAATTATTCCCTCTGTAAAACTCGCAGAAAACTCCCTATAAGCTATAATGTATCAATATAAGAGAGATATGTTTTTAAAAACTAAGAAAATACTAGAAGATAACATCTTTCCAAAAAAAACAGTATTGGATGATCAGGAAGAATTAATTTTTATATATGAAGTACAAAAAAAAAGTATATGTTTTTATGAGTATTAAGAGGGAAGAAAAAACATAAAAATACATTAAATTCTACTTGCATAAAATTTTAGAATAGGTAAAAATAATCTATAATGATTGAAAAATCAGACCATAGATTTTCTTGGGGGAAAATCAAAAGTGGTTATTTAACTACAAAGGAATAATGGGGGGCTTTAGAGGTAACCAGTTCTGTCATGACTGCAGTGGTTGCTACATGTTTGATTTATTTTGTTTTTTAATACATGTGTGTACTTGTTCACATGTATGTGGGCAGTTATACATACTGATGTGCGTGAATGCATGTGTGATGTGTGTATTTGGAAGCCAGAGAACAATCTCAGTGTTATCCTCCAGAATGCTCTTTACCTTCTTTGAGACTTGTCTCTCTTGGCCTGGAGGTAGCCATCCAGCCCCAGGATCTACCCACCCAACCTTGCTTCCCTGGTGCTGGGAATACAAGTGCATCGCCACACAAAACATTTCCATATGGGTGCTGGGGATTAAACTCAGTCCTCATGTTTGTGAGGCAGCAATTTACTGACTGAACCATCTTTGAAGACCCATTGTATACTGTTTTAAAATGTACTGAGAATTTGTTTGAATTAAGTAAGGTTAGGATAAAGAAACAGACACAGAAAGGATTATAATGAAGGAAAGTTTATGCTCAAGAGTCATCAAAAAATGAGAGGAATATCAACTTTTTCCAATTGGCAAATGAAGTGCCAGGATGAATATGGTGGTAAGACATAGAAAAGTGCCCAGGCCCTTTAATGTGGCTTCCATAGGGAAGAATGAGCTAAGGCGAGGCTGGCTAGTTTGAGGAACTTCAGTGGTCTCCAGAATATGGCCAAAGATCTTAAGTTGTAATACCTGGCCTGGGGTAATTACAGCAGAACAGAGACCCAGGGTAAAAGGAGGAACTGGGGAGTAAGGTTCAACTTGTTTGCATATCTGGAGAAGGAAGTTGATAATGTTTGTTTTTTTTAAATAGAATTTCTTGAGCTATGTAGTCCAGGCTAGTCTTAAACTTAGTTGTTTGAACATGAAAAGCATACTCCCCATAAAGTAGTTCTCTGCTATACATATACACACCTCACATATCCACATATATATGTATACACATATATACATACATACACACAAGCATATATATATATGTGTGTGTGTGTGTATACATACATACATACATACATACATACATACATACATACATACATACATACATATTTAAATTCGCTAGCTCTGGGAGGAGTGATTTCCAAAGATAAGTAAGGTCTGAAATATCAAAACATCACAAAATATGAAAAATAAAAACACATGATAAACTTTGTATTTAGAAAGGTACATTTTATTTATTAACTACATCTTATTTCAATAATACTGATTTAAAAGAAAAAAATGTAAGAATAAAGATACATCACAGGAGCTAATTAACTGAAAGAGGAAACAGCACCAAAAAAATAAAAATCTTAGTTTAGAAGAACCAGATCTAGAACTAGTTCTAATTTCTATACAGCTTATGGTACCTAGATTTAGTTCTAATTTCTATAAGGTGAACATGATCAAATTCTCTAGAACATGGGTTTTACCATTATCTCAAAAGTAATCAGTTATAATGCTCATTTCTTTCCTCCTCCTTTTTCTTGGGGAATGGGATAGGACCTGTCATCACTGGACCCAACAGTGTTTAATTAAAGGCACCATCTTTGTTTCCTACCTTATTTTCTATTCTTTCTCTCCATTTATTTTATGTGTGTGTGTATACAGTATGTGAGGTGTTTGGGGGGCAACATGCACAAGTTGATTCTCTCCTTCCATGCAGGTCCTGAGGTTAAACTCAGGTGGCCAGACATGGAAGCATGCTACTTTACCCACTTAAACACCCTACCAGATCTTTTTTTTTTTTTTTTTTTTTTCTCGACCATTGATTCTAAACTCCAGCTGGTATAACTAGTTTGATTGAAGGAGGGCCAGGAATAAAAATCTTTCTTTGCTTCCCTGATAGTTTTAACACAAATACTAGGAGTTGAGAATTAATAGTATGTATATAGATAGAGTTATATAATTACTATTCCTACATCTTAATTTGAAAATTTCATGTACAAGTACACTGTATTTGCCTCATTTCTTCCTTCTACTTCCAGCTCCTCTCTTGTCCTCCAACCACTCTTTGTACCAATTCTTTTGTACTTTTGTTCTACATGTGTACACACACACACACACACACACACACACACACACACACACACACACACACTTCATGCTGCCCTTATTTGCATGTGTTTAGGGCTGAGGACTGATCATTTAGGAGTGGAGTTTCTTCTCTGAAAACAAAGAAACCAACCAAACAAAACCAAAAACAAGTTCTCCTTCCCTCAGCAACCATTGACTGCCTATAGGTCTTCATTTAAATACAGGACCTTGTGAAATTTTCCTCCAAGCTAGCATGTAGACTGGTATGGTCTTTGTAGGTCTTTAAGGCAGTCATGTTATTGAGAGTTCATGGAAGCAATATCCCTGTCCAGAAAAAACTATCATGCACTATTTATCTTGTTTCTCAGGCTTTTATAATCTTTCCAACCCCTCTTCTAAGATGGTCCCTGAGCCCTAAGTGAGGGGGTATATTACAGATGTTTGGGGCTGTGCTCTCACTCTGACTAGTGTTTTGTTAACTTGATACAATTTAGACTCCTGGAAAGAGGAAACACAATTGAGAAAAAGTGCATCAGATTGGCTGTAGGCAAGTCTGTGGGACATTATCTTGATTAAAAGGGCCATGCAACTACTAGAAATGGCATCACCCCTGGGATGGTGGTTCTGGATGGTATAAGAAAGCAGGGTGAGCAAATCATGAGGAGCAAGCCAGTAAGCAGTATTCCTCCATGGCTTCTGCTTCAGTTCTGCCTTGATTCCCTACCCTGACTGTTTTCAGTGATGGATGATGTGGAAGTGCAAGTGAAATAAAAATTCTTTCCTCCCTAATTTATAGTCATAGTTTATCACAACAATAGAAACTCCAAGCTAGCAATGCACAGTCACTCTCTACATTTTGACCAGTTGTGGATCTATTAGTCTTCATTTGCTACAAAAATAAGCTTCTTTGAAGAGATATAAGAGCTGCACTTATTTATGGATACAAGGATGAATATTCAGAAGGCAGTTGGAAACTATATTACTTTAGTAATATGGTAATAGTAGGGTCTCTTATTAAGACTAACCTTTCCAGCTATGGATTCTTGGCTAGGTTTACAGTATCAGTCATGAGTTACCTCCAGTTGAGTGGGCTTTAGGTCCAATTAAACAGGTGTTAGTTGCCCCCAAGATACAAGTACTACTATTGTGCCAATGGAGATGTCCTACTGATCCAGTCTCATCATTGTGATGATTCTCAGGCTTTACAGGTGGGTAGAGGCTGTTGGCAACTTTTCTCCCTTGGCAGCTTGCAGAGTACCTTCTAACAAATGAGGCTAATCCTCAGAGAAGGCTTTCATGTCAATATCAGCTTGATTTCTCCAACTCCTGTAACCAAAGCGTATAGTGTCTTCAGCAATAGGGTCTCACCTTGATGCTCTGGCAAGCAACCGAGAGCAATGGAAATGGACTATTATTGTTTTGGGGGTCTCTTGAACCTCCCTGATCAACAGCTCCAAGAGAGATATCCCCTTGTCTAACACTGGAGATTTTGTTAGACAAGTCTATGGCCCCTGGGGAGCACATTATCTCACTGAGGGAATTGCTGGGGATTGAACTCAAGGACTCGTGCACTTGAAGCATTAGCTTTACCACTAAGCTATACCATCAGCCATCTCAGTATATTTATAAAGTACAGTGGATCCCAGAGATCCAGTATAATGTAAAAGTAAAATGAGACCAAAATAAGGTAACAGTCATAAAATAAGAAACCAAATTTCTAACCCCTATGAAAAAAAGAAAAATATATAAATCAAAAGCATCTCCTGGCCAATTTATCAGAAAAGAAAAAATACTTAATATCCCAAGTCATTATAGCCATTTAACTGGATTCTGTAACTCTAGAGACAATGAATGACTCTCCTTCCTACTCTGAAATGTTTACACTACAGCCTAGAAATCACATTATATGTATCCCTGTTAACATTTTCCACATTTATCTCCTGGTCACAGAAGAAAGAGTAAACAAGAGTAAACACAGTTTTCCTTCTGGCTGCTACTCTCTAAGGCAGCTTCCTTAACAAAGGTGTTAGGGATTGGGCTGTTTGCACATGAAGAACTCACACTACCCTTCTAATCTTAGGTCTAGACAGAAAACATGTGAATGCTATTTACAGCCACAACAGTACTGTGGCAGTATCCAAGAGTTAGATAATATAAAAATGCATATGAAAACCCTAAAAGAAATAAACAAGTGTCTTGAAGAATAGAATATGAGCTTTTTTTTTTTTTTACTTCACTAAACAAAGCCAGATCACTTTCCAAAATGCCTGTACAAGTTTATACTGCTATAAGGACTATGTAACTCACTGTTCCATATTCTTGTTAATAGCTGGTACTAGTCCAACATTTTGGTCTTTGCCAGTCAATGTCAATGTGTTTACCACTCTTTACCAAAATAAGTTGGCTATAGTTTTGGTAGGTACATTTAATCTATCCAAAGTTAAGAAAACATCCTTCTAAATTTACTACAAGCTTTTTTTAAAGCAACAAATGTAAGCTGAGTTTTTTTCAAATAAGTAAATCTGAATCAACTGGCTAATCATGTAGGATTTCTCCTTTAATCAATAACAATTACATATAGTTCAATATGCCAAGCATTGCTGAAAGGCTGTTAGATAAATCCTTCTAGCAAACTGATGAAGTCTTATTTCACTTAACAGACTAAAAAACAGAGGCACAGAAATTTAGTAACTTGCCATAGGTTCAACCAACAAACACCCAAACTTAAAACCAACCTATATTCTAATTTTCTATATTGATTCTTTTTTCTGTTGTTAGTATCACTGGATAAACTATAAAGAGAAAGATTTATTTAAGTTCACAGTTCAGGTAGTGATAGGGTTCTTGTGGGCAGAGTCCCAAGGCAGTGCAGGGCAAGGGGCAGGGAGTACACAGTGAAGCTCCTTTGATCTTTTCTTTCTCTTCTTATAAAGTTACTAATGTTCAATCGTGTAGCCTCCAGTCTAATGATCTTATCTAATATCCTAATTACCTCCTTAAGGTCACACCTCTAAAAAACACAGTTGGGTTAATTTCCATCCTTATTATATGCCAAAAAACGGATTAAACTCCAGTTTGCATTTCAAAAGGTGCAAGCCATGTTCCCTCCATGGCATGTGCCCAACCTGTGGGATTACAACCCCTGTGAGGGTCAAATGACCCTTTCACGGGGGTTACCTAAAGCCATAGGAAAACATAGATATTTACATTATGATTCATAACAGTGGCAAAGTTACAGTTATGAAACATCAATGAAAATAATTTTAAGGTTGGGGATCACCACTACACAAGGAACTGTATTAAAACATAGGAAGAACCACTGTGTTACCACTGAGAAAATTATTTAATTTCTGAGTGCTTCTGATGAGCTCCATCTATAAAATGAGGCTATTACTCAGTTTGTTTAGTTGTCTTGAGGAGTAATTTAATGAGTACAACTCTCTATGGTCCTTAAAATTCTGCCTGGAATGAATGTATTAAATGAATATTACAAATACTAACAACACATACTAAAGAGATGGCTCAGCACCTCAGTATATACTGTATCCGCATTAAGCAACTAACAACTACCTGTAACTGGAGCTTCAGTTTCCACACTCCCAGCTACCTGTACTAATGTGCACATACTCCATCCCCAATATACAATTAAAAATAATTTTTAAAAATTTAAATGTTAACAATATTCTCTTACCTTTTCTTAATTATAGAAAAGTTTCATTTAAAATTATGATTATTTACCTAAGTGTCACCTTTGGGGATAGGGTGGGCAAGTTCATCTATTTCAAGAATTTTCAATTTTTTTCTTTTAATTCCCTCCTATGCAATCATTTCTAGTTCATTAATTTGATTCCTACAACTTAACTGCTTCTATTTTCTTTGGATTTATTTTCTAAAAACATTAAGTAGAGCGCTCAACTTATGTATGTACATCAAATAAATGTTTTGTTTTGTTTTTAGTTTTGTTACTTTTTGGTTTTTATGACCAGGCACCATCATGCCCACCTCTACAATAATTTGTAGTTTCAAATTGTTTTGTTACTGCATATTCAACAAGAGAAGAATGTCAAAAATTACCTACCACAATAGTAATCATGCCATTTTATCTATTTTAATGTTTTGTTGTTGTTGTTGTTGTTTTAAGGCATGAATGCTCTGTCTGCATATATGCCTATATGACAGAAGAGCGCATCAGATCCCATTATAGATGGTTGTGAGCCACCATGTGGTTGCTGGCAACTGAACTCAGGACCTCTGGAAAAGCAACCAGTGCTATAAACCACTCAGCCATCTCTCCAACACCCATTTCTGTTTTATATATTTCTATTTTATTTATTTTGGTTCCTTTCATTAGTTTTTTAGGTAAGTTCTCTTTATGTAGCCCTGGTAGTTATATAATTCAAAGAGATCCTCTTGCCTCTATTTCCAGATTAAAGCATGGGTCACTATACCAGATTGTGTAGCTCTAAGACATGTAGCAAATAAAACTGAGCTTACCATAAGGAATTTTGGGGTTTTTTTCTTCTTCCTCCTCCTTCCTCCCTACTCCCTTCTCTTTTCCTCTTCTTCCTCTTCCTCCTCCTCCTCTTCTTCTTCTTCTTCAAAACAGGATTTCTTTGTGTAGCCTTAGCTGTCCTGGAACTTGTTCTGTAGACCAGGCTGGCCTCAAATTTACACAGATCCACTTGCCTCTGCTTCCCAAGTGCTGGGATTAAAAGTGTGCACCACCACTGCCCAGCTAGTAATTTTTTGTTTTACATTCTGTTTTATATGCTACAACTGGAGCTATACCAGCTTTCTTTTTGCTGTATAGGTATTTTATTATCTTAACCCTTTATTTTTAATCTTTCATAACTTATACTAATATACCTTTAAAATATGTTTTTAAGTATCCCATGTTACTATTGATGATTAATAGCACAATGTTGTAGAAGATTTAAATTATAACTTCGTTACAGCTTTCTATGGAGATAGGGGCTTCTGAGTGGGATCACAAGCACTACCATATCCAGTACAACTTAAAAAAATAAAAATGGACTGTGAGGCCCGGCAGTGGTGGCAGATGCTTTTAATCCCAGCACTCAGGAGGAAGAGGCAGGTGGATCTCTGAGTTTGAATCTAGCCTGGTCTACAGAGTGAATTGCAGGACAGCCAGGTCTGTTACACAGAGAAACCCAGTCTCCTCAAAAACAAACAAACAAACAAAAGACTGTGAATTTATCAAAATGTTCATAAATTGGGCTGGGGTGTATTTCAATGGTACAGTGCCTACCTACTCTATATTAAGAGAACAATCCCAGCACTGCAAAATAAACAAAAATAAACAAGTTTAAATGAGCTGTATGGGGAGAGTGACTTAATTTGCCCACACTACCATTCTTTTCTTTGAATTATCAGGCATGATTTAGCAGTGCAAGGACTCTATAATATTAGCAAATTAAATAAAAAGAAAATGATTGCTGGTAAATGTCTACTGTCAAGTTTGTCTTCTTCATCCTGTCTTAGCCTCAGCCTTCACACATAACCCATGTGTATTTGCTTTAGAAAATGTCAAATGTCATACTCAAGGTCAATAAGAACTTCAGAGAAAGAAGAAGCAGGCCCTTGGAAATTAAAAATATGATAGTTGAAATTAAAGCATGCTTGCATAATTCACTACAAAATAATACTTACAAAATATTTTAGAGGTACAATGTAAAACTGATTTGATAGAAATTGGCAAGAAAAAAAAAAGAAACCCAAAGGCTCAATAAAGAAAGCTCCACTTGAAATCTTACTAACAAAGTCCGAAAAGAAGTGTCAGAACTGTGAAAATCATATAAGAACATTCCCTAGAACTAAATGCCTCCGACTGAAAGAATGGATACCAGCAAATTAATTTGTGTAACAATACCCAAACAAAACCCAAGGTAGATTATTCAGAATTTCCAGAAGAAAATCCAGTATCTTTTTTGATTTTTCAGCTACAATATTAGTAGCCACAAGATAATAAAGTAATGTCTTTGAATTTCTACATTAAAATTATTTCAATTTAGAGTTGTTGTTGTTGTTGTTGTTGTGTGTGTGTGTGTGTGTGTGTGTGTGTAGTATATGTGTTCAAGTGTGTGTGCCGGCTAGCTAGAGGTTGGCACCTGGTATCTTCCTCAACAGAGTTCCACCTTACTTTCTGTTTTTAGTTTTTCAAGACAGGGTTTCTCTGTGTAACAGCCCTACCTAACTCCACCTTATTTTTTGAGATAAGGTCTTTGAACTTGAAGCTCTCCAGTTTTGCTATCCCCAGGGACCTTCCTGTCATCATCTCCCCAAAGATAGTATTACAAAAAAAAAAAAAAAAAAAAAAAAATGCTACTGATCCCAGGTTTTTACAAGGGTGTTGGGTATACATGAACTCAGACCCTCACGACTTGCATGACAAGCACTTCACTAACCACACCATCTCCCTAGTCCTTCAATCTAGAATTCTATAACTATCAGACTGCCAAGCAAGCATAAAAGCAGAATTAATTTTTAGGTTTGTAAAATGTTGTATTTCTTTGTTATAATGTTAGACTATTCACAGATAATTTCTATTATATTTCTGCATTGTTACAGATGTATAGTTTGTAGCTTCTAAGCTACGAATTAATCCAAAATATAAAAACTTATAGCAAATCCATATTGTGAGGGTTCTATGAACAGGCCACACTTGATTCACTTTCTCATTGCCTCACAATCTGCATTTTCCTGATATAAATGAAAAATTTTTTAAAAAATTATATGCACACTATAGAGCTTGAAAAGCAGGCTAACAAACCTCAAAGCCCCATCCTCCAAATATAGCACTGATTAGTATAAACTGAGTTCATTATCCCACCTACAAATTTTTATTCCAACCCTGTCATTCCAACCACTACATTAGAGAGTAGGAGAAGCATATGAAGCAGCCACCCACATTTGGAATAGCTTGGAATAGAATGCCACTGTGTCAAATACCTCTGTATTAGGCAGTGTGTATACAAGGAAACAGGTCCCTGGAGCTCTGGAGGTATCCTTACAAAGCTAGGTTACACTTCAGCTCCAGCTCCCCAATAGGCTCAAGTGACAATTATAAAAGGCCTAAAGGTCTACAATGTTCAAGCAGGGAGAAAAAAATATTCATTAAAACCACTTGTATTTTTAAACCCTAAATTACCAAAAAGAGACCACTAGTTCATTAATTCATTCTTTTACTCAGTCAGCAATACTCAATGTCTGGGATGACACCAGTAAATCACTGATACACTTCTCTAATTGTTAATGAGGAGTATAGTAGAAGGTATAATAATCTATTCTGGGCTATGGGGCTGTCCTTAAAATCTTAAAAAAAAGAAAAAATAATGAAATTTTTCTTTAAATTGGCAAACAATGGCAAAGAAAACTTATTAAATATCAAGCAAAAACTCAAAATAGAAATAATTTTAACTAAATTAAAACTTTTTCAATTCCATAATTTAAAATTTTTAATTTCTTAATAATTTCTTATAGTTTTTGAGAAGTGTGTGTGTGTGTGTGTGTGTGTGTGTGTGTGTGTACAATAATTCAATCCGGTTATTTTTATTTTTCATTCATCAAACATATGGTAACTTTCTCTTGAGCCAGGCACCAGAAATAGAGCAGTAAACCAATTAGAGGCTCTGTTCTTATAGAACTTAAAATCTAATGAAGCTATGACACCAATGAGTGTAATTACATCACAAGAAGACAGCAGCCAAGCACTAGGGGATGTGGCTCCATGGTAGAACACTTACTTGCCTAACATGTGTGAGGACTAGGACTCCATCTCCAGCATGAAGAGGAAAAGAAAGAGGGAAAAAGGAGAAATAAAGGTTCTATTATATCTTTTGTTTTCTGTATTCTGAAACTGGGTGTTAGCATGGCTGGCCCAGAACTCACAATGTAGACCAGCCAGGCTTCAAATCTGCAACAATCCTTTTGCCTCTGCATCTTGAATGATGTGATTATAGTTATAGATCACTATGCCTTGCCCTACTGAAGCTTTAGAGAAAAATATGAGGACAAGGAGATGACTCAGTTGGTAAAGTGCCTGTTGTGCAAGCATAAGGAGCTCAGTTTAACCCCTACCACCAAGGTAAAAAGCAGGATGCTGTAGCTGGCACATGTAACCTCAATGCTGTGGGAGAGGGAAGAGCTGGAGACAAGTGGATTCCTGAAGCTCAACAGCCAGCCTAGCTGAACTGATGAGCTTCAGGTTCAGTGAGGTACCTTTTCTCAAAACATAAGGTGTGAAGCTGGGTATCATGGCTTTAATCCCAGCACTTGAGAGGCAGAAACAAGCTGATGTCTGTGAGTTGGAAATGAGCCTAGTCAACATAGGGAGTTCCAGGACAGCCAAGGCTATATAAAGAGACAGGGGATGGGGGGGGGGAGAGTAAGAGCTTTATCCTGCCTCAACTTGGTATGCCAGACTTCGTTGATTCCCCAAGGAAGTCCTTACCCCCTCTGTGGGAGGACCCTTTGATGGAGGGTCGGAAGGGGGGTGGGGGGCAAATCAAGGTGGGAAGAGGGACCTGGGATTGGTATATTAAAATGGTAACTTTTTTTTTGTTAAATAAAAAAAGACCCTGTCTCAAAAAAAGTTTGAAAAAGCCCCTACCACTGACCTATACACAACTGTACATAGACACTTAAAAAAAAAAAAAATCTATATATAGTCACCACAGTGCTCAAAACAATGTGCAAACACACAAATCAGATAATTCTCAATAAATACCAAAGACTCTAATGAAATCTGACATCCAAACAAAAAACTAGAAAGAACGAAAAGGAGAAACTAGGATGCCAGGCCTAGTAGTGTGTACCTACATTCCTAGCAATCAGAAGGCTATGGCAAAAGGATTATTAACATATGTTACAGGCTAGCCTGTCTCAAAACAAAGCAAAAGGCAAACCTGTATTAGTTACTCTGCTGTTGCTCTGATAAACTACCATGACAAGGCATAAACTTATGGAAGAGAGAGTTTATTTGTGTTTACTGTTCCATAGGGTTAAGAGTTCATCACAGCAGGAAAGCATAGCAATAAGCAGCAGGCATGGCAGCAGGAGTAGGAAGCTGATATACCACATCTTTAACAAGCACAAAGCAGAGAAAGTAAACTGGAAGTGGGTACCTGGGCTTTAAACTCTTAAAAGTCTGCCTCCAGTGACATACTTCCTACACCTGACCCTCTTAAATCTCCCCAAACAGTACCGCCACCTGGAGACCAAGTGTTCAAATGCCAGAGTCTATGGAAGACATTTCTTAGTCAAACCACTAAAACCCCCAAAACAACAGAAAGAGAAATATGGGAAAGGGAAGAAGGGAGGGGTGCAGAGAGGGAGAACTCTGGGAAATGAGGGTTTGGGGGATGCTAACAATTGACTATTTATTCCTCAGAACAATTCTAAGAAGGTTAGGTGTAACAGGTGCATAGGCTCATCCCAGTGACCCTGGCCCAACCTCATCCACATTGACCTGATCTTTTTCTAGCTTCAGGTAAACTATCACAATCAGAACGATTCCACATGCCTTAGCATTGGCCCAGGTCTAAGCCAGTATAACATAATCATTGGTGAGCTTATAGGTATTATGAACAGTACAGATTCTCTAAATCTTTTGCTGGAAATCTTCAAGTACACTCTGTCTTTTCCAAGAAGTGATGTGAGAAAGAGCTAGCAGCAGTGCATCTAAGAATTCATGGTGATTAAAAAAGAAAGAAAAAAGAAAAAGAAAGAATGCCTAAAGACTTTGCAATTAAGTGAAAGAACTTAGTTTGAAAATCGATCAGTCTAGTTTCAGAACCAAAAGATTTTAAATCACTGTATGATAATGTTTCTCAAAGCTGTATCAACAAGTATCACTTGGGGTAGGTCAAATGCAACAACTACAACTCAAAAGAAAGTTGGCAGGTCAAGTTGAAAAGTTTGGATTTAGTTAGGAATTTTCTTTGTTTGGTTGGTTGGTTTGTTTGTTTTTCTTAATACTATAAAGTACTGAGATTAGTTTAGTTTGAAGAAAGACAAGATGGACACACAGAAAGATCCATGAAGAGGTAGTTAGCAACAGAATTCCTGCTACAGACAATAAGAATAAATGTTTCTAACTGTGCTGGATAAAGTCATCACAAGCTAAAATCATCTGAGAAGAGGGTACTTCAGTTAAGAAAATGCCTCTATAAGGTGAAGGCAAGCATGTAGGGCATTTTCTCAGTGATTGATTGGGGAGGATAGAGCCTTTTGTGGGTGGTGCCATCCCTGGGCTGGTGGTCCTACTTTCCACAAGAAAGCAGGCTGAGTAAGCCACAGGGAGTAAACCAGTAAACAGCACTCCCTTGCATTTGCATAAACTCCTGCCTCCAGGTTCCAGCCCTCCTTGAATTCTTGTCCTATTTCCTTTAATGATGAACAGTGATGTGGAAGTCTAAGTCAAGTAAACCCCTTCCCTCCCCAAGATGCTTTGATGATGGTGTTTCCTCACAGGGATAGTAACCCTAAGACATTAACTTAGGAAAAAACACAGACAAGTCTCATTTGACTAATTATTTTCTATAAACATTTAAAATAACCTTCTTCACCAAATTAGAATTTTGTTTTTTAGACAAAAATATCTAAAGCAACCCTTTTTACACTGTAATCTAGTTACTAGATTTACATGCAATTTTTTTTTTACTTCCAGATTAATGTGACTAATGAAAGAAACACAAAGCAGAATCTTCTGGACAGCACCGTCTTTCTCAAATTCTTTAAATGACCTAAATAAATTACCATTTCAATTCTATAATGAATTCTGGGCATGGTGACAAAGGCCTATAATCCCACCAAATAGAGGTAGGAAAAATGTGAGTTTGAGGTCAAAGTAAGTTACAGTCAGTTCAAGGCCAGCTTGAACAACATGGCAAGACCTCATCTCAAAAGAAAATTTAAAAAAAAAAATCAATTCTACTAATGTCTGAAAAATATCTTAAGGTATCCTTCAAACTCATCTCTAGCTCAAGAAATAGATGAGGCAAGCCCACAAGACTATGTTAAGTGGGGGCTGTCCTAAGCATGAACAACAGCAAGAAGATGGCAGTTTCTAGCCATCTTTTCTAAAGGGGAAATCATGAAAGATAAAACAGAAACATATTTAAGGTTTCTTTGTCAAAGGTATCTTCTATAATGAAGTCCTACTGTGGCTAACCACTATTGGCTACTCTAAGAACTGCCTCTTGGAAATAGGTAGTTGCCAATGTCTGTGCCTTTGTGATTTAATAATTTAAGGGTCTGAAGTGATGGCTCAGAGGTTAAGAGCTCTAGCAGCTCTTCCAGAGGACTCAGGTTGGATTCCTAGCATATACACAGCAGCTAACAACTGTCTGTAACTCCAGCTCTGTGGGATCCATGTCCTCTTCTGAGGGCACTGAATGCACATGGTGCACATACAAATGTGCAGGCAAAATACCCGTACACATATTTTCTAAAAGTGATTTAACAATTTAAACTATGAGCATTTGAGCATGCATGTACACACACACACACACACACACACACACACACACACACACACATTTTGGTCAGTTTAAGCTGACTAGTGCAACATACACTCACACAATTTCAATCACTCTAAACCTCAAACCCTAATCACACACACACACACACACACACACACACACAAAAGGTGCTGGACAACACCTTAGGTAAATACAAATTAAAACTACAATTCAATAGTACTATACATCCCCAAAACAGCTATAAACAAAAGACTAAAAGTTTATTAGGGGCCAGTGAGATCGCTCAGAGATTAAAGGTACTTGCCACACAAGAGTAGTGACCTGAGTTCCATTCCCAGCATTCATGTTAAAGTAAAAGGAGAGGACTAAGTCCACAGAACTGTCTTCTGGCCTTCACAACTGTACTGTGTTACATATGTTCCTCACACGCATCATACCCACACAAGTGGAACTATAAAACAAGTATTTTTAGAGAAGTTTGGGAACTTTTTTAAAAGGTTAAATAACACTCTGCACATGAACAAGCAACTCTGCTGCTTAGTATCTATACCCAGAAACAAAAACTATTTCTAAATATTCATATGCAAATATTCACAGCAGAATTGTTCAAATATCCTCTAACTGATAACTGAATAAACAAATTGTGAGGCTGGAGAGATGACCAAATGGTTAAACTGCTTGCCCAGAAAGTGTGAGGAAGTTTAGAACCCAGGAACCCACAGAAATGCCAGGTAGGCATTATCTGTTACCCACTATTCCAGCCCCAGAAGGCAGAGCAAGGGGATCACCACAGCACACTGGCTGCCTAGACCAGTAACATAGGGAAGCTCTGGCTGTGACTAAGAGACCCTGTCTTAATAAGATGAAACATCAATCCAAGAGGATTCTCAACATCAAATTCAGCACTCCACTTGCACCCACACATGCAAAAGTATAAATACATCACACACACACACACACACACACACACACACACACACACAGCAGGAAAACAAAACAGAAATTGTGCCATATCCACACAATGGTACACCTACTTAAAAAGATGGGTGGAACTACTAAAAAGACAACATCTAAGATACATTTCAAAAATCATCATTCTGGGTGAAAAGAAGCCAGACATGTGGCTATGTAAGTTATAACTACGTTTATATAAAATGTTCAAAAAGCCAAAACTGTAATGACAGAAAGCAGACCAAATTTTATCTTGGGTGAAAAGGAATTAAGGACTGAGGAAATGAACGAGCAAAGGTGAAAATTCAGGTTGATGGAATGGTTGTGAAGATTCAGTGGAGTGGTGAGTCTGTATACCCTTATGTATATTCATATTTTATTGTATTTAAGTTATAAAGGAAGCCTTTTTAAAGCTGGGTCAATTCGCTCTCAAGTCACAAGGTATGTGTTTCAGAATGTTCATTTTCTCACATTACACTTGTACACATCTTGTTTTCATAGCAAGCTTTTATGATGAACTGCAGGTATTGGGCTTCCACAGTGGAAAAAGGATTATGAAGTTATCTACACTGCTACTTGCTCTACCTCACAAGGTTACTGTGAAACATCAAGTGAGATAACTGATGAGAAAGTTCTTTGGCAGCAGGAAAGTATTACACAACCATATAGAACACTTACTCAAAAAGTAGATTTTATTCACATTAATGACTTGAGACTCTTGCAACCTTGGTTACTCAAAGTCAGTCTTTGCACAAAAATAAACAGCTGCCTATTCAAATGTCATCTTTTAAATCTCTCTCTAGAGTCTGCTTCCTGGGTCTCTTGAGTCCCTAGGTGTCTTCACGTATTATCTAGTATTATCTGCACTTTCGTTTTTCAAAGGAAAAACAAATGTCAGATGACCGTGGCACAAGACATTTACTTCCCAGTACTGAGAATAGAAGAGTCGAAAACTCTTATTAAGCGTTTCCAAAATGGTAACAACTGACCTCTTTCTTGCTTTAAAGATCAGTCAAATTACCTGCCGTTTTAATACTCAATTTTATACACTGTTTTCTGATGTAAATCATACAGGGTGGACAATTTCAAGAATACTAAAACCTATAAAAACCTGTGTAGAACAATTATCTTACACTCGGCTTGCTGCAAAATTCGACAGTTTCCCTTTACTACAGCTATACAATTAATTGGGTTCTCTGCTATACTGCCAAGTTTGTGTGATGTGTGACATTTGGCCTAGTTGCATGTGCAAGTTTCCACAGCGCGGTATGGAAGACACAACAGTATATCTTCTTCCAATACAATTTCACGATTGAACTTAACAGTTCAGCCAAGCTGCTTTAAAAAAAAGAAAAAAAAAATCTGACAATTCTAAAAAGTTACTGTACCAGCAACAGGTACTGTATTCGGAAACAAAGCCTGCAACATCACTCACACACACACACACACACACACACACACACACACACACACACACACACACACTACCGTTTTCCATTTGCAAAGGACTCATTTTCGGTAAAAGGTATGAGGGGAAAGAAAATTCGACAGCTAGTTCAAACGCCGGGCCCCCTCGAGTCCAGTCAGTAGTAACCCTAACCACTTCGGTTTCGCATTTCTCCTTCGATAACACTAAGGTCGCTCGGCCCGATAACTGCACAGCTCCAATTTTAGTTTCCAAGAAGCCTGACAGACCGGCAGCCTGCCCACTCGCTGGCCAGCCTCCTCAGCGCTCCGCAGGTTGGCCAAACGCGCGGCTGGCTGCACAAAGCCAACCGAGGGCGGCTGATCACAGGGAGGGAGCGAGCTCCCGGGCCGGCCCCGGAGGCCTGCGGTGAGGTCGCAGCCCCGGCAGCGTGCGACCCGCCAGCCTCCCGAGGCCACAGCGCTAGGGCGCGGGGACGCGGCGCGTGGCGCGGCCAGGACGTAAACAGCCGAGAGAGGAGGGCACTGGACCGCACGCCCCGCCCGAGGCCGCGACCCCTCGGGGGCCCGCGACGCCCTACCTGAACGCGCAGTCCGGGTCGCGGGCGTCTCGGCCCGGCGCGCCCAGCCCGCTCCGCTTGCTGAAAAGCTTCTGGAACAGGGTGGGGGCCATGCTGGCCGCCGCCAGACCGGGGTCGCTCAGCTGGGAGCTCGCCGGAAGCCCCCCGCTCTTACCGCCGCCCCGCCACCCCCATGGGCGCCTCAGTCATATGACAGAAATTAGTCACTTCAAACGGCCACGGCGCGCGGGGCGGAGCGCGAGGCTGAGGACGCGGCGATTGGCTGGCAGCGAGCCGCATCACGTGGCAGCGAGCTGAGCGGGGGGCGGGGTGGGGGTGGGGAGGCGGAGCCGCCTGCCATTGGCTGGCCCACTGGTCTGTCACGCGGCCTCCCACGGGGCGGGGCGTGCCAGGGCGCGCGGAGAGGCGGTAGAGAGCCTCCCGGGTCGAGGCCCGCCTCAAGCCCTCCCTTGCTGCCTGGGCTCTGGGAGGAGACCTTGGTTGGCGACTTGGGGTGCAGTTTCCATTGACACCCGCATTTAGTATCTAGGAACATCTTAGCAACTGCTCCGGCTCGGTCTCCTTGGTAACCAACAAAATCACAAGCACAAACAAGGGCAGCAAGCAGCTTTAAAGAAAGCATCTATCTAAAAATATCTAACTCTATATACTAAGTATTTAAAATTTCAGAGACTGTGGTTAGAGGGCTCATGTAGCATGCTGGAGGACCTGGGTTTGATCCCCAGCACCAAACAATAATTTTAGCAAAATATCTAAGGGAGACAGGAATCAGAACTTCCACAAAACAAAGCTATTTTAGTATCAAGGTATGGGGAAAGGAGGACCTGAGGCATTGTAACCAAATAACAAGACTGCTCTCAAAAAGGAAAATGAGGCTAACAAATGTCCTTCCAATCTTATCAAAATATCAGATTTCAGATCAAATTTCGCCATTTGCTTACCAGGATGAGGGATTTTGTGCAATGAATTACAGTTCTCTGAGAAATGTGGATGTCAGGAAACTGGCATCAGTGCAAATGTGGAAAACGCTATGCTAGATAGAGGCATGAAATTTTCATTTAACTAGACATAGGAACCATATCTTTAAGAAGTTACCAACTGATCTGTAGTTAAAGTTTAAGAAAAATAAATAAGTAGCTCTAAAATGGAAAAAAGAAAAACTGACAGAATATTTTTATATCGCTAATAATTTGTCAATTGTTAGCATATTAAGTTCTAATGTTACAAGATTTATACAGAATTATGAAGACAAGGTCTCTTGCTGGTCTGGAGCTCACCAAGCAGTCCAGGCTGCCCCTTCTTCATCCTCTTTGGTGTCACTAGGATAACAACTTTATATTCCTTTTCCCATTCTTTTTAAGTAGATTCTGGGCATCAAATTCAGGTCCCCATGCATACACTGCAAGTACTTCATCCACCAAATTACCTCCCCAGATTCCAAAGTTGCTGCCAGAAGTAGGGTATTATACGTTTGTTTTGTTTTGGGTCTTGTTGTTTAGCTCAGGCTCATCTCCATCCTGTCTCCACCACTCCAGTAACAAGACTTTTTCAAACACTAATTGAAGATAATTAAAAAATTAATTTGCTCATTCCACAAACATTTGAGTTCTGTGTACTGGGGATCAATATTAACAACAGAAAAGCTAGACAAGAAGACAGTACATGGGTAAGGTAATTTCAGATAGTGACTAGTATTGTGAAATTAATGAATTAAATAATGAAATTATGCCCACAGGGAAAGGTCTTTCTGAACAAGATTTGCAGTGTACTAGCTAGATTTTATTCATAGGTCCTTTAAAAATTGCACAAATTTCAAAGTTACTGGATGTGGTGTTTGAGTAAGAGTGGCCCCCATAGGCTCATATACTTGCATGTTTGGTCACCAGAAAGTAGAACTGTTTGAAAGAAGTACAAGAATTAGGAGGTGTGACCTTGTTAGAATAGGTTTAGTATTGTTGAAGGAATTTTACCACTGGGGTAGAACTTTGAGCTTTCAAAAAGCCCACACCAGGTGCAGCTTTAGCTTTCTCTTTGCCTGCAGATCAGGATGTAGCTGTCAACTACTTCTTCAGCACTGTGCCTGCCACGTGTACCACTATGATTCCAGCTTGATGACAATGGACCAAACTTTTGAAATCATAAGCAAGCCCTCAATTAAATGTTTTCTCTTCTAAGAGTTGTAGGGTCATGGTGTCTCTTTACAGTAATAGAACAGTGACTAAGACAAGGGGCAATACAGTTTCCAAATACATTTCCTGTACATTTCAGATAATCCTCTCAACTGTTGTGTCAAACACTGGAATATCTTTACTATGGGAAAAAATGAGCAACATACATATTTTTGTGACATTTTTAAAGTGGAAAAAATCCATATATCTGATGAGTCAATATGTATACGGTTGGCTGAAGTTGCTTGTTTTTATACAAGTTAGGTGAACATGAGTAGAAGCAAACTAAAGCCTTCCCAAAATCTCTTAGGGACAAGAGGCTGTCCATGGCTGGCACAGAGATGTATCTTTCCAGGTTCCTCAGAAGGAAGTTTCCAAATACAGTAACCTCATGTGCCTTCATCTTGGGAAAAAATTACTTCATGGGTGATCATAGATATTAATAGTAGGAGAAGCAGTGTTGCTTGCATAAGAGATGCTTTATTTTAGTGTTCTCTAATCATGCAATCATTTCATTTCTGCATTCTCAACCTTCAAAGTACAGAGAAAAACCAAATTTATTTGCTACCTAATTCATCACATTTCCCCTATATTGTAATATAATACTAAAATAACAGAATCAAAACACTGAAAGGATACAAATTTATAATAAGACACGGTTATACTTAAATTATTTTAAGTGGTGTCAACATATATGTTGTTTAGTATGGTATGTTCTCATGGAGAAGCAAGATCTCCAAGTTTAGGGAATACATGTGGGGAAAATAGGAGAACTATAACAGCTTTTATCTCATCATTCATGCTATCTTACATGAATATAGAGCAATGAGTTAGGAATATTAAATATAAAGTCTCACTCTAAAAGATTCTGGTCTCTGTCCACCAGCTTCCAGACCATCCTCCTTGGCTGGGTGTAGTGATGCATGTCTTTAATCTCAGTGCTCAGGAGGCAGAGGCAGGTGGATCTTTGTTGAGTTTTAGGACAGGTTGGCCCACATAAAGAGGTCTATGACAGCTAGACCCTTTCTCAAAAAGACCAGAAAAAAAATCACCCTCTTGAAAATATAAATGGCGGGGGTAGTTTTCACTGGACCTATTTGCTGTTTGCCTGACCTAGGGAATGGGCCAATAAAACTATAATCTTGTTCCTTTAACCACCATGCTAATAAAGTTTGACTCAGTTGTGCTAAATTATTCTGAAAGAAAAAATTCACAGATCAACATCTCAGAATAATCAGTCCACTTACACATACTTGGGGTCACTCAATTTTTAAAACTCTTAAGATAACTATTTGTAGCTACATAATAAAAAAGAATGGCAGTGGTTTGAAGAACGAGAAGAAATAAACATTGCTTCATTTGCAAACATCCCTTAAGTCCTTCCTGTCTCGGCCTGTGTGATGCACTGAGGATACAGTGTTGAAAGGGACAGTCTCCACTGGGAATTTACTTCTTACTTGGAGGAAACAAAATACCTGCAGGTTATGATAGGAGCTACAGCAGAAACCCATGATAGAAAGTAAATGAAGGAAACCAAAGTTAGATGGGGTGATAGGGAAGGCCACTCCAAAAATGTAGAATTTGAGCTGATGTCTGAACATCAGACAAGAACATCCTGAAAGAAAGGAGACAAAGTAGAGAGGTGTTTGGTGTTTGAAGAGCATGGAGGCCAGAAGAAATAGAGCAGACTCCTGAATAGAACAATAGCTTGCATGTGGTTGGAAAACACGATGGCCAGACTATATAAGTCACAGTCCCTTGTAAAATATGGGAGAGAGAGTAAGAGTGATGGGGGTAGGCTCATGATATAGCTCAGAGACACAGTGCTTGTCTATCATGTGTGAGGTCATAGGTTCAATCCTTGGCACCACAAAAAAGTAAATGGTAACTATGCAAGCAGCCCTACTTAAACTAAATGAATCACATGAAAACCATAAAAACAATAACAAAAAGACATGAAAATAGGAGAAATTGTTGGGAAGGAGTTCAGTGGGAGTGGGAGGGAATAAGGAAGAGTAATGGAGAATGAAAATGACAAAAAATACATTATATGCACACATGAAATTATCAAAAAATGAAAAAAATAAAGGAGTAATGAGAACTATTAAGTAAGATTAAACTAGGAAAGGGACGTGATCCAACTGTATAGAAAGGCTATTATGTAGAAAAGCAGTTATAGAAGAGAAGGAATAGAAGAAGGGGAACCAAATAGGTAGGGACCTGAATATAGGGAGAACTGATAATAGTTAACTGGGGTTATTTTGGAGATGCAGCTGAAATAAATTCTAATGGGGAAAAATCAAACATATTGCCAATATTTCTTTACTTGAGCAATTTAAATGTAAGTTACTTCCTGATTAAAACATCAGGAAAATTGGGTTTGAAGAGGAAAATTAAGTATATTAAGTTTGAATTGCCTGGTAGATGACCATGTGGAAATTTAAGTAGAGTATATAGGCAGAAGGCAGGATTTGGGAAGCTCATCTCATGCAATTTATCACAACAGGATGGCTGACTTTTTCTATATAGATATCTATATAGATATAGATATACAAAAGATGATCAAGAATTAAGAGCCAAGGATTAAGAAAAGAGGAAAGTACTCACAAGTCTAGAAGAAAGACACCCAATAGAAAAGTAAAAGAAGGAAAAAAAGTGTCTTCTCAAAGAGGAATGAGTGGATTGCATGAATCTTGTTGACTGTTTAAGTGTGCATTAATTAGACTGTCAACAAAAAGATCTTAGCAAGAGTCTCATTGGAACATGTGAATGAAGGCCTGATGGAATGAGTTCAAAAGAGACAGAGAGGAAACAGCAAAGCACATGTAGTTTCTCTGATTAACTGTGATAGAGAAGAGACAGGAGAAGATTGGGTCTCGTCTTTAAAATTGGGAGACATTATAGAATTTTATGCTAATAAAATCAATCTAATAAAGAATAAAGATATGATGTTTACAATTTGAAGATTACAATAATAAGCAAGACAGACATAGTTCTTGTCCTTTAGAAACCAGCAAGACACAAAGAAAGTTACTGCAGATTGTGATAAATTCTTCTAGGGCATAGAAGCTTTACCTTAAGTATAAGAAATATTGGCATGGATTCCTTACTTTGAATTCCATTTAGATGCATACAAAAGTTCATGTAATGGCATATTTCTATGAGAAACCTTTCAACAAATATTTTTCAAACATTTAAAATTCTAACCATAGTCCTATTAGCATAGCTAAAAGGTAGAAACATAGTAGATAATACTATACAATTTCTGTATTGATGGAGCATAAAATATATGGAAAAATAGATCTGATAGGTGACTATATGCTCTCCTAAGCTTAGATAAATGCTATGATAAAGGCATCTCTACAAAAGCTGATTGAATTCAATCTATCAACCAGTCTAGTTGCACATAATAGGAAACACAAATTAGTATAAACAAAAGACAGAAATTTATTAGTGTTCAAAACTAGACCAAAAAGTAGATGAACAGTTTGAACACAGATTGATTCTGGCACTACACAGTGATAATATTCAGCTGTTTTCATGGTGCTGGAAAGTGCTATGTAGGCCCCTAAGGGAGAATAGACACCAATGGTCTTATTCAGCACTGGATCTCATACAACAATCACATGCAACAATCACATGCCAGGCAAGGAGGGCCTACTGGCACAACAGTAGCATGGCAGTTATGTGGGCAGCCAAATACTTTCTGATTGGGTTTAAAGCCTGCTCCATAGGAAAATAGCACCCTACTATTGTTGTGTTGCTAAATGTCCATGTTATCTAGCTTCCATTTAAATATTTATGTTTATGCCCATTTATTGTGACACTCTTAACCTTGTTCAGAGAAGCTGATTGTGCAGTGGGCAATAGTTAATGCCCATAACTGGTGAAAATACTGAGAATTGGTGACTCTTGAGTACTCAGTCCTAAATGGAGCGTCTATATCAACCCTTCTCTTCACCTTTGCCCTCATCCAAGGCTCAAAAAACATTGCAGAAGAGGATTCAGAAAGAATGTAAGAGCTAGAGAATGTGAAGGAGTGTTGTGAAATGCTATCTTCTTGATATAACATACCTGTTTAACTTATACTTACAATAGCTGTGGTTACCTGCACAAACCCACACAAAATTGAGGCAGCCAAAACTTTAGAACTAATGGAAGAGGGGCTCACAAGGCCACATACCTAGCAGAAGAGCCATTGGCAGTTTATGGCTACAGGAGACATCACTTTCCTTTGTGTAGAAAGCCACTGTTGGGTTGCCCACAGACTAATGGATGGTCTCATGCCAATGTGCATATGGGCAGCACTAATTAGACTTTGTAGATCTTTTAAAAGAAAACAGGAAATTAGGAGAGGCTTTGTGAGGGGGGTCATGTATTGGTGAGGGGTAGATATGCTCAAAATACTCTATATACATACATGGAACAATAACTAAAACTTCTATATTTTTAAAAGAAACACAAATGACAAATAAGTACAGGAAATCATATACAACATCTTTAGCCATCAGGGAAATTAACACTGAGATTCCATTTCATTCTAGTCAGAATGGCTATTATGAAGAAAACAAATGACAACAAATGCTGGTATGGGTGTTGGGAGAGAATAACTAGTATTCCTTGCTACTTGAAATATAAATTGTTGCATACACTCAGAAAATAAGCATGGAAGTTTCTAGAAATTTAAAAGTAGAACTATCATATGACCCAGTTCTACCACTCCTGGGCATATGCATGAAAAATCTAAGACACCACACCACAAAAATACTTCCACAGCTATATTTATTGCTAGTCACACTAGATAAGGAATGGAACCACAAAGATGTCGATCAACAGATAAATCTATAAAGAAAATGTGGGAGCTATATACAATGGAATTTTATTAAAATGAAAGAGGAATTCAGTTGGAAGGCAGTGAGATGCCTCAGTAGGTAAAGGTACTTGTTGACAAGCCCATTGACCTGAATTCAGTCCTCTGAACCCACATGGAAGAGAGATCCAACTTCTGCAAATTGTCCTCTGACCCCTAGAATGCAGGTCCCTCCTACTCATATATAAATATATTTTTAAAAAGAAAATGCAGCTGGAAGGGCAGGGTCTATATATATCAGTGGTTGAGCACATGTCTGGTACATGTGAGGACACAGTTTCAATACCTAATACTGGAAGAAAATGCAAAGAAAGAAACTTTAGAGCTGGAGAGATGATCCAGTAGGTAAAGCACTTACTTCTCAATTTTGATGAATGAAGTTTGTAATCACAGAATCCATACAAAAAAAGAAAGAAAGGAAAATAAAATGCTCTGATATTTAATTCTACTGAACCATTTTAGTTCTTGGACATATTCCAGAAGCAATCAGTGCCAGCATTGGTAGTGATGATGTTAACTGATTTAAACCAGTAAAGGTCTATGTCTATAACTAAAGGCAAAATCAGCCCTAAACCATATAGTCTAGATATTTAAAAAAATCTACTTAGAATGGAGTTATAGGGTAATAGATAGATTACCCTATAACTAGATGTACAAGTCACCACACATACCTATCACCACCACCATCACTAAGACTCCCATGACTCCCACAGGTGCACGCACACATACACAGAGACAGAGACAGAAAGGGGGGAAAGAGAGAGAGACAGACTCACTAACTCACTCACTCACTCACTCACTCACTCACTCACTCACTCACTCACTCACTCACTCACTCATTCACTATGTAGCTCTGGCCTGGAACTCTCTATGCAGATCTCAAACTGTGGTCTCAAACTCAGTCATCTACCTGCTTCTGCCTCCTAAGTGCTGAAATTAAAGGCATGCTCCACCATGCCTGGCCTACCACCAATATTTTTGGAAAAGACAAAGATTTAGAGTCACTTGGACAGAAACAATGACTAAAGCTACAAGTAGATGAGATTACCCAGGGTAAGCATGCTGCTGACAAACAGGCTCTGGAGCAGAACTTTAGGAAATACCAAAATTTAAAGACTGCACAGAGAAAACCATACTTTTAGAAGAAATGGGAGCAGTGAGATTAAAATCCATGGAGTAAAATTTTAGAGAGGTCATTCTTTACTAGAGGCCTTGAAAAAGAGTACTTTACCATCTTCAATATTGGTAGCTGGGAGAAACTGAGCAGGATGAGAATTCAAAACACCCTTTAAAATAGCATCAAGAAGGACAGACATGATGGCAAACACCTTTAATCACAGCACTCAGGAAGTAGAGGCAGAGATTGATTTCTGTGAGTTTAAAGCCAGCCTGGTCTATAGGGAATTCCAGGTTATCCTGGAATTCTGGGGGGGGGTTGATTTTGTTGGGGTTTGTGAAAAAACTCTAAGATGCCTGGGTGTAAATGTGTAAAGAACAATGAATGGGCCAGCTAAAAGAACATTAAAGAAAAATTTAAGATGTAAGAGGAATTAACATTTCTAAATGTAGGCTAGAAAGTAAAAGCTACATAGAGCAGATGAAAATAACGTTTTCTTTGGAGTCTAGTCATCAAACCCTTTATACTATAGAAACACAAATGCTATATATACGCACAGTGAAACTATCCCTCAGGTGAAAACTTGCCCATTCCAGTTAAAAATAGAAATGACATTATGCCTCCCATGGATTTTAACTAGATTTTAAAAATTTAAGTGTGTGTGTGTGTGTGTGTGTGTGTGTGTGTGTGTGAGCCATGTGTGTGCAGGTGCCTATGGAGGCCAGAGAGTGTGTCAGGTCCTCTGGAACGTGAACTGTCAGACACAGGTGCTGGGTACTGAAGTCTGGTCTTCTAGAAGAGCAGGAAATACTCTTAACTGCTGAGATAGCTATTCAGCCTTTTAACTGGGTTTTTCAAAGAGAAACCTGAGATGATTTTATATGAGGTTTATTTTGAATATATTTTAAATTAATGAAGTTTAGTTTAATTAGTTATAGGGTGAGGTGAAATGGCCCAGGTCCTTTCAGTGCTGGGGATAGAACCTAGGGCCTTTCATTTTCTCGGCAAACAACACTGCCTCTGAGCTATAGCTATCTCCAGCCCTTTTAAATTTCTTTCTTTTGAGACAAGGTCTTGCTAATGTGTTTAGGCTGATTCAGAACTCTCAATCCTTAAACTTCAGCCTCCTAAGCAGCTGGGATTACAGGTATGCCACTACACTGGGCTAGTCATTATAAAGTCAATGGGAAGCATGATGAAAACAATGGAGACCTTCTCTTTCCAGAAAGAAATGAAGCCCTTTTCCATGTTCTTTCAGGAAGAGTTAATGAAAGACTCAGGCTTGCCCACAGGTCTAAGGATGAGTCTACCCTTCTCCTAGGATGCCCAGAGCTAGCTATATTTTTCCCTAGTAGCTGTATAAAGCAGTCAGAAACATGTGTCCTGTAATCCTACCAGTCCCAGCCCACAAGTCAGGCATCACTGTTTCTCAGGAGCCTTTAATTGGTTTAGAAAGTACTAAGTAATTCACTCTTTTCCTTGGATTAAACTGTGAAGGCAGGGAATAGACCTTGCCTCAGCCCTCATTCCCCTGCTGTTTATCATATTTCTGCTTTTGAAACTGCCACAAGAGTTGCTGACTTAGTTGAAGAACGATCTGTAAAACAGGTCTGAGTTTGTTGCTCCTCTATCATTAACATTCTCTTCTGTGTTTTCATAGTTCACCTCCAGATGAAGTCAGAGGAAAAAAAAATAGCGTTGATAGTGGCTTAGACCTTGTCAAATCATTTACAAGGATGTTTTTGTAGTACTTCTATTTAAAAAGAACTACTGTATAGGTTATTTAACCTCAGATTAAACAGGAGATTTTATGCTTTTCCTTGCTACTGGAGCAGTTTTGAAACTTTGGTTCTTGATTTTATATATAGCCTTAGTCACAACATCAGAGTTAAAATCTCACCAAGTTATACAACTGTACTCTGTTCACTGACAACAGGGCTGCTGTTTTCTTAGCACGGGCACTGTCCAGATGTCACAAGTTTTACTGTGAAAACACTAAAACTAGCATGATCATAGTCCTACAGATAGTGTTGAAGCTACTTTGGAGATGAGGCAACATATTAAATACTTAATGTATGATTGACTGTACACATTATATATTCCTGCTTCAGCAATTTTTGAGTGTAGAGTTTCTTTACGTCAGACCTGGAATTAGGTCTCTCACTCATGTGGTTTCAATTAAGTTTGGTTAAAAATAGCTTGTGACATAATCATTTTCATTTTTAGCACTTCAACAACTTTACTTCTTTTTATCCATACAAAGGACAGATCTGGGGACAAAAACAAAGGAAGTTATACAGTGCCCTCATGAGAGCTCATTATGAGCATAAAACCATCTATTTTATTTTAGTACATGGTCTTATTTTTTTTGTTTTTAAAACATTTATTTATTTATATTTTATGTACAAGTGCTCTGCATGTACACCTGCATGGCAGAAGAAGGCATCAGATCCTATTATAGATGGTTGTAAGCCACCATATGGCCGCTGGGAACTTAACTCAGTACCTCTGGAAGAGCTCTTAGCCCATGAGAACTCTCCAGCCTATGCATTCTTATAATGACACCTAATTGGTCCATATTTTAAAGTACAAATACATGTATAGGAAGTATATGAGAGAATGTCTCTTTTCTTAACTGACTAAAGAAAATGACAAGAACATTAGCAGATCCCCACACAATTTATCATAAACAATAGGAGAATTTTTAACTTTATGTAATTCCAGGCAGATATTCTGCTTATGTGGACTTTTTTACTTCACACTCACATCTTCATGCAGTGAAAATTCAGCCACAGCTGTTATGTTCTGCCATTTGTCTTCATTATAATATCTAGAGAAAATATAACACATTATTTTGTACAGAAGCAAGTGTCCAACAATTCTAATATCCATTTCCCAATGGTGAGAGCTCTCACTGCCTGTGTCACGTGACACCCATCCCTTCCTAAAAATGCTGGGGAGTTCTTTCTGGAGATACAAGTGACCTGCTCAGTAACATTCTAGAGGAAACCTGACAAAGACTGACAATGGTGCTCTACAGCGTCTCTGGGTCTTACCTTGTAGCCTGGAGTAACTCTGTCCTGGTGCTTTTTGTCCCTGTTTCCTGCTCAGGCACTGCATCTCCCATTGTCTCACTTACCATACCTTTGCATTACCCTACTCCTTGCTGCAGTTAAATCCACTTTCTTACCAAATACAGCATTATTGGGGCTTTCTTCTCACTGTGTACACAGGGAGATCCAGAAGGGAAACTACAGCTTAACCAAATGCCCATTGTCACATTTTCATTTCACCCTCTTGCCTAATTAGAGTATACCTGGTAATTCTGTACTTTTGTTGCACCTCCGAAAACCCTGCTATCACAATCATGCCTCCATGCCAATTAGAACCTTTGAGTAAAGGACCTAAATATCAGACAATCAGGAAAGCAATGTACAGTTAAGTTACAGTTTGCTACTCATAATTGGGTCACAAATAACAGGATTGAGACTTCATAGTGTTGAAACATGTTGACTTCTTTTCCTCTAAAGCACTGATTTTACCTCTGTAAGAGTAGTAAACACGTCTGTCTGTGACTTTATACACTTACTTGATAAATTATTCTGCACATAATAGCATAACCAAATTTACTATCAAATACAGCAACTACACACGTATCTTAGACTTTTTACAATTTAACCAAAAACCAAGGAAAAGTTTTCAAAAGAGAGATGTCAGCTAGACTTGAGGAACTAATCAAACATCTAAAAGCAAATCATCATTGCACACCGGATGATTTCTTTTTGTAGTGCTGGGAATTGAACCCAGGGCCTCACATATAACAGGGAAGTGTTCTACACTGAGCTATATTCTCAGGCTCCATAATGAGTGGTTATTATATTCCAGATACTTTACATAGCTTACGCATAAACCTCACAATTCTTTGAGGTAAAAACTATCAAACCAGTTTTACAGACAGCATAGTAAAACCATAGACTTTTAAGGAATGTGTCCATTTGTCAGAATTTGAATATAGGAATGTACCATTATCCAATGACTTCCATTACCATCTCTCTGATACTTATATAGAATTATTTCCACCTCATCTGTTGTGTATCTGTGTGCTATATTTCTACTTGTTGTCATTATCTAAAATCTCAAGTTTCTCACCAAGAGAGAACAAGGAGTGTCTATTTCTGTGATTATATAGTTATATGATTAAAGGCTAAAAGTATCATCCTTTAGGTTCATATAGTGCAGGGATCTAATTCTGATCTGGCCAGTAATTATCTGTGTAAACTAGGACAAAATCATTTATCAATCTGATAAAATCATTTTGTCACTTGTAGAATGAACAAAATAGAAAAGAACATGGCTTTCAAATTTTAGTGTTTACTGTAATCACCTCTAAAGTTTAATACAGTTCAGATTCCTCTGCCTTCTCTCAAGCACCTGTAACTTACCAGGTTTTAAACTTTCCTGGTGGACAGAAAAACACCACTGAGAAGTGTTGATCTAGACATTTTCTAAGACCTCATCTGCTCAGGGGCCACCACTTCAGAGCCTATTGACCACTCTGTGTCCCATATCATATCATTTTTGTTATTGTTGTTGTTTTCTTGAACCATTTTTTTTCTTTAATCAGCATACTGCTAGTTGCTTTTCAGTCATACTAAGCAGGGTCCTAGACCATCAAAATGAACTTCACACTGTATCCCTGATTAGATTACTGCCAAACTAGATAAAACTTTAAATGTCAATGCTAATAATATGATCACAAGTTAGCTTGGTACTTTGCTACTAAATGAAAGGCAAACATAAGTAGCCAGAGGTCAAAGGACAATCACTTAGGTGAGAAGGCTGCTGTAGTTAGGGTAACAATAAGCCAGGAGATGGCAGCATCAGCTTAACATTCATCAAGGGGTCTCTAAATTAAACTTCCAACTGTGAACAATTGTATCTCCCAGGCCCATTTTGATTTAGAATCGTTACTTAATCCCCAAATTTTGACAGTATCTGATGCCATAAACTAATATGACAGACATAAAGAGGATCAATAATTTTCCCATTTTATTAATAAAATTTTTATTAACATACATATGAACAAAAAGTACAGTTTGGGGTTTTTCATAAATATAACACACTAGTATAACTAGCACAGTAGAATGACCAATAACAACTTCTTTAGTTAATACCTTCACTCAAATGAGGGCATTCACTCCCAGTTACTTCAGAGTTTAGTTTACCTGATTTATGCTACAGACATATAAATAATAGCAAATATGCTCCCTAAGAGTATCTAATTTCTTATGTGAACTTTATTAATATGACCCAACATAATAGTTTCATTTAACTATATATTGTTTTATTATTACTATGTAGCACTTGAAAGTACGTACTACAGTTTACTTACCTATTTTAATTCATGTGCATCTGGATAGATTCTGGTTTGGAACTATCATAACCAAAGAATATTCTAGTATATATCTTTTTTTTTGAAAGACAAGTCATGTTACCCTAGTTGTCTTGAAACTTGCTACATAGAGCAGATTGGCCTCAAATCCACCCACCTGTTTCTGTCTCCCAAATGCTGGAGTTAAATATGTGCACCACTATACCTGGCTCTAGTCTCTATCTTTTGATGAACATACATATACATCATTACTGAGCATATTCCCAAAGGTGGAACTGTTGGGTTGCGAGGGATTTTCTATTTCAAGACTCCTGGGATACGATACTGTTCTGTGAACAGTGACTCCTAAAGAAAGTAAGGCACAGTTGTGTCCAGGCCCTCCTGAAACTGGAAAAAGCACACTCCTCCATGGGCCATTGTGGATTTTGCTGTCAACATCATCTTATTTGTGTGTGATACTCTAGACCATTTACCAAGTGACCTAAAATAATCACTAGGTTAACAAAGGAACCAGAACAAGAGAAGGTTCCACAACATCCAGGTTATGCTACAAGATGCTCTACCACTTGCACTACATGGTTCAGTAGAGAGAGTGGTGCTTTAAGTGTCCCTAACAGATAGAGATGCTGTCTGGATATTTTGGTAGGACCTCAGAGTTGAACAGTATGGTCCTTAGAATTTCAAAGCCAAGTTCAACTATCCTTGGTGGATAAATACTTAAACACTGAAGAACAGCATTTGGACTGTAAATGGGCCCTAACACTGGGACACTGTGTTACTGAGCTACTGTAGAGAAGATCAGGTCTTCATTGCCAAATGAAACTGATATGTGTAAGATTGCACTCAAGCATGCACTCAAGACACAAGTAGGTCACATGAAGAACTGATCCAAGTGCCACAGCCTCAACTTTAACTACTTTATCTTCTTTCATCTGGTTTACACTTAAGAGGTCATGAGGAGTGCACTACCATTAGCTGACCAGAAAAAAAAAAAAAAAAAAAAAAAAAAAAGGAAGGAAGGAAGGAAGGAAGAAGGATCATATTTGGTTTACAGATTGATCAACCTCTCTTATACACCTCAGAAAAAACAGTAAGAAAAATCTTCTTCCCCATAGACAGGACATTGAGTAGTGTACCTTGTTGTTTTCTTTGCAGGAAGGAGGAATGACCACATGTTGGATGTGTACTAATTCATAGGTTGTAACAGATGACTTGGATGAATGGTTAAGACTTGGAAGGAATGCAATTAGAAAAATAGATGAAAAGGAAATTTGAGAAGAGGCATTATATAAATGGTCAGAAACCATGAAGATATTTAAATGACATACAAATATACACCAAAGGGTGACCTCACTAGAGCAGGAGTCTTAATAATCAAGTAGGTAAGATAATCAATGCTGTGGATACCAGTCAGTCTCTTTCCCTGGCAAGTCCTGTCTGAACAAGGTTAGAGAAAGAGGAAGGAAGCCGATTAGTATCCTCTCTGTCTCTGTACATGAATGAGGTAGCAGGAACCACAGGCTCATCAATATGGACCTAGCTGGCACTGTTATAGTAGTACACCTTGAGATGCTCAGCCAGCAATGTGGCAGCAGGTTGATACACTAAAAAACTTTTATCATGCAAAAGGCAGTATTTTCTCCTTACAGGGTGAACACTATGGATGTGGACAGATTTGCCTTTTTTACATACAGCACTTCTACCAAAGCTGCTTCATATGAATTTATGGACTACTTTACAGAGTGATAGTGGTGTCACGGTGTTATTGTTTAGATGTAAAATGTCCCTTATGGGCTCCTGTATTTCAATGCTTGCTCCCCAGCTGGTGGTACTATTTTGAAAAGTTGGAAAACCTATGGGAAATGGAACTTTCATGGAAGAACTGGCCTTGAGGCTTTATAGCTCAGGTTTACATCCTGTCCACTCTTTGCAACCTCACATCAAACACAGTGTGACTAGCTGTCTCGTGCTCTTGCCACCATGCTTTCTCAACCATGACTGAATACATTTCTTCTTAAACCTTGAGCTAAAATAAACTCCTCCCCTTTAAGTTGCTTTTTGTTAGTTATGTGGTCACAACTAAAAAAGTAATTCATACAGAGAAGTTGGTACCAGGATGAGGTCACTGCTGTGATAAATGTGACCATGCACTTCTAGGCATTTGGAGCTGTTTTGTGGGAGGACTGTAGAGGAATCTGGAGCTGTGGGTTAAAGAAGCCCCAGAATATATAAGCAGAGTTTAATTGGCCATTTTACTGGATTTTTAGAGAACTCCAGAGAATGTGGAAAGAAGTTCAGACAGTGACAATCCAACTCACAGCAGTTCAGAAGGTAACCAGCTTTATTTGGAACTAGGTTACAGGTAATTTGTATTACATTCTGACAAAAAAAATCTGGCTATATTTTGTCTATGTCCTGAAAACCTGAGTGAGGCTGAATTAAAAACTAATGGACTCATTTGTTCAGTAGAAGAAATTTCAGGACATAACAGCTTTGAGCATTCATGGTTAGCGCTCATTGTTCTTCCTGGCTAAGAGTTACTCCATCAGTATACCTTGTTTTCAAACCTTTGGATTTTGACCTAACTATGTTACTGGCCCCTCTGGTTCTCTGGAAGGTGGACAGCAAGCCTTAGAAGTTTGAAACTTCCATAATCATGTGATCATGTGACCAATTCCGGTATTAAGTCTCCTCTCACATAAAATACCCCATCTAGCTCTCCTATCTATCTATCATCTATCTATCTATCTATCTATCTATCTATCTATCTATCTATCAACTATCTATCTTTCTATCACATATGTATTTATATATTTGATCACAAGAAACATTGGGAAAGGTTCTTTATCTCTCCTTCACCACACTTTCTAAAAAGAACCTCTCCCAGAAGTACTAAACAGTGTGTGTTTGAGGGTATGTATGGAGATTCAGATATCTAGTGATACTTGTTCTGTTACTCTGGGCAACCCTCAATAATATAACTATTAGGTATAAAATGAGTAGCATTGCTCAGGCAATCAGGAAGTTAATTAAACAGAGAAATTTTATGAACTTGAAGAGTGCTTGGAGAAGACATTGGAAAAAATGAGGACAAAGGTCAAAAGTGAACAGCTTGCATGGGTATACATAATATATTAAATTGTAATTGTTTCATTGGTCCCTCACTCATGAGAGGTTCCTCAGCTCCACTACAAAATTAGAGGAAATGCTTATTTTGATTTTAGAAGCCTTGAATAATTAAATTTGCCTCAATCACTTTGTAATGTCTACCATTTAAAATCTCTTACTCTTTAAATATGTAAAAATGGAATAATACCCATTTTATCTACTGTAATAATGGTAAGGAATTGAGATGTTACAATCCTTAGAACAGTATCTCACATAGAAGTACTCAACCAATACCAGGTGAATAAAAAATAATTCTCCAACTTTAAAAAGAATACAACTAAAATAAAATTCAAACAGTAGAAAATTTCAAATTGTTGAAAAAGAAGCATCCTAGGTAAATACCTCTAAGTCAATGAAATAAACTTTCAAAAAGTTATCTTATTCAACAAAAGCCTTTGTTGAGGCTTTTGTAATTTTATCTTTTCAATTTTATGTAAAAACTGAGAATACAAGTTATAAATGAATTTACTGTAAAAATTAAGTATTTATCGTGAAAGCCATGCTGAGCTCGTACCTGGAGGAACATCTTTAGGAGGAGAATACATTTTCTTCACAGCAATATTTTTACTTCTCATCTGTCTAGTTCCTGGTGATGCCTGAATAATACAACAGATCTCTGATGCATATGAAGGAAACTGAAAAGGAAAAGAGTAGTTATTGCCTAATTCTTCTAGGTACTACATTCAATGCAGTCTTGTTTAAAATAAAAACAGTCTCAGTATTCTTGGTTAAAATGATAGAAACATATTGGAAAACAATAAGGAGCATTCAAATAACAAGGGTATGTACCATGTCTAAGGGATGGTTTGATAATGTTAGTTTTGAAAAATAAAAAAGACAATGAATTGTTTTAGTTATTTTCCTAGTGTGAGAAAACACAATGGCCAAGGCAACTTTTATAAAGAAAGGATTTTAATTTGGCTTATGGTCCCAGAGGCTTAGCATCCATGATGGTGAAGTGAAGAATGGCATCAGGAAAAGCTGGGGGTACACATCTCAAACCACAGCAGGCAATGGAGAAAGCTACGGGCATGGTACACGCCTTTAAAAACCTTAAAGCCTGTCACCAGCAACAGCTCCAACAAAACCACATACCTCCTATTCCTTCCTAGTGGGCCTAAGGGGGCCATTTCCATGCAAATCTCCACAGAATGAAACAAGCACCAGGAAAATAGATACTTATTGAGAGGATGAGTTGAATCATGAATCTGAAACACTTTGGAGCAGGCATTTATAATGTCCTTTTTATTGTCTAAATGAGGGTAACAAAAGTGTTGCTTACTTCTTATTTAAACACTGCATATTATCTTTTGTATGAAAGCTATTTTATACACAATTCTGCTCTCTTACTTCTTTCAACAACCTCCTCTCATCTCAGACACAGGACAGAGAATTTTCCTAAGGAAAGGGACTAGCCAAGCATTTTCTCCTTGGAAGTTTCTGGCCATTCAGGGTAAAGGTTTTGTGCTGAAAACATCTGAATGAAGTGAACATAAGTCAGCAGATGCTGAGATTCCAAGCCCAAGGAGCCCTGTCCTACAGACAAAAAGATTCTGCTCTTAGCTGTTCAAAGGTCTTATGTTATTAGCCTGAAAGGTGATTTCACAGTTGTCAAGTACTTCTTACAATTGAGATTGTTTAATTACCTTACCACATCCTCATTTTTAACTATGACTGCATATGAATCATTAACAGAGAAAGTATGTGTGCGTGTGTGCACACATGCACTTGCATGCACACACATGTGCACAGGTTCATGTAGACAGTGGGGAATGGAGTGGGGAGAGAGGAAGGAGGACTGCTTGTTGTTTAATGCTATGTATGACAGGTTATCTAGTGCATGAACTTCTGGGGAGTCTCTTGTATCTGGGTACAAGGAATTTCAGAGGCTTCTTAAACAAGGTGGAAGGTGAAGACCAACACCTAAGGATATCCTCCATGTAGGCCATGGCATCTTTACACATATACACAGATCCATATATGCATACACACGTAAATAGAATCCATGACATTTGACACAGTACATGGAAAAAGAGTGACACATGGCAAGAAATTTCACAACACAGGATCCAAAGACAAGATTTTTTTCCAGCTTCTGAAACAGAAAAAAAATCAATATGGTTTCATAAAAGAACATGGGAAGCTAGAACTCTGATAAGGTAATGTTGAAGAAAAGTATTTGTACCACCAATTCTCTAACTAGATTAGGTGAATCCTCAACTATGAGGATAGAATTAAAACCTGTTCTGTCATAAATGATCCCCAAAAAATCCTATACTCCCTTTCATAAGAGGTAGTGGAGGATTCACTTCTCTAAATGGAAGGAGGGAGGGAGCGAGGGAGAGAAAAAGGGAGGGAGGGAGGGATGGAGGTAGAGGGAGGAAAGAAAGAAGAAAGGGAAGGAGGGAGGGAAGGAGAAAAGGAGGGAGGAAGGGAAGAAGAAAGGGAAGGAGGAAGGGAGGGAGGGGGAGGAAGGGTGGAAGGGAAGAAAGGAGAGAGAGTGAGTACTAGCAGCTGGTGAGTATGTGTAGACTTGTGAAGTGAATACCCAGAATTATGGTTCAGGCAAATCTCAGGCTGGCTGACAACTGTGTACAGACATAGAAAACCCAAGTCAGAAGGCTCCAGTAGAAACTTTATTCAGTGAGTAAAAATTTGATGGATCTTCATATCTAAAAAGTTGTTCAAATGGTTAACAATGAGTATAGGGTTGATTGGATAGGAAAGCAAGTGTCATGGGCAGAACCATATCCTTCTCAAGAAGACATCAGTGACTGTGAGGGTGACTTCATTTGGTAATGTGGTAACTACAGCTTTCATCAAGTTAGAACAGCCCTTAGTTCCATATAACCTGTGTCCTTGTAAGAACAGCAAATGTGGACCCCGACACACAAGGAAAATGTATGAAGGAACAGAGATACACAAAGAGGGGAGGGAGCTATATGACAATTGGCAGAGACCAGACAAATGCTGTCCCAGTCATAAAATGCTGGGGTGTAGCCTGTCAGAAGAAAGATTCACCTCCAGTGGATGTGGAGGAGCTAGTATCCTGATTTCAGGACTGTGGTAGAATATTTTCTCTTATTTTAAGAAACCACCTACTTTGTAGTATTTGTCACAGCCACTTCAATAAGTTACTACTTGGGGGGTGGGGAGAACACTGGGAAAAGTGATCACAGTTTTCTATATGCCATGAACAGGGGAGAATCTCCACGAATACAAGCACTTGTGAGACCAAAAACTGTACTTTCCTCCTTAAGAAAGAGAATCCCTGAAGAAAAACGTTGGCTCAGGTTCCATCTTACTCAGCATCTGTCTCTAGGGCAGACACGGAAAAGGACTGTATTTGAACTATCTGCTTAATAGTCTGAACTTTACCTGACAGGACAGACATCCATGTAGACAGACCAGTCAATACACAGTTCTTTGTCAGAACCAAATACTTGTACAGATGAAACCTTTCCTAAGACTCGGTGCTTTTCCAGAAGGAGTTCCAGGCAACTTCAGTGTATAGAGCTGCTACCAGAACCTGCTACAAAATGTTTTTTGTTTCTAGCTTTTTAAAGGAAATAATAGGGAAGCATTCCCAAAATATAGTAGGAAAGATCAATGGTTATAAACAATGAGAGAAAACAAAAATCAATAAAAAACCACCCAAAATGTTAAAAATGTATATTATCAAAGAATAATTAAGCAATAATCAGAGATATAATGCAAAATATTTGAGCTACAAAGGGATTCTATAAGATAAAGATAACTGACTCAACATATTTCTAAAGTTTTCCACTCTACTTTTAAAATTAAAAAAAAGAAAGCATTATGCTCCAACATGTCCTCAAAAAGAGGGCTTCCTTTTCTGAAGCAAGGTTTTCCTATAGTCCAGCCTGGCCTTGAGATCCTCTACAGCTTCCTTCCAAGTGCTAGGATTAAGAAAATCTTCTGCCTACAAATGACAGGCTGAAAAAATGAGTTATCTGGAAAGGAATGAAATTTGGGGTGATTACAATTTCTCTGTTCAATATATAATACTGTGAAAAGAGTTGTAATGGAGAATAACAATTTGTTCTGTTAGCTCAACAAGTTTTGCACCTTCCTTCTAGTGGTAAAACTTGTTCTATGACAACAGGAGTGGGCAGGAAACCCAGGCTTAGACAATTACAAGTTTTCATTTCTCTGGCAATGACAGATGAACCAGGACAGACATGCAAATCCAGCAAAGCTAACACAAGTCTTTAGCCAATACTGAAATATATGCATACATTAAAAACAAGCCTTTCTCTTTCTACTTGGGCTATGACAAACCAGAAAAGATGGTGAAAGCCTATTTGTAACAGAAGCACAAGGAGGAAGGGGCAATAAAGACAAGCCAGGTTAAAAACAAGGGTAAGTACTGGAGTTTGGATCCCTAGCACCCATGTAAACGACTTGCAAGTATGATGGCCTTATGTCATCCCAGAACCAGAAGGGCAGAAGCAGAGAATTCCCTGAACAAGCTGGCTAGCCAGATTCAAGAGTTCTGGGTTCAGAAAGAGATCAGGACTCAATACATGAAGTGGGAAGGAACTGGAGAAGGCACTTGATGTCAACCTCAGGACTACACACACACCTGCACACACTTGTGTTCATGACATGAGAACACACATGCATACACCACACATACATATCCAAATAATAAATACATGAATAAAAACAATCATAGAAGCATCTAGAAGATTCAACAGGAATTTTTAACAAAGTGCTATTCAATGTCTGAATTTAGTCATTGCCTTCCCATTTATGAATCATTAAGTCATCCTACCTTGTTCCATTTCAGATTATACGTGTGTGTATGTGTGTGTGTGTGTGTGTGTGTGTGTGTGTGTGTGTGTGTGTGTGTGTGTGTGTATGCATGTGAAAAACAACAAGAAGTCAATGAGCTCTGGGAGTAAAATGTTTTTGCCTTGCTTGGGCATGAGGCCTCGTGTCTGTAATCCAAGCTTTTGGGAAGTTACAAGAGTTTGAGGTTAAGACTGAATCTGAGTCTAGCCTGAACTACATAATAAGCTCTAGTCACAAAAAATGAAAGAAAACAAAATAAACTGTTTATAGTCTAGAATTATTATACTTAACTTTTCTTTGTACACAATACAATTCTCTGATAATAAAATTAGGACACGACACTGTTAAAAGTGGGTACTTAGAGGTGAAAGTGGAATTAGATGCACACACAACAATTAAGTCAAAGTAGATTTTACATCTCTTTAAATAAAACATCTTTAGAAGCTTCCTGACATTTGATTGGTCATGGCTTTTTATATGATACCAAAGATGTAGGCCACAGAAGGAAAATTAGACAACTTAAACAGTGAAAAATTTCAAATGTCGTGCTTCAAAAGATCCAATGCACAGAATGAAAAGTTAGCTCATAAAAGCGGAAAAAGCACTTGCAGCTCATATATCTAACACTAGAGTCTTCTTTACACACAGAAGATGCTGGTCTCAAGAAACATCAGTAGAACTGTTCTTTCAGCAATTGAGGAAAAGCTTGAAAATGTTACCTCATTTGAAGAACTTTCTTGCCAACTTGACACAGGAACAACTTCACTTGAGTTAACATAATTGCTGACATTTGGAAATAGTTCTTCAAAAGATACATTTTGCACTGGAGATAAATCAATCTGTACAACAATATAACTCCTTTTAAAGTTTCAAAAACAATTCGCTTTAGGTAATTAAACCAATACTGAAAACACTATCTTACTAAAACATTTTCTTGTGTATTTCATGTACAACTTCATTTGAATAAACATAATTAATTACATTTGAAAATAACTCTTCAAAACATATTTAACTGTGGATAAATCAATGTGTAAATAATTTTCTCATTAAAGCCAAACAGAATACAAAATCACAAATACTGGCAAGGATGTACAGGGATTGGAACCCTGTGCATTGCTAGTAAGATTGTGAAATGATGCAAGCCTTATGGAAAGGACTTTCTAGAAAACTTAAAGTGCCATTACCATAACATCCAGAAATTCTGCTTCTGGGGTATATGCTCAGAGGAATGGAATATATGGAAGGTATACTGTACATATGCTTTTAGCACCAGTTTATAACAACCAAGGTAGAAGTGACCAAAATGTCCACTGACTGACAGGCAAGTAATTGTGTTGTGTGTGTGTGTGTGTGTGTGTGTGTGTGTGTGTTGTATTGTGAGTGTACATGCCTCTGCACTTAAATGAAAATCGGAGAACATCTTTCAGGAGTTGGTTTTCACTTTTCACCATGTGAATTCTGAGGATAGAACTCAGGTTGTAAGAAAGTACCCTTACCTACTGATCCGTCCCATATTACGTGTTTTTTAAATTATTTTATTTTATGTATATGAGTGTTTTGGCTACATAAGCTGTGCACCATGTGTATATAATACCCACAGAGGCCAGGAAAGAGTGTTGAATCTCCTGGAACTGGAGTTACAGAGGGTTGTGAGCCACCAAGTGGGTGTTGGGAATCAAATTCCTGTCCTGTGGAAGAGCAGTCAGTGATCATAGCCACAGAACCATCTCTCCAGCCCTGGAAGTAATTTCTGACACATGCTATCACATATGTAAACTTGGAGGCACAATATTTGTGAATTACATTAGTCATAAAAGGAGGAATATTGCTGGGCATGGTGAAATATGCTCATAGTTCCAGCTACTTAAGGAAGCTAGGACAGGAGAGTCAACTGGTCCCAGGATGCCAGACCCTGCCTCAAAACATAAAGACTAAATAATGTGTGATTTTAACTATACAAGGCACTTCATGTAGTCAAATTCAGAGAGACAAAGTAGAAAGGTGATTGCCAGTGTTGGGGAGGGTTCAATAGGAAGTTACTGTTTAATAGGTATGAAGTTTCAGTTTTACTGGATGAAAAAGAATTCTAGAACTAGATGGTGATGATCACTATACAAAAATGTCTAAATATGGTTAAAATTCTATTTTTTTTTGTTACATATACAGAAAAGGCTGGTCATAATAGCACATGACTTTGATCCCAGTACTCCAAAGTCAGAGTTGGGTTGATCTCTATGCATTCAAGGGCAGCCTAGTCTACAAAGGGAGCTCTGGGCCAGCCAGGGCAGGAAGGGGGACAAGAAGGAAAGCGTCAGGGAGAAGAATTTGTGCCCTGGCTAGTTTGGGGCTAGTGATGGTTCAGTCATTAAGGATGTATACTGCTCTTACTGAGGACCTGAGTTTCCATGTCAGGAAGTTTACAAATACCTGTAACTCCAGATCCAGGGGATCTGATTCCCTCTTTTGGCCTCTGTGGGCACTCACACTCAGATGCAAATACCCATACACAGACACATACAAATCCTTAAAAAAAAATCTTTAAACAAAATTCCCATGCCTCTGGTACAATACAAACAGATGAGTGGGGAGAGGAGAAGTCAGGAAACAGACACCATAAGGGCCAAATGCTGGTACTTACCACAAAGTCAGCTGTGTCTGAAGATGGTGTGCTTGTAAACAGGGCTTTGCTTCGCTTATCAGGAGGAGTAGAACTTTTTTTCTATAAATATTTACAAAACAGATTAGTTATTAGAGAGAAAATATTTTAAAAATAGCAGTTCAGTAAGTAGACTAGACTATGTGTAATAGTAATAAAATCCTCATTCTGTTAATTACATTTTAACCAACTGATAGGAAACTGAAGAATTTTCTGGACTGATCTAAGTCAAACAACTCTGAATAGAACTGTATCTGGCATAACAAATACATAAGAATTCTGAGGTTGAAATTACTATTAATTTAGGAAGAGAAACTAGAGTAATAAGTAATAAGTTTTGATTACCTTTTAACTGACTTAAAATTATTTTCAGGATTCATTCAGTTCCTGGAATGGCACTGTTCTTTTTAATGGGAAGACTCACATAAACAAAGTGGGAATGGAAAGTAGGGAAGAAATGAGAAGGAAAGTGGGAGAGATAAAGATGCAAAAAGAGAGGGATGCTTGAAGAGAGCAGAAGAAAAAAGAAGAGATTGAGAGGAGGGAGAAGAGAGAGAAAAGACATCTGAAAGTGAACAGAAAGCGATAAAGGGGTAGAGGCACAGAAAGGCAGGGATAGTGTGGAGCATGGAGACAGAGACAGGAATCAGAGAGAGACAGCAGGACACTGAGAAAGACAAACATAGGCAATAAAGAAGAAACAGGTGTAAAAACAACACTGAGTGACAGACAGGCAGAGCAACAGAGGTGGGTAGCTTTATTTCCAGCAGTCAGCTGCCTTTCTAAATCCTGGTCTCCATAAACCCATCATACCTTCCTGGTAAGGGTCTCTTCTTGAGAATGTGACTATTGTGGAAATCTGTACCATCATTGAGGCAACCTCAGGGGTCTCTGCTCAGATTTCCTTGAACAAAGAACCTGCTGGTACACTGTAAGGGGTGTGATTAGCAATAACCCAGCTGTAATAATTTTAGGATCTGCATCAGATGTCAAGCTGAGGCTGTCACCTCAGCCTCCAGTCAAATCCTGAGCAGACAGCATAATATAGAATTCGGTGCTGCATACCCTTTGCTTCAGAACTCCCCACTGGATCCAGGCAGTCACTGTCAGTCCCTCTTATTTTTTCCTTCAGGTATTGTCTGCTCCAATAAACCACTTGAACTCTTAATTACATCTCAGAATCTTCTTTGCAGGGGTCCCAGTGACATAGCTGTTAACACGCAGTTTACTTTAAAAAGCATTAGCTTGCATGCAGCTATAGAATTTAGCTGCACTCTATTTTCTCTTTATTTGTTAGGAAATTGTGCATTTCTAAGCCTTCACAATCAGTACATTTTATAGTCTTTCTAAGAATTAAGAATTAACAAAATGCAGGTTACTTACTGACACAGGTTCCAGGGACTGAGGCAGCAGAGCATCCCTGACTGCCATACTTTCAAGAGCTGAACTATAATAGGGGTATGGAGTCTTGCTGTCTAGATGGCCAGGGCTTAACTTTGTTTGAACTTGTGGGCCTCTATCTTCAGATTCCTTTTCAGGCTGAAACACATTCACAATACCAAATATAGTTCACAATGCTATAAAACATTTCTTGTCCTTCTCAAGTTAAAAAAGGTTTAAATGTGAAAATAATTGATTTTCTAGGAAAAAAAGAATACGTTCTGAGGCTAGGGATATATATCTCTAGCACTATAAAACATAACAACACGAAGCCTGACATATGCCTAAAAAACAATGTGTTTCATATATTTAAGTGAAAAATCTGTTGAAAGAAAAAATAGGTTGAAATACTCAGCTCTACCACATTTAAGGTATCAACTCTCACATGGTGTTTTACAAGGCTGGAGATGTGGATTGGTCAGTGGCAGAGCAGTTGACTAGTGGGGGTGATGACTTGGGTAAAAGGAGTTAGCAACCTAAATAATGTTTTGCAAAAAAAAAAAAAAATTATAGGCTCTGTTTGCCAACACCTAAAATTATACTAGGAAATTATTAAATATATTTATTACTGTCTTTATTATACAATAATCTGTATTTAAGAAACTAAGTCCCCTAAAAAAAGAAAACCCTCTTAATTACAGGACATGTTAACTATCACAAGTATGTTGTTTTGTTAACTAATTCCTATACTGAATATTACACATGTTTTAGTGTGACTTCAGTTATGGGCTTGTCTCATGGTTTCATAATGTATTTATAATATTATAGTACTTAAAATATAAGCATGCCAAACATAAGTAAGGAGGTGAAATTTGAATTTCACATAATATTAGATTGGGGTGATGTAATTCTAAGGACTTTAAGTTGGGGTGGGGATATAAAGAGGATGGCAGAGTAGATGGAAGGAAGTGGGAAGGTATAGAGCAAATGAGAGGATAGAGTCAAGAGCAAAGCATGCAATGGCCCCATCTGACTTCTTTTCTCTGAAGATTTAAGTCCTTGAAAACAGATTTCTCTTTCAATTTTGCCATCATTCTAAGTAGTTTCATCAACCAGGTAGATGACATACACAGCTGTCCTCAATTCCTCCAGTTCTATGTTGCCTTTTCCCTCACGCTGTTAAATCGTGTCACCATCAAAGCCTAGCCCTCACCTTCAATAGAAACTACAGAATCATCAATTCAGATAGCTTCCTATACCTTGCTAATTCTTGTTTGAGTGCCTTCATGAAACAGCATGCCTCCCTTATCAAAATCTTTAATTCACTGATTCTGATATTGTATCTTTACCATTAGCCTTCTTTAGTCTTCTTTGTGGGTTATCTAACCAATCACTATCCATCAGTATGATTAATTTGTAACACAAACGTCTGCCAAATCAACCTCAGACGAGCCCATGTCCATACCCTCTGTACCTTCAGTGTAACTGAACACTAGTAGAATTGTGTAACCTGGCAAATCACAGACTCAAAAAAATTGTCTCACAAAGCAATTGTACTACACATGTTTAGAAGTAAGCACATGCTCTATTTTCCTTAGACCTGTCTTCTTCCCTTCACAATTTCCAGTTGGAAATCTTTCACCATACACTTCTGTAACAACGGTAACCATCAAATAGGATGCCACCCAAGACTCAGAAATTACAAGGCTCAGTGCAAAATGGGAGACTCTAGTTTAAAATCTATTAAGAAATTCCAGCTTTGCTAAAAGAAATGTGCAAACTTGTCTTCTAGTGTAGTTGTGTCGTCTGCAGCCTCCAGCAATGACCGAGCACTCCTGTTGCTATACATCTGCAGCAGAATTAGGCACTGTACATGTTTTAGATTTGGAACATTCTACTGGTGTGTTTTATTTGCAATTTTCTATGGGCATGTGATGATGAACAACGTTTAATACACTTCTTGCCACCTGCATACCTTCTTTAAGTGAAGTATCTGCTCAGTTTCATATTTAAACTTTAAAGGTTCTTTGTGTGTGTTTAGATCATCATCATATATAAATTTTAGAAATGCAAGGTTTGTCTTCTCTTTCTCAATATTGGCTTTCACTGATCAGGTATGAATTTTGATGAATTATAGTTATCAATGATTTCTTTTGTGTATTATGCCTTTGGTGCTGTGGTGTTATATTTGAAAATTCATTACCATGTCCAAAGTGTTAAGTTTCAAACCCTGGACAAACACTTGAGGTGACTATGTAACATATCAAAGCAGACCTGGCTGCCAGGTTCTCCCAGCATCCTCCAGTTCCTACCTGTTACAGGGTAACTGATGGTGTTGAAGACTAGTTATAGTTATAGTTTCTCTTAGTCATGATAGAGAGTAAATTAGATACAAAACTTTGTACTCATCAAGAGTACTACTAATGGGTTGGGCATTGTAAATGTATTTCTTACTTGGTAATTGTTCTTATTATAAATAGCTTTGCATTGTTAGAGTTAAAATCTTTCCTTTTTATTTAGACAAAAAGAGGGAAATATAGGGTAATCTTTTTTTTACACTGTGAAGATGTGTCCCTTAGATTGGTTGAATAAAAACCTGAACAGCCAATAGCTACGCAGGAACTGGGGGAGCAAAGAGGATGTTGGAAGAAAGCAGAGATGCAAAGAGACACAGAAGAAGCAGGAAAGCAGGATGAACAGTACATAGATGAGGTAAACAAGCCTCAAGGCAGCACACAGATCAATAGAAACAGGTTAATTTAAGTTATAAAAGCTAGCCAAAAACTAGCCTAAGCTATCGGCTGAGCTTTTATAATTAATAATAAGTCTTCATGTAGTGATTTGGGAGCCAGCTGGCAGGACAGAGAAAAACTAGCTACATCCGCTTCTATGCAAGCACTTAATCAACTGAGTCATCTCTCCAGCCCCTCCAATGTTATCTTTATCAAATCAGCTTCTCAAGTCAAGGATTAGAAGTCTTTGTCAATACTTCTCACTCCATCTTCTATACCAATCTGTCAACTCTATAGGCAAAATTATCTTTGATCCAGGTACATCTCTCTATCCCTTCTATAGAACACCTTAATCAAAGCCAAACACAAAGTCTCTTGCCAAAACTATTTTTAATTTCTTATGATAGATCTCCCTGCTAACATGTTTGCCTGTTCTCAATTTGTTCCCTAATCTATGTAATAGGAAGAAGCTGGATTTTAGGGCAAGAAAGACTTGCCACAAACCACAAGAAAATGATGAAAATATAAGCTTGTTTTTGTCAGCTATAAAAGAGATATCATCAAACAAGAAAGCAAACAACAACAAAAAAACTACTTATCTGAATGGAATGATATAAAGAAACTATACAATTAAGGAAAGACTTTCAAAGTCCAAAGCCTTCCCCAGAGAATTTCAGATCCAAAAGACTATAGCCTTAAGCATAAAATGTTGCTCTGGTAAGTAAATGTCTTATTTGTACCTTAATGAATAATGTGTACCTAGTCATTGAAAGGAAATCAGAAAAAAAATGTTAAAGTGCACTTTAATTCTCTTTTATTAAACTTATATAAAGTATATATTTGTGTATGGTATTCATAGGGTGTTTAAAAAGAGTAAAGTATTATGTTCCAAAATAAGTTTTTTCTATTGCTCTAAATACATAGAAAAGAATTTCTGCATGTGTTAAGTAAAATCACATCTTTTATTGGTACAATTATTTGTATAGTTATTCTGCTTCAATACTTGCTTTTTTCCTTGTATTTTTGGTGGTTGGAGGGCCAGTTTGCTCAGCAAATATAACCTCAGACACTTCATTTTCTACAAATGAAAACATAGTTTAATTCTATTTAACCAGCCACTAATTAAGTACAGAGGACAGAGAAATCAAATTCAAAACCAAATCAAACCCCTGGTTTTAATAACTTTACCTTTGTAAAGGAAGAAAAACATAATATATGTTGAATAATCTAACTTGCCTCAGATTAAAAAAAATATATCCTTTAAAAATGTATGCTAGATGGGGATAGAGATAGCCCAGTGGTTAAGAGCACTGGCTGCTCTTGCAGAGGACCTGGGTTTGATCACCGCCCACATGGTGGTTCACAACCATCTGTAACTCTAGTTCCAAGAGATCCAATGGCCACTGCAAGCACTGCACAAATACATACATACATACATATGCATACATACATACAATACATCCCCCATGCCCCAATACATAAAACAAAACCCATCTCAGAGCTCTGTGTTTTACAGAAGTAAAATGCATGTTTACTTTTGAGTTAGTAGAGATGTGTATCTGTAAGTAAAGTTCTTTATTTCTACTCCCCTGTATGAAACATTCCCTTTCTACCGTTACTTTCCTACCAGTATTTAGTCATTTACTTATTAGTGAAATGGGTTTTCTATGTTGCCCAGATTTGTCTTGAATTTCTAAGCTGTAGCCATTCTCCTGCCTTGATCTCCTAAGTAGCAATGACCTGCTACTATGCCTGGTTCTATCAGCATTTAAAACTGAGGTCTGTCCTATGCTATTGAGACTTTTTCTGTGCTCCATATTCTCTCTTTTTGTCCATCTTTCCTGCAGCTGCATTTCTTCAAAGAGCCATCTATGTATATTGACTTCATTGCCTCTCCGATGTACTCTCAAATGCAAAGCAGTCTAGTTTAGACCTCATGACATCAGCAGAAACACTCCCTGTTCTGTCTCACTGGATCTTAACACAAGGTGCTGACCATCTCCTCTCTCTGGCTTTTATGCTCCTCTTCATGTCTCCCTGTTCTCTACTTCCCGGACTCAGTACAGAGCAACAGTATTCATTGAGTGCTAGCACTATATATATTATGCATATGATCTGATTTTAATATTGCACATCCAACTTGTCTTTACTCTCTGTACCACTACCCTGATTTGAGGCATCAAAAGCTTTGCCTTTACATTATCCTAAGGACTTTCATTCCTCTCTATAATCCATTGTCTTCTTATTTACCTAAAATGCAAACCCAGTGTCATTTTCTTAGGTTTGTTTGTTTGTTTGTTTGTTTTCAGGTGGTTGCTAAAGAGATGACTCAGAGGTTAACAGCACTGGCTGCTTTTTCAAAAGACTTGTGTTCAATTCCCAACATCCACATGGCAGCTCACAACTGTCTGTAACTCCAGTTCCAAAGGATCAACACCCTCATATAGACATAATGCACATAAAACACATAATGCACATAAAAATAAAAATAAATAAACCATTAAAGAAAGGAAGAAAGAAAGAAAGGAAGGAAGGGAGAAAGAAAGGCTTTCTCAAAGATGGAGGGATGGCTAAAAGCACTTGCTGCTGATTGATTCTAAAAAGGTTATTATTTTAAAACAAAAAAAAATATTGCATCAGGCAGTGGTGGCACATGCCTTTAATCCCAGCATTTGGGAGGCAGAGGCAGGCAGATCTCTGTGAGTTCAAGGCCAGCCTGGCCTACAGAACTAGTTCCAGGACAGGTCAGTGAGGGCTATTACACAGAGAAAACTCTGTCTTGAAAAACCAAAAACAAAGAAAGAAAAAGATTTTTTTCAGGCTTTCCATAATATTAAAATTCCAACTCTTTGACATGCAAAGTCCTTTGTATGATTCATAATTGCTTACACATTCCCCAGCCTAAAATATTTTCCAAAGAAAATAAAGGATTCTCAGTTAAATTTGAATTTCAGTAAAAACTTTATTAAGTAATTCAGTTTAATAGTATTTTTTTGTAGCATTTGAAGCATACTTCTATCAGAATATTTGTCATTTACCTGAATTCAAGATTAATGGGAACTCTAGGGATTAATGGATTACTTCTCTCATTTTCATCTCCCAAGGTGAAGAACAGTAGGTAGAATTATGAGCTTGTAGGAGATAAAAACTATTAGCAACATTTTGTAATAGATTAAAAAAACAATAACAAACATGGGAGTTCTGAAGATGACCTCTAGGCTATTGATTTGCTATACTTCCTAAGATTGGGACCAGGATAGATCTGGATTGTGATAATTCTTAGTCTACAGCTTTAATTCTAGTTATTCTTTGATTGCTTTAAATTATTTTCTATGCCATTAATATATATTATACAATGCTTTATTATTATTGTCATTATTTTTTTGAGATAGAGTCTCACTATGTAGCTTCACAAACACAATTTGTAGACCAGGCTGGCTTTGAACTCACAGAGATCTATTTGCCTCTGCCTCCCAAGTGCTGGTATGTAAGGCATGCACCACCACACCATACTTTAGAATGCTGACGTTCAGTGGGTTAACTATCAGCATCATAGGATTATTTAAATTCAATTGAAATGTAACAATTTCTAAAATAGAAAAATTTTTAAATGAAAATATTTATGTGATTTAGTCATTGCTAGTTTACTCTGTCCTGAGTCCTCTCATGGCTTCTGAGGCACAGTACCGTACTAGGTTTCCTCTAATGTACTAGCCACTAAGCCTACGCGTCCTCTGATGGACATTTCCCTCTTTCCCTACTCCTACATGTTGAAGTGTCCATTTTTTTTTAGATGTCTTAACTCAGTTTTACTTCCTATATGATTTCACCTATGACATCAAAACACCTACATTCCAACTCCAAATTGCATGTGTGTGTGTGTGTGTGTGTGTGTGTGTGTGTGTATAAACAGCTTCTGTCCTGAAATCCAGAGTCAAGTATCGAAAAGTGCCTTCATGAAAGCTTCACTTAAACATCTCTCCAAGTTGAATTATTTTATTCAAGGTGATATATAGCAATAGCACAGTGTTTTGTGTATCTTGCATTCATCAAGGCAGCCACCACTGTGTTCAAGGCATAACTACCACATTACCAGCACCCTAGAAGTTTCTATTGTCCTTTGTCCCAGTTAATTCCCTCTTTCCAAAGATAACCTCTATTCTGATTTCTATTATTCACTACAGTCTCATCTGTTCTTAAACTCCTGTATGTGGAATTATACAGTACATATGAGCTGACAGATTAAATTTAATGTGCCCAAATCAAATTCTCTTAATCATTTTCCTTTCTCTGTTCTACAATGTTCCCATCTCAATAATAGATAGCTCTTTTCACCTAATTACTCAAGCCAAGAATTTAATACTGATACTAGACGTTTACTATCTTTCTCTCTTACCTAATATCTAGTTAAATGAGAAAACAGATTCCAAGACAGACCTCTGCCAACATCTTGATTTAAGATACCTTTATCTGACACAGCCATAGCTTTAATAAGGTCTCCTTGATCCCACTCTTCTCCCCTTACTTATTACCATATATCATATATCTACTATATACCCTATATCTATATCTATATCTATATCTATATCTATATCTATATCTATATCTATATCTATATCTATATCTATATCTATATCTATATCTATATCTATATCTATATATCCACACAGTTTAGAATCCTAAGACCACAGAAATATGGACAAAGACACAGAACCCAAGGGCTCTTGGAAACTCAGAGCTCCTTCAGCTTACAGTTTTCTCCTCTCCAGTGAGTTTCATCAGACAGTTGAAATAGTACTTTCCCATATATGTAGATTATTTTCTACCTCATTAATATATACATATTAAAGAGTAAACTATCATATAATGAATACTTAAGAATGGGGTTATACAATGTGCTAACTACACATTGTATAATGGGGTTATACAATGTGTTTACAGGGTTATTTAAATTCAATTGAAATAAATTCTAAAATAAGAAAGTTTAAAAATTAAAATATATACTTGGTCATTTCATTTCCTTTTTCTAATATGTTTTAAGGTATATTTCTCAGAACATTTATAATAAAAAACCCTAGTCTTCACTGTGGCACACAGACCAGAGTTTCAACCACTCAGTCTTGTTTTGTTCAAGCCACACTAATCTCTTTCTTCTTCCTCTAAAATGCTCAGCCATCCCCATCTCATGACCTTTCTACTTGTTCTGAAACTGTGAAATTGCCATTTCTTTTCATTCTACTCAGGCTCTGTATAGTATTTCTTCAGATAGGACTGCCTTAATTACGCCATTTAAAACATCACACCTAGGAGCTGGCAATATGGCTCTGTGAGTATAGTCACTTACCAAGCAAGCTTAGAGACCTGAGTTCAATTCTCAGAACCCACATATGGGTGGAATGAAAGAAGTAACTCCACAAAGTTGTGCTCTGATTTCTACTCATGCGCTGGGGCCTGTGTGTTCCTGCCACATGTATTCATACAGAATAAATAGTTTTTTAAATAGCTTACCCAGTGACACTCTTTACCTTGCTTCATTTTCTTTCATTATTCTTATTTAAATTCTTATATATGCTCATTTCTTTCATTACTCTTATTTATGAATATGATATCACATATTTATCTGTTTATTCTCTTCTCTCCCCTCCACTGTAACATAACTTTGTTAAGTCAAGGACTTTGTCATGTTTCCCCAAAACTGAATTAGTTTATGTCATATTGCAGGCACTGACTGCTTAGACTTTGTGAATGTCTAGGGGTGCCCTTGAAGCATGTAAGAGAAGACATTCAAAAGATACCTACATAGAGTCTTAACCTCAGGGAAGAGTCTAGCCTGAGAGTATTAAGATTCTGCATATTACAGGTCATCTATACATGTATCTCATACAACAGATTAAAAAGAGATTGGAGTCTAGAAATTATCTTTGAAGAGTTCTCAAATTTTATAGCTAATAGCAATAGATAAGATTGCCAAGGAGCCCAAGTAATTATTACCAGAAAGTAATTTTGTGCTTGTCTGTTACTGGACTATAGGGCTCTTGAGACAATGACAGGAACACAGCTATTTCCTGATTGATTAATACTCAGTAAAAAGGCCTGGCACACAGATAGAACATAGTTGGGATTGTTGAATTAAAGGGTATGTAAAAATGCCCTTAAGATCAAGGTGTGATTTATTTAATTTTAAATCTCAAGTGAATCAACACATTAAAAAAATACAAAAACAAGGCTAAGGATGTAGCTCAGTTGGTACCAGCATGTAAAAAGCCCTGAATTCCATACACAGCACCACATACACCCAGTGTAGTGGAGCATGCCTATAATCCTAGCACTCAGGAAGTAGAGGTAGGAGGATCAGAAAATGAAGGTTATCTTCAGTTACACAGAATATTCAAGGTCAGTCTAGGCTACATGAGACTCTGCTCAAAAACAAAAACAAAAACAAAAACAAAAACAAAAAACAAACAAACAAAAACCCAAGGAGAGAGAACCTGGCCATGGAGGTAGCAGAGGTAGGAGGGCCTCTTGTGTGTGGTCCATGGATGACTTAGCAGGGCACCTTGCAGTTATTGATATCTTGACCAGAGCTTCAGGTACCCCTTGGGGGCTCCTGCAACAAACCATTTGCCCAAGGAGATGAACTAGTGGTAGTCAGTGCTGTTAATCTTTGAGGGGATGGATACCAGCTCCAGACAGGATGATGGGTACTGAAGGGGAGGTCATCAAGACTTGGGATGTTAGCATAGCAACCATGAAGGTACAATTGTGCCACAATGCTTGTAAAGCAGAATATGCTTATGGTTGTGTGGGTAGTCCTCCAAAGATGCCCCAGTCCCCACAGTTGTATGTGAGCTAAAGTTGAGTTCTAGTAAGAGGACATGGCAGAAGATAAGGATGGTTGAATTATTCACAGAATATGGACATGGGATGACTAAGGCCAAAGAAAGCTCTTTTAGCTTACAACTTTGCATCTGACTGGAGGGCAACACTGACTATGCACATGGGGTTGGAAGAACGTTGGTCTCCAGCTTTAAATGTCCACAGTGACTCCCAAATCCCTGCATCTTACACACACCCAGCTTCTAAAGATGAGGTTTTGAGTCTGCTACTCAGATCACTCTGGTCCTTTCCAGAATTTCCCTGTGAAAATGTCATGTGTTTCATCCACCCTTTCTCTTTGACATCTGCATAACAAATTGAGGAAATTGAAAAAAAAAAGATGAATACAAAAGCATATATAATTCCAGAATCACTACTCTGCTCTACCAGAATGCCTTTAAAACAATATTTTCCAAACTCTTGATTTGACAAAGCCTAGGTAAAACTGTGATTGGTTTTTATACCATTACCATTCTCTCTCTCTCTCTCTCTCTCTCTCTCTCTCTCTCTCTCTCTCTCTCTCTCTCTCTCTCTCTCTTTTAAATATTTGGTGTTCAGTATTGAACACGTGGCCTTGTGCATGCTAAGCAAGCATGCTACATCCCAGATCTCACTTTCACTCTTATTATCTCTCTTGGTGTAAGAAATAAATCAATCATTATTGTTTGTTTTCAGTATAAGATGTGCTTAGAGTGCTGCATGGATCACAGATAACCAGGAGTAACTGGACTCCTCTTGTTGCTAACTAGTTGCCGGTGCCTGCTTGTCTCAGAGCTCTTGGGGCTGGAAAGCTACAGGCAGTCTGCTATGTGACTATGCTAGAAGATTGTAACTCTCTGGAGCATCAGCCTATGGGAAAAAGAGGGCAGGAATTTCTTGGATCTGGGACTTTAAAATCACTGTCTTGTACCAAATCACTACACCAGATATTAGTGCCACTAATTATTACCTGATGTTAAATTTGAAGCATATTTTGGTTCTGGAGAAATACGTGGGACTTCTAATGTCAACCCTCTGTAATAAGAACAAATTAGTGATATTTTCTAATCTTTTAATAACTTTAAGTTGATCTTCAAATTATACTGAAAATAAAGATGTGCAATTAATTATTCTGTAGGAAAATATAACTGTTAGAAAAATGCATCATATTTATAGTAACAGATAATAGTAACATGTACTTACACATTTATCAGTGTGACACATGTATAGAGGAAAGCCATGATGTTTAGAATTACACAGACCTTAGTTTATCCCCAGCTTTACCACTCAAACTTCAGTGGCTTTGGGAGTCTTACTTGCCTTATTTATGCAAAGAAATGGCAAACCTGTTGCCAAGGATTTTTGTGGTAAAGATTCCAAATATGAACGATGTTTTTGGAAATGAGTATCTTCTCTCCTTGGTACTACCACACATGAGACTGTGTTCCATTCTAACTAGACATGGAGGAGAAGATGAGTTATTATAAGAATGTGAAAGGATCCAAGTTCAGTGTTGGACCCCAAAAGAAGGCCTGAGAAAGACTAATTTCCTTGAAGACAACAGAGTTGAAAACCAAATGTGAGAGGAGATTTTTCTAAATTCTTGGATTAGTTAATTGAAAAGCTGAATGCAGTAGAGCAAACTATTTACGTTCTTATTTCCAAATAGGACTGCCTGGCCTCTGAATGAGCCTTGATGCAAACCTCTTACTATCATTTCCGAGATACTCTGGTTTCTTTTCAGAGCATATAAACCTTTCACCTTTCACTAATGCATCTCAGGTATCCTCTGAATAAACAGCTATTTTTAAGCAATAAAGAGTTCAGTAAGTTAGCATAACTCCAAACTTCTACTATTAAGTGTTGCCCTACTCGAACTCAGTGCTATGGGGACAGCAGCCGTACCTGTCCTTCTCTAGTGCTTGTCTACCCCCACTCCGCCACATACAATTGTCTCTCCCTGGTTTTCTTTGGCATTGGATCAGTAAATCTGGAAACAGACTTCCTCCATTCTGTGGGAAGTCTTCCCATTTTCTTGTGTTTTCCATAAGCATTCATTGAGAATTAAATTACTTTAAATTTTTCATAATCTTCATTAGTTGTGATGAAAACCTTTCAGTGGCTCTCAGTATCTTTGGAACAAAATAAAAATCCCATCCTCAAGGTCTTTCACAGTTCAGATTGAAGCCACCCCCTTGAACTTAAATCCTGTCTCTAACACAAACTCTCAGTTCAGTATGCATCCCCTGAACCAAATGCTTCCTCCAATAACACACTTCTCCTCAGTCTACCCCTTAGCAATTCTATTCATATTTTTGCAAGAGCCTCAACATCAAGAGATATTAATTATTTAAAATAACTATCCCCACAATAATTCCTCCTAAAACAGAGTGTTTTGAAACAATTACACAAATAATCCATTGTTACTGTTCCAATAGAGGTTAGTCTGTTCTTAAACTTTAAGAAAACTATATAAGTCATCTGCATATTTAATGGAAACTCTCAATGTTACACTGAATAGTGCACATGGTTAGACTCACAATTCACAATGAATAGGGTTTTTTTCCTTTCAGATGACAAAAATCTAAAAAAATTAAAAGTCTAGTTCAATTTAGATGATGTAATTATTTGCAATCCACTAGAATAGAATGTTTTCCCTATAATTCTACTTTTATTTAATATAAATTTGGAAAGAAAAAAAGTGCCTTTCCATCTTCTTCACCATGAGAAAAATCGCTTTGGTAGTTGTGCAAGGACTAAAGTAAACTTTCAATTCTGTAGACTTACAAAAAGCCAGACTAAGAGAGAACCAAAGAAGAGAAGAAAAATCTTGAAATGATTGCAACCAGTACACAAAGGTGGGAATCCAAAGCTGTCTGTTAGTAGCCAACATGAATTCATAAATGCTTGATTGACAGATTCCCACAAAATGAAGCCTGATTCAATTTTGACAAAATAACTTTGATAAAATAAAAAAATATACTACTGATTTTTATTAAATGTTATTTGACACATGTGCTATTAGCTCAAAATGGTGGAGTCAGCCTTGACCATTTTCTCTCACACCCCACCACTGGGTCCACCAACAAATCTTGTTAATTCTATTTTCAAATGTCCTAGAAGCTCAGCCTCTTACCTCAGACCCTCCTCTGTCTATTCTTTGGCCCTAAAGTGTTCTTTGCCTAACTTGCCCTTCCTTTAGATAACTGTTCAAATGATGTCTTTCCAATGGCAACCTCCCACCACACTATTTAAAGTAGCAAGCTTCAACTCCAACACCCCAGAGTCCACCTTGCTTTATCTTTCTTGATACCATCCTTTACATCATAGCATGTGGCAGCATATTCACTTGTCTATTGTCTCTCTCTCTCCAAAATGTAATGTGGACATGATAAGGGCAGCAATTTTGTGTTTAGCTGCTTTTACTCCTTACTGTATCCCAGCTATTAGAACACTCCTGGACCAGAGTAAGTACCCAGCAAACACTGAATGAATAAAGTTCATCTGAGTTTGTGGAATGGCGGTCATCACTATTATATAACTCTTACAATAAAGGGTCTTGAAAAGTACAATATCAAAACTTTTAGTTCTTACATTTTTCTATGGCATTTCTCATAGTTTTCTGAAGAAGAACCTACCAAAGGGGAAAAAATTAATCCATTAGATATAGAGATAATCCAAAGGCACATCAGAAGCTAAAATTATCCTGGGCAAAAACAAATATTTTTCTTCAGCATACATAGTGACAGAACATCTGATTTTATGTTTGACTCTTTTATAATGTTTTTCATATATGTCTCTTAAATTATACAAAGGTATTTTTAAAATAGCAAAGTAAAACATAAAAAGTATTATGAAATACATAGATATTTGGGTAGCTCTTTATAATCTGACTATTTCACAATTATTACCTTGGGAATTTTACCATCACCAAGTCAGTCAAACACACCAACTTATTTTTCCCCATTTTACAATGAGAAAACAATGACTTGTCATTTATAAAACCCATGTATTTGGCTTAACCAATGATGGCCAGGCACAGTCAGAAAGCCTTTATTGAAAACTGAGGTGGTCCAGTGAATGGGGGCAGACAGCCTGCCAAGCATGTGCAAAGTCCTATGTTCAATCTCTACCACTGCAAACAAACAACAGTAACAAAAAAGATTGTATTGGGCTGGGAGAGACTTGGTCAGTAAAGTATTTGCCAAACATTCCAAAGGACCTGAGTTCAATCCCCAGGATTCATGTTGTGGAGGAGAAAACCAGCTTCCAAAAGTTTTCCTCTGATATTTACAATTATGTCATGGCACACATATATGTGCACGTACCCACATCCACATACTAAATAAATGTAATCTTTAAAATTAAGGACTGGCAAGATGGTTTCTTGGATAAAGGTGCTTGCTGCTGAGGATGACAATGTGAATTTGTTCCCCAGGACTCCTTCATGCTGTTCTTTGAAGTCTATATGTGCAGTACAGCACATGCAAATGCTTGTGTATCATGCATGCAGACACATAGTAAGTAAAATGTAAGCAATAAAATAGAAACCCATATGCACTAAAAATATTGTTAGGTATTATTTGTAGCCAAAAGCAATCTTGCCTTGGGGTTTAAATTAGAAATCATTTATGAGAGAAAAAAAAAACTACTTTCATTTTCCAACATAGATGAGGGATTTTCCTCATGACAGAGAAAATTCAATGTAAAACTCACTCAGAATTGCTGAGAGGTTTGCAAGCTGTGGTGCCTTCTCTACAGCTACTGCTTTACTGGTGTCTAGAAGAGTGGAATTCTTGCAGATCTTGTATTCTTCCAACTTGGGATGCTCCCAATCTAAAAAACAGAATATGTCATGGTATATACCATAAATAAGTAAATGTAATTTCAAAGTTTAAAAATGACATAAAACTTTGAAAAGCCTACAAGTGCCAGGTTACTTCATGCCCCCAAATTTAGGGTTCTATTCATTCCAAACTATGGTAATTGAAGGTTTTGGATAGAACAGAAGACAAGGATGGCATCAAGATAAGAATCTATGGCTTATTCCAGGTCTCTGTCCTTACCTGTCTTCTGTCTAGATTTTTGCTTTACAGAGATCACTGAGCTATAGGGTGGCAGGATACACAAAACTGGCTGATTCTCATAGTCTCATGCAGTGAGCAACATAGTCACACTGCTATAACCTGGTATCAGTTGTAAGCTTTCTATTGATCTTGGCTATGGAAGGGTGCTATCCCTGTTGCATCTCTATCTGTGACTTTCTACTATGTCCATAGTATATATTATATCATCAGATATTTTTTTTACATATGGAGACTATGGATTGAACCCAGGGCCTCATGCATGCTGGGTAAGCATTCTACCACTGAGATATATGTCCAGACATATTAGATATTCAATATAGATATACCGTGGCAATCTTTTGCTTTTCCTGAATCAATGTCTCCCTATCTCCCCAGATGGTTTAGTTATCTATGTATTTTTGTTTACTTAATCTTTTTGTTTGTTTGTTTGTTTTTGTCTTTCAAGACAGGGTTTCTCTGTGTAGTTCTGGCTGTCCTCAAACTCACTTTGTAGAACAGGCTGGCCTCAAACACACAGAGATCTGTCTGTCTCTGCCTCCCAAGTGCTGGCATTAAAGGTATGTGACTTTACTGCCTGGGGAGACTTTGGAATTTTAGAGAGATTTTTGATATTTTAGAGAAACTCTGAACTTTGAAATAGACTTTGAATGTTTTAAAGATATTGAATTTTTATTATTGTTTGTTTTTGTTTTTGAGACAAGACCTCTCTATGTTGCCCTGGCTGTCCTGGAACTCACTATGTAGATCAGGCTAGCCTCAAACTCACAGAGATTCAGTTGCCTCTGTTTCCTGAGAGCTATATTAAAGTCATTTACCACCATGAATGACAAGTGACTAAAATTGTAAAGTATTTGAAGTTTTAAAGACTGGGACTTTTAAGAGCTGGAATGTTTTATATTGTGCTGTTAATATTAACATACCATCTTGTGGACAAATGACAAAGAAATGTTCTAGTTGAATAGTGGTGTGTTTGCATGTTATCAAGTTAAAAAAGGGTCAATTATGCTGGTTAATTTTATGTCAACTTGACACAAGGTAGAGTCATTTAGGGAAAAGGAATCTCAATTGAGAAAATATCCCCACCAGATTCGTCTGCAATCAAGCCCGTGTGGCATTTTCTTAATTAAAGATTGATGTGGAAGGGCCATGTCATTGGTGATGCTGTCACCCTGCACCCTAGGGTTCTGGATGGTATGAGAAAACAGGTTGATCATGATAAAAGGAGCAAGCCAGTAAGCATCACTCCTCCATCAGTTCTTGCCTCCAGGTTCCTGCTTTGAGTTCTCAACCTGACTTCTCTGAACAGACTATAAGCTGTAAGACTGTTTTAAACCCTTTCCTCTACAAGTTGTTTTTAGTAATGATGTTTATCACAGCAACAGAAAACTAAGACACTAGCATCATTTGTTGAAGAGGCTATCTTTTCTCTGGTGTTTATTTTTGGTGTATTTGCCAAAATTCAGGTGTCTGTAGCTGTATAGACATCTACCTGGGTTCTTGATTTATTCCAATGATCTATGTGTCTGTTTAAGTGCCAGTTTCATGCTGTTTCTATTCCTACAGTTCTGTAGTTTAGAACTTTAAATCATTGTTAATTGAATCTTAGAGTATTATCCTCCTTGCCCAGGATTACTTTGGCTATCTAGGATCTGTTGTGCTTCCCTGAAATTTTAATATTGCTTTGTTTTGCAGCTGGGGAGATGGCTTAGTTGATGAAGTGCTTGTTGAGGAGCCAAGTTTGATCACCAGCTTCCACATAAAAAAGTTGAGCATGAAAAAAAAAATGTTGGTCATGGTAGCAGCATTTCTAACTCCTGTGATGGGGAGGTAGAAACAGGAAGATCCTGGTGCTTGCTGGCAAACCAGTCTAGAAAATTGGTGAGCTCCAGGTTCAGAGAGACACCATCTCAAATAGGTGGAAAGGAAAATGATCTACACACACTTGTGTACACACACAAACACACAATTGCCTTTTTCTGTTTCTGAAAGAATGAAATTGAAATTTTGATTGATATTTTCATTGAATCTTCATACTGCTTTTGATAGGATGAACATCTTTACCATATTAATTTTTCCAATCCATGGGTATGAGAGATCTCTCCTTCTGGTATCTTCCTTAGTCTATTTCTTCACTGTATTAAAGTTTTCATCATAAAAGATCTAGCACTTTCTTGGTTAGGTTTATTCTAAGGCATTTTATTTTGAGCAAGGATATTGTGAATTCCCAGGATTGCTTCCCAGATTTCTCTTTCAGCATGTTTGTCTTTGGGACACAGAGAGGTTAATGGGGCATTTTTAATGTTAATTTTGTACCTTGCTACATTGCCAAAAATGTTTATCAGTTCTAAGAATGTTCTAGCAGAATCTTTAGTGTCTTTTACCTATGGAATCATCTCATCTGCAAATAAGGATAATTGGATTTCTTCCTTCCCTAGTCATATCACTTTTATTTCCTTTTCTTGTCTTACTTCTTTAGCTAGGATATCAAGAGATATATTGAATAGGAATGAAGAGAGTGGACACTTTATCATGTTCCTGATCTTAGTGGAAATCCTTTAAGTTTTTTTTCTTCCATTGAACATGACATCAGCTATAGGTTTATCATGTGTACCCTCTATTATTGTGGTTAGACTGGGTAGTTCTGCTTCAGATGACAGATCTGAAGACCAACTGGAACATCTCTGTGCAGCTTTCAAGTTATCTGCAGTTGATTATGTTTACCCATCATTCTTGGGTCCCAGAACAGTAATAAAAGTTAATTAGGATATGTATTTTTTCATCATTCTAAACACACAAAAGGATAAGTCCAACCAAGTAAACACATTTCTAGCCCTTATTATATTTGTTTACTGATACTCTGCTGCTCAAAGCAAGCTACATAACTAATCCAAAGTGAAAGAATAGAAAACTACTGCAGAGAAATGACTAATTTAGATGAACATATCAAAACATCAAAGTATCCCTGTTATTAACAGATCCAAAGTCATCTAATCCATAAGCTCTCTGACAGAAAACATCCCACTGGGAATTGGTGGCATATGCCTTTAGTCCCAGCACTCAGGAGGCAGAGGCAGGCAGAACTCTGTGAGTTCAAGGCCAGCCTGGTCTGCAGAGCTAGTTCCAGGATAGGCTCCAAAGCAATACAGAAAAACCATGTCTTGAAAAACCAAAAAACTTTCCAAAAGATACATCTTTAGAGAATCCCAGCATTTTGGATGTTGAGACAGAGGAACTCAAGTTCAGTTCAAGGCCAGCCTAGGTTATATAGTAAAGTCCTGTCTCAAAAGAGGTTCCCTTTGAGTAGAAAGGAACGGTCACCATATATACCATTAAAAAAAAAGACAATGATACATGTATGTATATAACTATACAAAACATGTATGTATGTTTTGTAGCATCTGTATTATATACACATGTGACATGTTCACGCATGCATATGTTGTGCTGTCATGCCTCTCTCTCTCCCTTCCTCCCTCCTTCCCTCCCTCCCTCCCTCCCTCCCTTCTTTCCTCTCTCCTTCCCTCCTTCCCTCCCTCTCTTCTCCACTTGGTCTCCTTTGCCCTAGAATCTCCTCTTTTACTTTCAAGTCACTTTTCTGTTTTGTTTCAACATAATGAGAGAAAATATTCAATACTTGTCTTTTTATGTCTGGCTTAGGATTCATACCTTCTTCTTTCTAACACACTGTATCTTTAAGAGTTTATATTCCAAAAGAAAAAGGCACTTTTCTGTTGTGGCAGGACGTTATAAAGAAAAACCTATGTTGTCTTCCATCATCAACCAAAGGCTCTATTTATAATAAAAAATAAATGTAAATAGCGTGAAGAAAATTCAAGCAGGGATTTGGCCTACTTAACATGTTATATACTGAAGAGTAAGAAAACTGCACAAAATAAAGAAAACAAATAGAAGCACACTCAGATGGCATTATATTTAGAGAATAAATATACCTTTGCTTCACTATGTGCAAATGTATTCACTGTAAAATCTATGGACAAAGCAACAATTTTATAGCACAGCCAACGAAGGAGAAAATCCTACTCTCACCCAAGTAATCTGATCCTCTGAAGATCTCAGGTGATGAGAAGCTACCACTTCTACTTTCTTCAGGACTCTTTGTATGCGAGTCTATGTCTGAACAACTCAAGGGACAACTGGAAATATCATGCTCCACAGTTAGCCCTGTAAAATAAAGTGAAATAAAAAAGTATGAACAGAATAGAGAACAGACTGGAATCCCACTAATGCACATCTGTAGAAATATACATGTAGTTATATACCAAGAATTTAACATTGACTTCATACACAATTAGAAAGCCATAATATTATCAGTAATTTTGATTTAAATATTAGACAAAAAATGCTTTAATGTTGATAAACACATTCTAATTCTTTTTGACTGTCTCCCTAAGTTTTACCTTTATGGCCTATTCCTTATTCATTTCAGCTGTAATTCTAGCTCAAAACTTCAAGTTCTATATATAAGCAATTCACTAGCTAAAAAGAAAAAAGGATGAATCCAGTTATTCTATCAAATAAATAAATAAATAAATACATAAATAAATACAGACAAACACAGAATGAAAAACAGACCAACAAAAGACTGAACAGACATCCCAGAAGAAATACACTCATGTATGGGCACAGATTTTTATGAAGACATGTAAGTAGTTTAGTGAAGAGAGGATTGTCTTTTAAACCAATTGTATTAGAGTAACTTCATATGCATATGTAAAACCAAACCAAAGGTCGGGTGTGTGACTTTGTGGTAGAATACTTGCCAGCATGTGTGAAGCCCTGGGTCCAAGCCCTTCATCCCCAAAACAAACCCCCCCCAAAAACAAAACAAAACAAAAATTGAGCTGAAGAGATGGCTCAGCAGTTAAGAACACCTGATTTTCTTGTAGATCGCCTGGATTTGGTCTGTATAGCAACTTACAACCACTCCTAACTCTGTATCTACAGAGTCTGAGACATTTTCCTTGAACACTAGACACACATGTGGTACACATACATACATGCAGACACACTCCTACACATAAAAATAAATTTTAAAAACTTAATTTATACCATACACTAAGAAACTAACACTAAGGTAGTCATGTTGGTCCATGCTTCATAGAGTAGGATTATAGTCCTACCTACTCAGGAGGCTGAAGCAGGAAATTTTATCTGGGTTATAGAATTTAAGGCCAGTCTGGGAAATTCAGTGAGACGTTTCCTTAAAATAGAAAGTATAAAGAGATCTGGAAGAAAGACAATGCAAAAGCAACATTATAAATAGACTACACACTGCGTGGTAATCAGTGCTCATAAAGGGCCCAGGTATACACATCTTTACCTGAACCAAGGCTACCAAGAAAGACAATCCTTAGAGAAACTCAAACTGCTCTGCCAGCAAAATTTAGCACTGCACACACACACACACACACACACACACACACACACACACACACACACACACACACACACACACACCTATCCTGAGAACCATGTGAACACAGGAGTTGACCTGGATACAAACTTGGGGACACAAGTATACTTAGGCAAAGACTATGTACAAGACACTGGGAAAAGCAGCTTGAACTCAGATAATTTCAAACTGCAAAAGTTAATATAAGCATGCACAAAATATAACCTTTACAGCTTGTCTTCATTCCTACTTTACTTCTCTTTCCCCACTTCCTATTTACTTTTTTTTTTATTATTATTAAAACAGGATCATATTTTGCAGCCCTGGCTGTTCTGGAACTCATTATGTAGGCTAGTCTGTACTGAAACTCACAGAGATCCTAATGCCTCTGCCTCCTGAGTGCTGGGATTAAAAGTATGCTCCATCATGCATGGCTTCTTTTTCATTTTTCTTATTAATATTTTTAACTTTAATAACCTTTAAATTACTTGCTTATTCTCTCAGTCTCCTAGCTCCTTAGTAGGAATGTAAGCAAAGTGCCCAATTGCTTTTTTAATGCATTTTAGTACTTGGTTTGTTGTTAAATTGTTTCTGTTACAGTTGTCTGTATCAAGATAGTGGGGAAACCAAAAAGCTGTAAGTACAGACAGCTGAACAGTCACACTGAGATGTTCTTCTGATTGATCTAAGCAAAGGCTGAAGGCTAGCCAGTACCACACACATGCTGTATTTTCTTCTTTACCAAGAGATTTAAAAATATATTTGATAACTTATATTAATAACAATGACTCCTGAGAAGCAAAGAAAATTACAATAAAATTGCATCAAATAGCAAAACATACTAAAGCATTTTCTCAGTGGATCTAGATACTTTAATATTTCTAGATGTTGGCACAAATGTCAAAATAGATTTTGATTTTGCCTCTGTGTGCTTTCTTATCAAAGGAATCATATTATGAAAGACTTAACAATCTGGTAACACATGGAAAGGAATCATCTATATTTCAGTATCTTTGAAGTAAAAATTTTCTATTTGTAGGAGCCAATAAAATTCCAGTCTGAAGGATGAATAAGTCCAGTGCTGAAGGTGCATTTAGAAGTCTAAATGCATCTATTTCATTATCACTGTCGAGATTTGAGGTCTCCTTAGAAGAAAGCATGGGCCCTTTCTTTTACTGCTGCTTATAGGTTTTAAGCCAATTCTATTGTCTTAATTTTGTCAATAATCAAGTGTCATCAGGGAAATTTTCATTAAATGGTGATGATGATGATTGAAACAGTAAAAAAAGGTGTTCTCATAAGTGTCTTCTTGGGTATTCATGATGCACATATGCAGACATGGTCATTGTGGCTGATATAAGCTAAAGCCATCACAGAAAAGGGAGCCTCAATTGAGAAAATGCCTCATACGATGGGGTTGTAGGCAAATCTTGTAGAGCATCTTCTTAATTAATGACTGATGTGTGAAGGCCCAACCCACTATGAGAGGGCCATTCCTGGAATGGTAGTCATGATTTCTGTAAGAAAGCAACAAGGGAGGGCAAGATCATGAAGGGGAAATCTACAGAGACAGTTGCACCAAGCTCCTAGAAACTCATGAACTCTAGACCAGCAGCTATGGAGCTTCCATGTGACTGAGTTAGGCCCTCTGCATGTGGGAGATAGTGGTGTAGCTTGGATATCTGATGGCCCCTGGCAGTAGGACAAGGATCTATCACTGATGCATGAGCTAGCTTATTGGAGTTCATTGTCTATGGTGGGATGCTGTGCTCAACCTTAATGCAGTGGGGAGGGCTTGGTCTTGCCTCATCTTAAGGAGCCAGGCTTTGTTGACTCCCCATGACAGCCCTTACTCATTGATAGGAGTAGATGGATGGTGGGCTGGGAGGAAGGTGAGAGAGGTGGGAGGAGAGGTAGGAGGGGGGACCATGACTGGCATGTAAAATGAAATTAAAGAAAGCAGGATGAGTAAGTCATGGGGAGTAAGCCAGTAAGCAGCATCCCTTTATGGCCTCTACATCAGCTCCAGCCTCCAGGAACTCATTTGAGTTCTTGTCCTGACTTCCTTCAATGATGAACAGTGATGAAAACATACTCCCAATAAACCCCTTCCTCCACAACTTGCTTTGGTGATGGTGTTTCATCACAGTAATAGTAACTCTAACTAGGACAGTCATCTTCATCTGCACAAACATAGTCTCTCAAAAGCCAAGTATTTAAAAGCAATGGTGTCCTCTTCTTTGAAAACAACCACCACTGATTAAACAAAATTCAACAAGTTGTGTGGTGACTACAACTGTTTTGAAACTCTACAAACCTAGTTTCAATGGCAGTGGCATCTGGCTTGATATTTTTCACAAGGGTTCAAGAAGTAAAACTTCAGATTTCCTCTTACATCCTCTCATCTCAGAATCAAGAGGCACCACTGCATTGCATGTAACCCTGGACTCAGTAGGGTCAAAACTTGGATCCGTACTGGCAGGTCCACTCCTCAAGGCATGATACAACCCACATGTCAGTTGTACCTGCCTCTGCCCTGAGCTTACTTGCTCTGGCCCTGGTGTCCAGCAGCAGGCCCTGCTGTGACTCCTCCAGCTCTGGGTGCCAGCCAGGCCTGCAGGAAGACCTTTGTACATACTGTTTCTTTTGCATGGATTTCTCTTTGCCATCTTTTTGAATAGCTAGTCACCTTCAGATCTCACTTTAGAGACTACCCCCACATGGAAGCATTTCCCAATATTTCCAACTAAGCATAATTAATTACATTCAAGTCATTCTCTTTTGTAACAAGTCACAACTACAGTTATGTATGTACTGGTGTAAATGTGTAGAACACAGTCAGAAGGATTCATGTTAGACTAGGGGAAAGACATCTTTTGTTTCACCAAAACGAGATATCAAGTGATACAAATGAGTGCATATGTTTGGAGAAGAGACAAAAGGCTATTACCTGTTAGTCTTACCTGAAACTAGTTCACAGCTTGATGAACAACTATCAATCTTGAAGTCATTAGTCACTGACTCCTATGAGGAAAAATAAGAATTAAAGATATAGTACAAATTGTTAGATGAATATTTTAATTTAATTTAATTTTTTGATATTTGGTTTGTTTTGAAAAATGGATATCAAGTTTGTATGTTAATTTCATGGATAGATCAGAATATTTATCACATAATCTGCTATTCAATATTAAATCCAAAAATAAATACAAAATTGCTGTGAATAAACGTGAGGAACTATTGATAAATCAACTCACTATTGTATGACAAAATAATAAACAGAAGGTGAATATTTTTCCGATCCCTGAGGAAGGAAGGACTTTTCCTAACCCTTTAAATAAAGAGCAAAATAAATCAAAAGAAAAAGTGATGTAAATGTCCAAAATAATAAAATTAAAGACTCATAAGTCAATAAAAATACTTGGTATGTGTGTGAAATATCTTTGGTATATAATGAGCAGATATTTCATAATAGAAGAAATACAAATGAACAATAAATGAAAAAAAAGGACCGACTTCATATGCGTTCAAAGAAATGGAAAGTAAGATAGCATGCAGTGTTTCATCTTTCATCATTTTGAATAACAGTGTGCTGATTTGCAAACATGAATCACAAAATGTTGAACACATCCACCCTTTGCCCTAATGCAAAGTATTTATCTTAAATTACAGCCTGAGAAGCAAACACAATCCTGTAGAAGTGTGTCTATCAATGCCCATGAAAACATTGGAAACTTGGTCTCCCAATCTCAATAAAATAGTCAAACACATTTTAGTATATCTAGTAGACATATTTTGAAGACACTAAAATGTTATAAATACTTTAAGACTATTTAATAAATTGTAAAATGTTTTTAAAGCACAGAAAGAAATATACAGCAGTTTGAAGAAAGTTTTACATGGTATTTTGAATATTAAAATCATCTACACAGAATATGCCACCATATACTGCTAAAACACAATATCAAAATCCTCTTTTTAAATGTCATATGTGAAACTGTCCTCTCCTAAACACAGGTCTGGTGGGCTGAGGCAGAAGAATTGTAAGTTTAAAGCTAGCTTCTGCTATGCAGTGAGGGGCCTGCCTCAAAAAGTTAGATTATAATAAAAGAATATTAGAAAGCTCTGTAGCATATTGAATCCTTAGTGCTCAATCATGTTTCTAGTTGCCAATGGACACCCAAATGGAAAACATGAAAATGGTCTTAAAATATTAAGATTTTTGGAAAAAAATAAAAACCCTTTCATCCATATAAAAAATACTAAGATTTTGAATCTGCAAAACAGAACAATAACAAGTAACATCTCCCCCAGTACTCACTAAAAAATATGAAAAAGTTGGAAGTGCATAATTATGAACCTACTTAAGTCAGAAACCCAAGGGCTCCCTCAGTAAAGACACATCAATGCAATAAAAACACTAGAACCTATTAGATACCAATTAACAAAGACTAGTTCATTCTTCTATCAGAGGCGCCTCAGCTTCTGCCTGTCTCTACCCCAATATATGTAAGCATGGGGGAAACATACATACACTCAGTGGAGTTACCTTCTTAGCTGAGGTCTCCTTGCCAGGACTATTTTCTCGCAGGCTTTCCCCTCCTGTAACACTTAACTGACTGCAAATAAACAAAACAGTTTACAGCATCTGTCTTTGACTATGTCTTTTTGTAGTTTAAAATCTGAAAGTTCCTTTAAAGACATCTTGGAGAACCAACTACGAGATTTGCACCAAATGCTTGCCTTAGGTGTTCTATCTCATTTTTCTTCTTTCTATACTAAAATGAATCTGTCTGGCCTGGGGGCTGTAGCTCAGTTTGTAGAGTGCCTTAAACCCCAGCATAATGGCACAAATCTGTAATTCCAGATTTGGGAGGTGGAGGCATGAAAATCTGTTAAGGGCAACCTCTACTAAGTAGGGAATTTGAGGCCAGCCTGGGCTACATGATACTGTCATTCATAAATAAATATATATGTGTGTTACCTGTAAATGCATCTATAACATAACACACACATATGTGAGAAAAAGACATAAGAGAATATGTGTGCGCACTGCCCCAACCCCCATTTCTGGGTCCGCGTTTTGGGAGCATAACCAGAGCATTCATCTTCTCCCTTGACTCCTTGAATTAGAGGCTACTAAGCTGAAGCAAAACTTAAAACTTTCTGAAAAAGCGAAGTTGCTCAGGGCTGTTATCCTAGGCTACCCACCTTGGCAGCTGAGAGCTGGGCCTGCTCAATTCTTCCTTTTCAGTAATCTTCCGCAATCCCTGTTCTTTGCCCTTTCCCTTCAGACCTGCGAGAGGGTGCCATGTTTCAGGGAACCTGCTCGTGCCCCGACTCACCCCCGGCCGAGGCCGGGCCAAGGCCCACCCGCTATACAGGCATGCTGAACTTCGACCTGGCGGTGCCTCTGTCTTCCCAGGGAGGGCTAGGTCCGGCTTTGGGGTGAGGTTGAGCCTCTCACCAGCCCTTTTCTTGCTGTTATAGACCCGTCGAGGCCACATGGCCACTCCACCCAAGTCAGAGTGCCCTACTCGCCCCATTTTGTCCATCGCCTTCTTGGGGAACTGGCCACCCACAGTGCAACGCCCTGCTGTGGGTGCCTCCCTCAAGACTGCTTTTTGTAGTCGCAAAGGCTTCTGGGAAGATGGTGGACAGCTCCAGCCGCGCCCTGTTACCGGCAAAGCGAGGCCTGGGCTATGAGACTTGCCTCTGGGTTACTGAACCTGAACCAAACTCCATGGAGTTTTAGGTCTCTGAGCTCAGGGAGTGAGGATGGGAGACTAACCTCACTCACTCAGGGCAGATTTGCTAGCGATGGCTCCATCTGAGAAGTATATCGAGCACGTCGCAACCATGCTTTTATTCTTAAAAAAAAAAAAAAAAAAAAAAGGCAGCATTGGATAATACTGAAAATGCAGTGTGTAGAGATGACATTAGGAAGAGTATTGTGTGTGCTCGTATGCAGATGAGTACACATGTGCAACAAGGACAGAGGACTTTCTAAACCTCCACTGCTTTTGTTTAAGATTCAGTCTGTTAGCGAACCTGGAGCTCACTGATTTCGCCTAGACTGCATGGTTGGCACGCTCCAGGCACTTTCCTTTCTCTGCCTCTCCAACAAGGTGCTTACAGATGCACAAGGCCCTGTCAACTTTATAAAGTAGATACAGGGGATCTGAACTCAGGTCCGCCTGCTCAGGTCAGCCATCCCTCATCCTGAGATTCGAGTAGTATGTATGTGAATACAAACTGAATTTTCATAATAAAATTACACTGAATTTTACAATTAAAAATTGGCTCGTGGAAACATTATGGCTATTACTCATCAAAATATTACTTTGTAAAGAGCAAAGGGATTTTTATGGGCATTCTTGCCTGCTTAGGTATATTGGTGCTTTGTGTCACTGACTTAGCATTGGCCAAGCATCTTGCTGCCTTAGCCACTGTGTTGTGGGGACATGAATAAATAACAACAGGTCCTTCAGTCAGAGATCTCAGTCTTGCTGCACTCTGAGTAGTAATCACAGTCCAACATTCTTTTTGGGGGCATGCCCATGACATGCAAACAGGCAGTCTCTCATTCATATATCAAGTCTCCTGGCTCCTCTCGTTACTTTGGGTGACTTCTGTGAAAACAAGTAACAACTCACTGAAGTTCTTAAATGATTTGTGGGAGCCCTGTAACTTGGGAGCTACTAGATCTGGAAATGTAAGAAACACCTAAAGCAAAACCAGCTTAAGCCAAAAGCTTCTCTACTCTTTGGTAATCCCACTCCCTAAATGTGTTTTGTTTGTTTGAGATAGGGTTATCCAGGGTGTATCTGGAACTCACTACATATAAATCACCTGGCTCTACCTCTTCAGTACTGGGGTTAAAGGCATGTACCACCATGCCCAACTCCCTAAAGGTTATCCCTCCTCCAAATACAGTTTCATAAAGCCCAGGCTAGTATCTAATTGCTATGTAGCCAAGAATGATGATAAACTTCTGATCTTCGTGCCTCTACCTTCTAAGTGCTGGAATTACTGGCAGGTGCCCATTGCCTAATTATATTTCAGTGATGCCTGGAATCAAACTCAGGGCTTGGTACATGCTAGGCAAGCACTCCTAACTGAGATAGTGACCCATTTTCCCAACCCCAATGAAAACATTCACCAATGTGCCAACAAGTGAAGAGTTTTAGGAATTAGGACCAATGAGAAGTCTTAATAGGCAAAAGCACTTGTCTTAGGATCTGGAGAGATGGTTCAGTGGCTAAGAACCTGCTATTGCAAAGGACCTGCATTCACTTCCCAGAACTCACATGGAAGATTAATCTATATCTCCAATTCCAGGGGATCTAATACCTTCTTCTGGAACACATATATACACACAGACAAAACTCATACACACTTTAAAAAAAAATCTTTAAAATGCTTTCCATGCAAAATTAACAACTTAACTCCATCTCCAGAACCCATGATAGAAGAAAAGAACCAATTCGTAAACCTTGTTCTCTGGGGGCTGGAGAAGCGGCTCAGTGGTTATGAGTACTGGCTGCTCTTGCAGACGACCCAGGTTCAATTCCGAGCACCCATATGGATGTTCAGAAATATCTATTACTTCAGTCCTTGGGGATCCCATGTCCTCTTCTGGCTTCCCTGGGCACAGGCAATCATACTCACAAAATAAATATTTTTAAAAAATTTTCCCTCTTAACTCTACATGCATCTAGGCTTCCACAATCAGATTTTTCGGCAGAGGAAACCATGTCCTAAGAAAGCTCATGAAGGCAGGTGGTTTCCATAGGGGGCATAGCTGCCTGGGTATTTGTCTAGCAAGTTGGTCATGCTTTCATCCATCCTCATAGGGAAGAGGCAGGAGGAGTAAGGAGAGGTGCTTGCAGCCCTTAGTGGTAAAGAGAATGCAAGAGACTTGAGACAGAGCGTTCTGGTTACAGCTTCACCCAGAACCACCCTATCAAAAGAAAGAGAAGGACTGGAACTATGGGCTGGTGGTTAAGAACATTGGCTTCCAGTGGTCAGGTTCCCAGGACACTGTCTGTAACTTCAGTTCCAGGGCTCTGATGCTCTCTTTTGGCTTCCTTGGGCACTGCACACAGGTGGTGCACTGACTTATACTTGGATAAAAATAAAATGATTTTTAAGGGGAAAGAAACAAGTGTTCCACAAGAGTGAGGTAGGCAGAGCCATTTCAACTCAGTCATCTCTCTCTCTTCTCCATCTCCAAATGTAAACAACTGTGCAAGTATTCACAAATGAGGCTTAACTTGAACGTCTTCCATTCACCTATTTTACTGCTCCCACCATAGACCCAGAACACCACTGGCCATGTTCAAGTTCAACATATGATGAGTTAGACTAGATTTGAAACAGTCAGAGACATGAATTTCTATGAGGAAACAGGTTTCAAATGTTGATAAGATTTTTGAAGAAAGCTTTAAGAGAAAAAAAAATCAATGGTTTTGGAGTGCTTGAAACCCAAAGAAAATCTTATGAAATAATCTGTTTGTTGTGTGTTTGCCTGATTGAGTGATCCACTGAGAGGCTTTACTTACAGTGATATCCATGGATGTCAGGGATTAAATGAAAGCTAGTTTAGACATGCTTAGATTACAAGAATGTAAGAAATAACAAAGACAGGTAAAATATAGCTTCAGATATTGTAGTCATAATTCAGTGAAACATATAAAGAAGGGCCAAGAGGATTTTTCTTTAATAGATATTTCTTGAGAGCAGCTACTTACTGTAGGCTGCTCTGAAGCTAAAATCTGAAGCAACTGTCCCAGTGGGGATGGGGCAAAGAGACTACCAACCAACGAATCATTTGGAAAGCTTCTAAGCTTGGAGGAGCTCACTTTTGTTTTGTTTTGTTTGATTATGTATCTGTTTGTGCCTGAGTAAGTTTTATATGTACCATGTGCATGCAGGAAAGTGTAGAAGCTAGAACAGGGCATCAGATTCCCTGGAACTAGAGTGATGAGCACTGGAGTTGTGAGCCATGATGTAGGTACTAGGAACCAACTCCCAATTCAACTCTGTAAGAGTACTAAGTGCTATTAAACACTGAACTATCTCTCCAGTTCTAAGGCTGGGTTTTCAAAGAAAATGGCAGAAGTTGGGGTGGGGGGGGGCTTAAAAAAAAGGTGCAAGACATAGAGGAGAGAGAGAGTCATTGGTGTGATTGCAGCCAAGGCTTCCCCAGGAAGTGGCAGGAGAAGACACACCAACTAGCCTTTGTGTACTGAAGTAGGGAGTCAGAACTTCATTTGTAAACCACAAAGAAGGGTTCAAAGAAACAATAAGAAGGAAAGTATTGTGACCAGGTTTTCAATTTAGAAAGATGTCATGGCAAAATCTGGAAAAGTGGAGTGGGATCATGAAGACTTTTAAGAAAGTACTGTACTATTTCAAACCAACAAGGGTGGCTTAAACTATACAAATGGCTGTGACACTGGAGAGGAACAGATAAGAGCAAATAAATGAGGGCATAATCTGCACAAATTGGACATGGTAGAGTATACCATTTTAAGAAACTATATCTTTTGCTGGGAGGTGGTAGTGCATGCCTTTAATCCCAGCACTCAGGAGGTAGAGACAGGTGAATCTCTGTGAAGGCCAGCCTGGGCTACAAGCAAGTTATAGGACAGCCAGGGCTACACAGAGAAACTCTGTTTAAAAAAAAAAAACTGTATCTTTCTTTTAGTTTATAGTTGATTAGATGACGTTGTGGAAATGTTAAAGACCATCATCCTGATAGAAAAATTTGAAATGTTATTAGTTCTTTGGGAGACTAGAAGTTATTTCAATCCAGGACATGTTTGATAGTAGCAAGGGTTCCAGCAAAGGCCTGTAAAACAGAAAGCCCCTGAGTGCACGTAAGCTGTCCATACTTAGTCATGTCTAACTACTTAAAGTGTGAGAATACTTACAGAGGATGTAGAATATATTGGTACAAAAGCTTCATGATTGGGTACTAAATACACCATACTGATGATTATCAAGCACATTCCCATGAGGGAATTGCATCATATAAACATATAACATAGAAATTATAAACAATTTTGAGAAATAAAAAACTTTATTTTTTTACAAAAGTTTTCATCAGTGCATTTTGTATTTGATATTCATGCTGTTATAACAAAGCAAACTAAAATATAATTACAGTTATGGTACATCTATGCATATTTAAAAAGTAATATTTTAATTCCTTGATTTTCAAAAATTGAAAGTAGAATAAGCAATTCTTCAAAAAAATAGCCATTTTCCCCTCCCCATGCAATCACTGCAATGATTTAACAAGGAAAAAGTAAAATGAGCAGCCAGGTGAGTGCTTAAATGGCGCTATTACGTCCTGAAGACCCTAGTTTTAGAAACGCTTGCTTACATTTTTAAGTGTGTATCTCCTCTGCAGTACAACCACTAGTGTGTTCTCAATGAAGAGACTCTCATTCGGGGGACTGGCGCTTGTGAGTGCTGACCTCATTCTCCTGGGATTATTTGTATATTCCCAGGCAGGATTAGGCAGCAAACTTAAGAGAGAACTTAAGACTGTCAGGATCCTTTTTACCATTGTGGTGTTTTCTTAAAATAAAAACTGGTCAAGAAAATACAGCCAACTTATAATTGATTAGTTTTACATAATGATTACTCATTCTTTTGTCCTGAGATATTAAGCAAATTTGTAAATAGGTTACCTTCATGCAAAAAAATATAATTTTCCATTCTTTACATTAATTTTCTAATATTTTGCATTTTTTGAATAACGGTATCATGTCTATGCTTAATGCATGTGAAACATAAAGAACAACTCATTTATTATGGCAGAAAACTTAATTATCATTGGTTCTTTCATGGGCAATACAATCAAATTTTAAGAGCTGATTTCAAATTGCTAAAACATTACCTAGCTGTACAACGCTCACAGGAGATTTTTGAGGTGCCTCCCCCCACCCCAGACTTGTGAGGAAGACACAGTTTGGCTACTCCTTGAACCTCTGAGTTTGAGATCCTATTACATGGAGCTAGGCCTGCATACCACACCTAGCCAGTCTTCTCTGCCACCTGGAGGGGAAGTCTCAATACTATGTATAAAGACATCTTTTGTGGCAAATGGGAGCAATGGATATATCTGTTTTATAGTGTTTACCCCAATGGGGTTGTTGAAAATGTGAGAATTAGTAACACGTTTGAGGTGAAAATAAATAAAAATGCCAAACATTTAAGAACATGTTTATGATTAAGGAATCAAGTCTCTCTGACCTTTCAACTTTAAACAGTATATGGTGCCCATTGGGACTATGAGAAGTCTTAAGTACTTAGCCTTTTTTCCTATATTGGTTAAAGAGAAACACAAACTTATTTTTCATTACCTGAGGTAAGATTTGGAAATCTGAAGCAAGAAGGATTTTTTCATTGATAATATGCTGTTTTATTTCTTTCTTGTTACAAATTTAAGTAGTGTTTCACAGAGGAGCAAGAGGACAGGTGATGCATTTAAGGCCCACTGTTAACTTTCTAAGCACATCTGCACCATCCCAAGAAGCATGCTATAGCTCTCATACAGATTGGGAAGTTCAATAAAAACACAAAATCTTTTGAGAAACACACACCAAAGGTTGTCAGTAAATAATCACATCTAACTACAATGAAGAATAAATAGAATAAGGATACATTTTTAAATAATTTGCTTAAGTTGTATTGTTCAAAAATTCTGTTGGAATCAAAGTCAACTATGAGATTTTAGTCAAGTAGAAGGGCAATGGGAAACAGCTTTTTTATTTGAAATGCAAAATTCCTTGCCATTAAAATGAGTATCTAATTCAGGTGATGACCTTCAATTTTAATTATCAAACATGTGTTAAATATCTAAAAAGCCAGTGCTTCTCACATGTGGCTTTGGATGTGTTGTCTAGTCAGAAATGTCTTTCAAATTTAATGCACACTAGGAGTGGAGCTCAGTGGTATAGCACTTGCTTAGCATGCACAAGGCCTTGGTTTTGATCCTGTACATCGTGAAAGAAACTAATGTGACAGGATTTGCTCATTTATTCAAAGTCACATTTATAGGTACAACAATGAGTCTTCAGAGAGAGTATGCCCAAGGAATGTATCCAGATTTTGAAAAAATACTCCAGTAACTACATCAATCGAAGCTGAGATCAAGACTCAACATGACTGAAACATGTGCATGATCAATGACATAGATCATCCAACAGACCTGGAAAATGATGCAGGTTCTAACTGATAGCATTCACTTACAAACGGGTTGGGACCATTCAATAGGTCTGCATGAAGATGCAGTTTGTAACTGGCAACATTCACTTAAACCAAGTTGGATTTCCTCCAGAGCTAAGGAGCTCTTGTGCTGCCACACTGATCATATATGTAACTGGAAAGATCATGTGCACTGCACAAGTTCTCCATATACTTTCAGAGTCCTGTTCCATCAGAAGAGAAAGACTTCCCTAGGGACCTTGCCCTCTTCAGGTGCACATTTTATTGCATGGACCTGAATTGCGCTGTCCATGGTATTGAGGCTTCAGGATGCATCTTAATATAAGGTACAATTAAGGTTGTATGGTCAAACTTAGGAACATCTAGAGATCCTAAGAATGGAATTATACCATTAGCAGGTCTTCCTCTATATTGGCCTTAAATAGTTTTCTAGGAAAATTTTGAAGAAGTGCTTCCATGTCATGTCATTGAAGAGTAATTTTATTTGGAAATAGCATCTATTCCTCCTCACATTTGCCTTAATGAAAAGCAAGCAAAGTTACTCAGACCTGGAATAGATATACTGAAAATGGAAATGGAAGGGTAAGACTCTAGTAGGAACACAGGTACATGAATTGTCACCCACCCTGAGAAATCACTGAGTTTCTTCCCCTAAGTGTCTGCCAGGAATCCATTTGCTGCAGTCAACACACATTTTTTAAGCTTCATTATGGTAAGAAGTCTGTAAACACACATATACCCTGTATGTAGTTTTGTACGTAGGTTCTGAATATTTTAGGGGGCTTGATAAATGAGAAAATGTACTGAAAGATCTTTGAGAGTTGTTAAATAAATATAATACTTTTAAAAAGAGCATCTGCATTTCCATTTTTCATGAATAAAAGTAAAAATCAGAGAGAAGGCTTTTGCATCAACAAGGATGATCGTGTTAAAGATGAGAGTCAGGTCACATGTGAACTATCATGTTTTGTTTAGGCATGGCTTCCTACATTTTGCTTTACCTTTTGAGTCTGATCTAACTGTGATCTTTGACAGTTATTTAATGAGGTAGTCCACATTGCCTAGACATTCACTATATCTGGTTATTATTCCACAAATAATTAAGTACAATATATCAGTTATGTTTTTTCCTTTATGTTTAATGGAATCTGTGAACATTGCGAATGAATATATTACTTTTAGTGGTACACAGTTCTTGAGAAAGTGTCTTGATTTGTTTTCACATTGCCATTTGCCATATGTTTTTAGCAGCTTGCTACAATAACATTTAATAAAAATAAAATGTACTTGGTGATGGTAGAGAAAATATTGTTAGAGACTTCTTGGGTCAGGAAAGGCTCAGTCGCAAAACCGGGTGCTTGTTCATTTTCAGCTGCGTCACTCTGGTTCCTTTCTTTCAAGAATAACTATAATATTGCTGCAAAGTTCATTGGACTGAGATGAACCCTCCTTGAGCTTCACATGGAGACTGAGTAAAGCTCTTCTATTTGTTTTTTGAAGTACTCTCTCAGCTCAGGTCTCTTAGCCTTTAGTGTTGGTGTCAGCAAACCATTTTGAACTGAGAACATGTCACAATGGATGTAAATGGCTTTAACCTAAAAACCAAATGCAGAATATATCTTTAATAGGAATAAAACACAGCAGTCATAGCATAAAAGTATAGCATACCATGCTGAGTCAAACTTATATTCAAACTTATATTCAAATTTTAGCCCATTTGATATGTCTGAAAGCCTCCCTTTCCTTTTGCCACTCATTCATTCATTCATTCATTCATTCATTCATTCATTCATTCGGCAACTCAATAGACATGAGCAAGTTGCCTGCCCTGCAAGTCACTGAGAATACAAGGAGTCCTAAGTACCAAAACCCACAATAGTGTACGCTAGTGTTTACAGAGCAGACTGAAGGTTGCTGGAACATTTTAACATGATGTGCAGAGAATAATGAGCATGGACCTGAGTTAGGGGAGAGCCAGATGTAGTCAGGGAAAATTTCACAATCAGGTGAGTGTTAAAAAAAAAAAGAGAGAGAGAGAGAGCAACAGTTTCTTAGCTTGCCTATCATGTATGATACATGTCTTTGATCTCTAATATCTTATAAAGCCAAGGTGTGGTGTCGAATAGTCAGCACTCATGAAGTAGAGGCAGGAGGGCCAGAAGTTCAAAGTCACCCTTGGCTATATATCAAGTTCAAATTCAGCTTAAGATACATGAGACCCTTTTTTAAATAAACAGGTAGCCAAACATTGAACAGGGAAATGTGGGTGCAGGAGGGTACCACAAGCACAGTCCTCAAGAACTAAACCAGCAGTTGAAAAGAAGCAGGGTGTCTAAGGGGATAGCTAAGTAGCGTCTTGTTACATAAGAAAATCAAGTGTGGGAGGTATGTGGCTGAAGGCTTAGACATCCTAGTGGTAGAGAAAGCCAAACTTTATCCCGAGCAGAAGAGGAAAGGACTAGGAGATTTCAAAGAGTGCAATGGCACAGACACACATGCATTGTAGAAAGAGGTCTCCAGGAGAAATTGGAAGATGACTTTGGGAGAGTTAAGAATGGAATAAGACAATAGCCTACATCAGTAGTCCTCAGCTTTCCTAATGCTGCCACCTTTTAATACAATTCCTCGTGTTATGGTGACTCCAAACCATACATTTTTTTCATTGTTACTTATAACTGAAATACTGTTATTAATTGTAATATAAATATCTGATATGCAGGATATTTGATATGCATCCCCTGTGAAAGGGTCATTTGACCTCTGAAGGCATTGTACGCACAGGTTGAGAACCGCTGTTCTACACAAGGGTGGAGGCAGACACAGAGATAGGTAAGCAGTTCAGGATGAATCGCAGACATAGTGACAAGATTCGATATGGAGAGAGGCTGCTATGAGGAATCTTCAGTGTCTGCCTTAGATGGCTGCCTAGAGACACTGTAATCTGTATTAATACAAAGAGAAGGGAAGACAAAATGAGGTAATACAATGTTCTACTGTGGATACTTTTGGTTTCCAAGACATCTCATGTAACTCAGGATGGCCTTATTCACTATGTAGCTGAGCACAATCTAAAGCATATGATCCCCCTTTCTTTCTCCACTTTCTCAGTGCTGAGGTGACAGGTAGACATCACTACACCAATTTATGCAGCAGGGGGAACAGAACACAGGGCTCTGTGTGTGCCGGGCAAGCACTCTACCAATTGAACCACATCCCCAGCCCATGCCATGGATTTCGGTCAAGCTTTTGAGAGTGGGGCATAGAAGGATCTGATCTAGGGTTCTCAGGGCTGCCTTTCATGAGGAAGAGCCCAGGCTTTTGAGACAAAAGTCCTTAGCAAGGTGGAATGAGCACATGAAAGGACAGAGGGATGGTCTAGGGGTGTCACAGAGCTTCTGTCATACTGGGCTCCAGCAGGAAGACTCCCAGGCTATTCTCTGAGAATATTATATCTGAACTGGGGCTGAGAACTGAAGCAACACAATCTCTAAGAAATTGTGTCCTGCTAACTGGACCCAAATTAAGTGTTTTTGTTGTTGTTGTTTAGCGAGTTTAATAAGTTATATTATTAAATAGTTGGACTAAACATTGTTATGATATATACTTTAAAATCACATCAGAATGTGTATGTTAAGATACAAACACAGATTCAGGAACAGCTTAGATAATCAATATTCACCGAGCACATACAGTATGTCAGCTACTATATTATGCATCAGGGATACAAAAACAAAAAACCAAAAAAACAAATAGCTCTTACTTACATGGAACTATAATTCAACAAGTGATACCAGAATTTGACATAGCTACTATAGGGATGAGGGCAGGGAGAGAAATACCAATTGCTTCTCTGGTACCCATTCCCCACTTCCCCCATGTTAATAGAACCAGATTCAGCTTGAGTCCAGAGTACATACCATGACAGTTCTGTTCTCTGATTTCTCAGCTATAGAATAGTCATGAGATCCAAAAAACATTTTGCTTTCCTAATAAACGTCAGACATGGCTACCTCCATCTCCTCCCCTCTTCCTTATTTGAATATGAGTGGTGTTGAGAGCTATTGCAGCCACCTTGCCACCTTGGAGAAAAGTCAACACACTAAGAGAATAGAGAGAAGTTGAAAGACAGGAAGAATCATTGGCTTTGAGGACCTGTAGCTACCTGGGATCATCCATCTTTCCACTTATGCAAAGAAGGTAACCCCAGTAGAATGTGAGCCAGTTTTTTTCTGTGTGAGTTGACTACATTTCTTTTTAATACATCACATACTCCAGGCTTGGCGTATTTGAGTTGTGTTTCATTTTTATGCTTCTTTTCATTGCTGTGACCAAACCAGTATCCTCTGGTTCACAGTGTCAGAGGGTTTGAGTCCCCCATGGAGGAGGACAAAACACAGTGGCTCCACTGGTGACTGAGAATGAGGCAGTGGCTTGTTCACACAGTAGCAGACATAAAGCAGAGAGATTTAGACCAGAACCAGAGGCGTTACAGGGACTAACTCCTGCCAGCCAGGTCTCACTTCTTAAAAGCTCCATGATTTTCAAAATAGGTTGGGAACTGAATGTTCAAAACATTAATCATAAAAGACAAGGTTCTTTAAAAAAAAAAGGGGGGGGATGTTTGAGCTGAACTTGGAAGAAGAAGTAGGATTTGGTCAGATGTGGACGGTGGGAGAGGGGGTAGAGTAGGCTGCTGTGTGGCTTGAGCATGCGCTCAGGCAGAGGGGATGGTGCCCACATCTCCCCAGCCTATTACAAGTGCGGGCTGGTGCATGTGGTCCATATGATATTAAAATCAGTGTGACTATAAAGAGAAGTACATCTTCCTGGAATTTTTGAATGTCATTCTTGACATAGTTTTAAAATGCCAGCAAGCTGGGCCAGATGACACTTAAGATGGATCAAGGGGCTTGAGAGATGTATCTGATATTAATAGTACAGTGTTCTAGCAGGTAACTAGAGGTAACAAAGAATTCTTTGCTCAAAACAAAAACAAACAAACAAAAATCCTCCATTATATTCACTGATTTTTTCCAACCCCCCCCAAACAAACTAAAACAAAACTCTCAATCCAAAAAGAAAACTGACCTCTCAAAATACTATATTCAAAACTTTTTTTAAAAAGGCTTTTACGAAAAATTTAATTCTGGAATTTTAACCCACATTTTAATTAAATAAATGTCAAAATTTTCAAAACTAAGCATTGATGGGTTCATCTTTATCTCTAGGAAATTTGTGCAAATGAAGGATAAAGCGTACCTTTGGTAGGCTTCTTATCAAGCCCAGTGTTTGAAGGGATACAGGGTGTGCCAGGAAGGAAGCAGGCAGTGTGCTAAAGCTGCAGGTACAGTAGCTGCCTTTACCGGGAGTTATATAGTGCAAGGATTTCTATCTGGGTACTCAAATTAAATGGTTGGAAATCAGAGACTCTTAACTGAAGATGGCTTCATACAGTGTTCCAGAATCAAGTTTCTAGGACTGGGACATGGTTCAGTCAGTAAAGTCATCATTTTGCAGGCATGACAACTTGGGTTAAAGCCTCAGAAACCTTTTTTTTTTTTAAAAAAAAAAAAAAACAAGCAAACAAACCGTGGATATGGTGTTACATGCTTGTAATCCCAGCATTGGGGACAGGAAGATTACTGGGGCTTTTTCTGGCCATCTGGTCTAGCCTAACTGGTGGGTTCCAGGCTAATGAGAGATTCCACCTTAAAGGAGGCAGATGGCATTCTTGCAAATAACAACTGAGGTTGTCCTCCAACTGCCATACATATGTGGACACAATGCACCCTCACATACGTAAACATACATATACATGTCATTAAAAAGTTAAGTTCCTGATACTGAAAACCCTCTCAGTATACTTGCTATCCAAAACAGATTTCTCAGGAAAAGGACTACAAGTCTTTGAATCGTATGAAATACAGTTTCCCCTAGTGTGTCGTTATCACACAAAAAGTCCTAAGACACTTGACGTTCTTTGAAACATGTCCCAAGGGAAAAGCTTAAAGTATTGAGAAGCAGGAAACATACACAGGGCACTTCTCAGGCAGTATGACATAGGGTATGGGTGGGTATGAGTCAGGGACAGGGAGGTTGGGATGGGAGAGAGACAAAGAGGCTTGTGGAGGTGGGGTGAAAGAGGGTTAGGTGGGAAGATCAGATGGCTAGGGATAGGGAAGTTAGATTTTAGCTCTGTCTCCAAACCAACAAGAGGGCACATTTTATGTAAAATGTAATGGAAGTTATAGGGCTGGAGAGATGGTTCAGGGTTAAAGGCATTTACGGCTCTTGCACAAGACCAGGGTTTGGTTCCAGTACCTACATGATGGCTCACAACAATCTACAATGCCTGTTACAGAGTTCTGATGCCCTCGTCTGACTTCTGTGGACTTTGTATACACATGGTACAGAGACATACATGGAAAACACTTAACACATAAAATAAACATGAATATAACTTTTAAAAGCCTTTTTTAAAAATTTAGAAATCACCATTTGTGGTGAATATTTTTGGGTTTGTTCTTTTTTTTTTTTTTTTTTTTTTTGAGTAGTTGGGTAGTTTTGGATGGTCTCCAACTCCCTATATAGCTGAGGGTGGCCTTGAACTCTTGATCTCTCTGCTTCCTCATCTTAAAATAACATGGCTACACTACCACACCCCTCACCCACCTTCTTTTCTTTACGGAGTTATTATGATATTCCCAAGGAGATGTACAGGCCAAAATACAATGTCTACAGCCTGGCTACCAGCTCTTCTGATTTCCTAGTGGGACATGGGGGCACTTGGGTAACCAGGCAGGACTCTACATTCAGTCCAGGTGTCAAAGACTGGAAATGTAGCTGTGATGGCAGACACCCCAGAAAGTGCAGTACAGGAACAAATGATAAGTTTCACAGGGAGAGCTACATGACATTTCTTAGGTGTGGAGACTATGAAGGTACAAGGTCTCAAGGGGAAGGGCTTAAAATAGGCAGAATATATATGTATATATGTATGTACACATATATACATATATATACATATATATACATACATACATATACATATCTGTCAAATCAACATGTATCTGTATCTGTCAAACCAGCTCCTGGAGCGCAACCGAGCGTGCTGCACTTCTACCCAGCTGTCTGCAGGACTGTTCTGCCTGAGCTTGTACCACCATATCCTGCCCTGCAAAGAGGGCCAAATGGGCCTGGGGCTGAATCCAGCTCACAATTTAGCCCCCCAGTGAGCAAATCAGAGCAACACCACTGCCAGGCTCTCAGGAGTGACCCTGGGTCCATTTACATTTCTCCACAAAACACTTATACAATTGACTCCAGTGACCATGTGAGTGCTGGGAATCAAGTCGGGGTCCTCTGGAAGAACAATGACTTCTCTTAACTACTGAGCCATCTCTCCAGCCCTGCGTGTGTGTGTGTGTGTGTGTGTGTGTGTGTGTGTGTGTGTGTGTGTGTGTGTGTGTGTATGTGTATGAGAGAATATGCATGTATATATGTGTGTGTATGCATGCATGTATGCATGTATGTGACTATGGATGTATGGATGTATGTGTGTATGTATGTATTATTTATATATGTATGTGAGTATGTATGTATGTATGTATATGCATTTATTTTTTGAGAAAGTGTCTCTAACTATGCAGCTCTGGTTGCTCTAGAAGTCACGATGTAAACTCATAGGGATCCACTACCTCTGCTTCCTAAGTGCACTACCATGCCTGGCTCTTTGTAACTTTTAATATATTTTATAGAAGAAATCAGAAAGAAAACGCCTAACATTAACTTTCTTTCTTGAAACTTGTCATTGAAATGAGATTTTTCACTTAAAAATACTGTAACATTTAATTATTGCATTGGAATGCAATACCTCCAGATTCTCAATTTACGTCATTTCATAAGAACATGAACTTTCTAGGGGTTGGAAAGAGAATTTCTTGGTTAAGAGCACTGGCTGTTCTTCCAGAGGACCCAGGTTCCATTTCTAGCACTTACACGGAAGCTCACAACTGTCTGTAATTCCAGTTCTATAGGATCTGATGCCCTCTTCTGGGTTCTGAGGGCACTGCACATACAAAATGCATGGGCACATATACAGGCAAAACATCATACATATAAAATAAAAATACATACAATCTCAAAAAAAACTTTTAAAAAAGCAACATCAACAAAACCCATAAATGTCTGTATGGCTGAAGAACCATAGTACTTTCATTTTTCAAAGATATTAACTCAAGGTTGCTTGTAGAAAATAAACACAAATAATTTAAGATGAAAGAAAGAAAAATAAAACATTTTCATGAATCAAGAAAGTGATAAATTCATTCCTAAATTGATTCAGCAACTATTTCTTTCAATAAGAAGAAATAGAGTATGTCTAAGGAGAGGTGTACTGGTTAGAAGCTGAAAAAAAATATTGTGTCAAAGTTCATTTTGTATTATCTATGGGAATTAATAAGGCACACAAATACAAAGAACATTATTATATAACAATTAAATGTGATCAAATAAATATCTGCTAGTCATCTACATCATTTAACTGTTGATAGAATATTTTTAGTGTAACTTACTCATTTAGTAAAATATACATTTTACTAAGACCCCTGTAAATTACTAATGGCTGACCTATTTCTTAGAATTGGATATTTCTGGAAATCATGCCACAGTAAAACCATTTTTTTTCTAATTTGAAGTTCAGTGCAATCAACCCAGCTCAGGAAATCTGAGCTCCTAAAGTCTATGTATGATAACTTAAATTCTAGACTTAGTTATGCCATTCCTTGTGTTTTGAGCTAACCCTTAATTGCTCTTTTCCTCCATCTTGAGATGGAGTCTCACAACATAGCCTAGGCTGGTCTTGAATTTAAGATTCTCCTGCCTTAACCTCCCCTAGCTCTGGGATTGCCAGTGTGGGCTGACATCCCTGGCTGAACTCCTTTGCTTTTGTTTGTTTGAAATAAGGTCTCATGTAGTGTTGGTTGGCCTGGAACTTGCTTTGAGGTTGGCATGGCCTTGAACTTCAGATCTTTCTGCACCTGCCCCCCAAGTTCTGGGATTATAAGAATGTACTGCCTCCGTGCTTAGTGTATGTGGTGCTGTACATCAAACTCAGGGCTACATGACTAGACAAGTTTTGCCAGCTATGCCACATCCCGAGACTCTGCCTGTTTATTTTTGAAAAGGGAAGATACCAAGACAAAAATGGAGTGTGGAACAACTGGGACAACTGCCATGAAGGAGGGCCCATGTCTGGAGCACAGCTTCCCCTGGGCGGGAGCTCTGCTGCTTGTTTTTTGCTATGGTCAGCAGAGGCTACGTGCTAACCGTACTGGGGAGGATGCCACAGAGCAGTGAGGAGAATGAGAACAGAGGACACCAAGAGATAACAAGTTTGGCAATAAAACTAAAGACCTCTGGGATGCCACATGGCTTTCCTACATCTGAGGTTACCATGGTGAGGGAAGATTATTAGAGCAGAAACTGCACAGGGCATACAGAAAGTCAAGATTGTTCTCCTCTCATTAACGCTCTAACCAAAGGCAATGGAGAACAGTGGAATTTTAATTGAAGGTTACTTCTAAAATAGCCTCAAATAACACACACACACACACACACACACACACACACACACACACACACACACACCATCTCAATTCCTCCCACTCCTAATCCCAGTGTATGTGGGTTTTATCATTCTGTGTCCTGCTGTAAGTTATGCATCCTAGCACCGACAGAGGGCGTGAGGGGCTTAGGAATTCACAAGAATGTCCCTAGGTGCAGTCCCAGCCTGTCCTTCAACAAGACCCAGACTATAAGGTCTGGAACCACTCAGGGGCAGCCCCTGCACCACATGGCCACATATGATCCAGTCACACAGATCCCCATTAAGAAAAGATAATGGAATAAGTTCTACCAAGTTTGGAGATTGAAAAATAAAGGAAGCAGCTGGGACACTTCAAATTTAAGCTTCAGCTGTACTAAAATAAGTACTGACAAATAAAAGTTTGTTTCCTCAAATTGGTTTAATGAAAACATCTATTTCAAGAGAAAAACAGTCTCAAACACTGAAATGATTTTAGATTTCTTTAGCTTGAAATTAAGAAATTAAAATCATAGCTAGGTATGGTAGGTAGCTCATGCCTGTAATCCTAACACTTGGAGGACTGAGACAGGAGAATAGAAATGAGCTATGTAGTAAGTAGCAGGCCTGCCTGCCCTGCCCTGTGACTACTATAGCATGAGACCCTGTCCAAAATGAGCCAAAACAACAACAAAAAGGAGATTTAAAAATATCTTCATACATAGATATACTTTAATTTCAGATTAAACATAAGAATTTTATATTTAAAACCAATTTAAAAATAGTTCTAAGTTATCATCAAACCAGCAAACAAACTTTTAAAATCCTTATAAGCCATATAGGTCCCTCCCCATATTTGGAGGACTTTTTTAATGGAAAACATTTGTTTGCTTGTTTTTGAGACATGGTCTCTCTACAGAGCCCTGGATGTCCTGGAACTTGCTGTATAGACTAGGCTGACCTTGAACTCACAGAGATCTGCTTGCCTCTGCTTCCCACATGCTAGGATTATAGGTGTGCCCACCGTGCCTGGTGAAAAGCAATACTTGAACATTTTTTGGTTACATTTCTGTTTATGTGTCTATCTCTCTGTGTCTCTATCTTTCCGTATACATGAAGACACACATGCATATGGAGTTCAGAGGTCAACTTTCAGGCATTAGTTCTCTCCTTCCATCTTATGGGACTCAGGGACTGAACTCAGGTCAGCCAGTGTGGCAGTGAGCACCTTTACTTGTCAGGCCATTTCACTGTTACTACACCCCCACAAACTATATAATGCAGATTTAATAAAAGACAATTATTTTGAAATCCAAAGGATAAACATTTCTATCAGCATATTACTATTTTCTTCTACTTTTTCTCTTTGGGTTTTACTCAAGCACATAGATACACGAAATAGGACTGAGCATGTTCAGTCCTAAGCCCAGCTACAGTAAGGCCAAGAGGAACTGAGTGTCCTTTCTTTGTGGGTGCTTTGTTTCCTCCTCCTTTGCAGAAGGCCGCTGGGCTGATAGTGTCCTCCTAGCAAATAAGCTGCCAAGAAGGCAGTGCCCAAAAAGTAAAAATAAGGTAGGGCACGTGGGAGCCCGAGCAGGCCCACATGATCTACCAGTGACAGCAAGGCTTCTATTTCAGCCTTATGATTGCTTGCGGTTATAAGGCCAACAGCACAGTCTTGCTTGTCCAGTGACCTATTTTAGTTTAGGAGCAGACAGTTGCAGTTGGCTTGAAATAGGCCTTTGGGGGGTCTGTTGGCATATAGCCTTCTAGCTGGCCACATCACAGAGGAGAGAGTCTGGGCCAGGGCCACCATGCTGCAATGCAAAGGGATAGAATGGGTGTGGGAAACAGTTACCTGTTCAAAAGAATAGAGTCCACTTTCTTTCCCCAACATCACCATGTCATCCAGAATGGCTTTCTTCAACTCCTGAATTGAACCATGAAAGCAAAACAGCAAGAACACATTTCAAAATGGGGATAGAAGAAATAAAGATTTAAATTAAGGTTGACCAGTGACAGAGCAGACACATGCTCTCTTAGTCCCTTCCCTGTTGAGGGTAACCTGATGCCACAGCAATTACTATCTCACCAGGAGAGAAAGAAGTGCAAATGGCCAAAGAGGTCACCGTGAATGGGTTAGGGCATGCTTTATTTAAAGTGCTCTGTCGGTCAGCCTGGAAGTGCTGCCACCCATATGCAAGCTCAGAGCTTAGCAAGGGAAAGTGGAACCTGAGATACCAGCCTGACTGCTGCTGAACCACAGAACAATCCTCCCTAGAAACATGCCACAAGCCTGTTGAGAAGGTAGGAAGGGCACGTGCTCTAAACAAGGAGAGTTGCGCTACTGTTTCCATTCCATCACTACCGCTTAACCCAGTGCACACGAGGACCACCTTCTCTAGGCAAGGCGCAGAAAGCCTGTGTTCACATCTGACCCTGCAGTAAACCATCTATGTGCCCTGGGACAAATCACCTTCTCTTAGACTCTATCCTTTCAAGCCATGGGATGATAAGGCTAAATAAACTTTGTGTGATGGCTCCTGAACCTAAGAATTTACTCAATTTTTAAAAAGTAAACAGGAATAATTCCAGCAACTACAAAAAGACAAATCACTGGTTCAGGGTCCCTAACATGTGTAAAGTAATACCGGATACTCCATATGCATCTAGATTTCACCCATGTCAGCTTTTCTGTCCCCTTGTTATGTGACTCATTAAGTGCTCAGCACCCTGTCAGGAAGCACCTGGGGGTACAGACCTTATTTGTGCAAAGCTCCTGATAGGTCCCTTCGATTCCTTTCTTTTGAGCCCAGGAAGGCATGACTTCAGGGTCAGGCACGACAATACCAACCAAAAAGGCCTACAAAGCCCACCAGAAAACATAGTCATGACACAAGCTTTTAGAGTTCTCATTTATAAATAATCTTCTCAGACTCCACCCTTTCCTAAAATAAGTCTTCCGTTATGAAACATTTGTTCAGAGGTTGTAAAACACTTCCAACAGGGTGCCACACAGTCCTGGCTGATCACTTCTGATCTGAAAAAGGGCTTCTCAGTGGCTAAGCATGTAAGTAGCATGCCTGAGGACTGGGTTCAAAAGCCAAAAATTAAACACACACACACACACACACACACACACACACATATATACAGACACACAGATACACACATGCACAGACCACAGACACACACAGACACACACACACACACACAGACACACACACACACACATATATACAGACACACAGATACATATATGCACACATACAGACACAGACACATACATGCACACACACAGACATACACACAGACACACACACATATACATACATACATAAACACACAGACATACATACATACACACAATTTCTGATATATCCCCTTGATTTTCATATCAATCTCAGATCTGCACATATTGGAGGATGTTAATCAAACAATTTTGATCCAAATTCTGTGAGCCAAAACACATTTCCCAGAATTTCTGAAGTACTTCAAAATTATTTGTGAAGAACTATTTTAATTTTTCTGGTTATTCTTTAAAAGTGATTTAAGCTTTAATATTATATGTAAATACATAGAATAGAATAGAGTCAATAACTCTGATACCACAGAAAGTTTTTGGTTCTTCTGACTGTGATCTAAGTGATATTGACAGGAAACATTTTAATACTGATAAGTGATGTTATCATTGGCATTAGCCCTTGCCTTACTATACCAATTTACTTGTACAATTTATTTGCATAGCAGGGCTTAGAGTGTGGCATATCTCAGTAGTATAGTGCCTGGTTAGCATGCAGGAAGGTCGTGAGTTAACCCACAGCAACAGACACACACAGACACACACACAAACACACACACACACACACACACACGCACACACACACACACACACACACAAAGAGACAGACAGACAAACAGACACACAGACAGAGAGAGAGAGATAGACACACACACACAGAGATAGACACAGAGAGAGAGACAGACAGACAGACAGACAGACACACACACAGAAGCAAAATACTGAATTTTTATTCAATATCTTACCTCAAGAAATCCCCACCTTAGAAGTTAGTGAACATACATTAAAATTACTTCTATGCCTTCAAGCAACTCATATGCCTTAACTGCAATTAACCAAACCCTAAGAAATCAAGATTTCTTCTGGATTTTTGCTTTGAGGCTGAGGTTGGCCTTTGTCCTACATGTACCCTCACATCTGGCTTTAAGTGGTGCTGGGCACAGAACCCAGGACTTCCTGCATGCCAGGCAAGCACTCTACCAAGTGAGTTAGAGTCCCAAGCCCCACAATTTCTCTTTTGGAAAGGAGTTTTTCCCTCTTTACCTGAAATGTATGGGTGAATACTGGTGGTTGACTAGAAATAACAACCTAATTTGGAGTTTTCGGCAGGCCAGTATATTCAGGAGGGCTGGAACATTATTGCTCACCTTTAAGCTGTCCCCATGGACATAGATTTGCGCCACAGGCTCACTCCGGATGTAGATGTTCTCAATCTTCTCTGGAGCGACATATTCCCCCTGAGCAAGTTTAAATATGTGCTTTTTCCGATCGATGATTTTAAGCGTTCCCTCCTGTAGAGTTGAACAGACAATTTCCTAAAATAGCACTCCCATTCCCAAGCTGGACCCTTGCCTCCTCACTGCAGACTTATGCTGTACACTTCAGCACAAGCTACTCCATTTTGTGTCTACAGAGATGTTGCATGGGGCTCAAGGGAGCCATTGTTTGCCCAGGTGGATGACATGCCAGTTCTGCTGGGCCCTAAGCATCCACCATCCTTCCTTCTGGATCAGCCTCACCAGGTCCCTCTATTTCCCCAGCCACCCTCACCACAGAAGCAGGCATTTATCTGCCCCTCATCAGATCCATCTCTGGCCCATCATGGTTCCTCTTAGCCAGGTCCATGCTTCAGCTGCACCTACCTTCACCAACATCTCCAGGTTCATTCTCTTTGACTTCAGTAGAATCTATTGCCCTAGCTACTGCCTCAACTGCAAAGCATCCTTGCCATCTGGTGGATAGCAGACTCCTCAGAAAGCCTGTGGCTTCTACCTAGCTACCAGATGGTGTTGGAAACTCCAGTCTCTCCAGTGTGCACTGGCAGGGAGGATATGGAGTATGTGTTGGGGCCAGTAGCCTCCAGAACCCTATTCACCTCACTGACCTAGGACCTTTTTGAGTTCCTAGGGTGATTAAGCGGCACACATTGTACTTTCATTATCTCTGAGTGTTCTCACAGCACGGATAACCATTTTCATATGCCTAAGTTGCTAGATCTCTTCATTGGCTCCCAGATCTCACCACTGGTCTGTGACTCCCATCAGGCTGTCCACCCAGATCTGTCCACCCAGAACACAGCTCGCCCAGAATGAGGCTCCTGGAGATCATTCTCCTCAAGCCTGACCCAGTCTGGGGACAGTCATCTCTGTTTGCCTCACCTCTTCCTTTTGGCTCAGGTCCATCAATCCTCACTCACAGACCCCTGTCTCACCCACCTCTTCTTCCTCCTCCCAAGGAAACTACATCTTGAGCAGACAGACCCTTAAATACCCTCCATCCCTACTCCAGGGCCAAAGCAATCTCTCCAGGAGAGAGGTAGAAAGCAGGCCTGTGTTTCTCAACACTGGGGCTGAACCTCCTACGCTTCCTTTACACTAGCTTCTTTGGTCTTCAAAGCAACAGCCAGCTGTTGTCACCTCTGTTCCTCTAAGGAGGAAAATGAGGATCAGACACATCAGTTAACTCCTCCAACAGCCACATAACTAGGGAACAGAGGACTTGGGATTTAGAGCCAGGACTTTCTGGATTAGAGGACTATGTTTTCTCTTTCATTTGTTACTATAAAATAATAATTTTTAAAGCACAAATATCTTTTCAACAGAATCATTGAAGCTTTGCACATAGTCTTCCAGGAAATGGGGAAAAAATGTCAAAAAACATCACTTATCCATCCATTCAAATAAGCTGACACCAAAACCAGAGTCATATTTTAAAAGGAAAATTACAGATTGGTCTTGTTTATGAGTAGAAACAAAAAGGCCAGACACATGTATAGGAAAACAGTGTTCAAGAAAATCACATCATAGCTAAGATGAAGTTAAACCCTGAATGCATAATTGGCCTGACATGAGCAATATGGAAAGAACAAACACTCATTTCAAACGTAAAAACAATTGCAATTAAAGTTCAGCCCTTGTTTAGAAATGGTGATGATTTTTGATATTGACTCCATGGGCTGCTGGCAGCTTTTTAGTTTCTTGTGTCTGAGCATACCAACTACTTCACAAAGATTTATTTATCACTTCTCTCCAGGCCCTGAATGGTGGGAGGCTTCATTCAAGTTCAGTGCTTCAGCTCTGAGTGCTTATGGCTCTGAGACCCTTTCCTTATGGAAAAAAAAATAATACAGAATCCAGGCTTTATGTTACATGCCTGCAATCCCAACACTTGGGAGGTTGAGGCAGAAGGATAGCAGCACACTGGAGGCCAGCCGGGGCAATGCATAGGATGACACAGAAAGACCTTCTCAAAAACCCTATTCCATCACCATCATCATAAAAAAGAAAGGCAAAAAATAATAAAATTGATTGCAGGGCCTTGAAAAAGGCTGTTGCCAGTGTAGGGCCTTGAGTCTCAATCTTCCTTGACTTATAGGACAACTGTCCCTCCACAGATGTCCACACCCCATGGGCCTCTCTGGCCCCTCTCCTACATATCTGTGGGCTCATTTGGCTCTGATTGTCTACTGATCCTGGCCCGACTGTCCCTTCTACTCTCCCTTGTTCTCTTGCAAGGCCCGAGAGTCAGGTCCAGTGAGTGTCTGCCCTTTGCTTCTTCCCTGGTTCTTGCCCCTTCAGCCTTACTCACACAAAAATTAAAATGTATGTCTTCCCTGAGCAGAGTCCCTGTTCCAGGGAACACATTGGGGACTTGTTCTCATCTGCCACAGGCACAAGAGTTTCTCAAAGGCAAGTGCACCAGCCCAAGAAGAGGCAGATTGGCTCACCTGGCCCCAGAGCCTGTGGGAGGGCTCAGTATCACTTATGTGTCTGATAAACTCAACACCTCAGATTCTGAACAAACAGCAGCAACATACAAGCAGACACACAGAAGAGGACCCCTGGCTGAGTGACACTAGGGAAGGGCTCTGGGTGTTAGCAACAACATTTATTTTCCTTAAAGGACTTGTGTAGTTGTCTGATGCATGCCAGCTGCTGCACTAAGTACTTTATAGCCATGATTTCATTTGTTCTTTGAGACAATGACTGTAGAGGCCAACAATGTTATTATCCTCATTTTTAAAATAAGAGAATATGGGCCAGAAAGGTGGCTCAGTCGGTAAAGGCACTTTCTGCCAAAGCTTAGGACCTGAGTTCGATACCCAAGACTCTCATAGTGGAAGAATCAAAGCGTGCAAACTGTCCACTGACCTCATGATCACCACGGAGTACATACCCACACACAGGCAATGAGAAAATGAAGCAAACTGATTTGGGCTAAAACCTGGGAGCCATAGCCAAAGAATGCTATGAAGATTCAGTTTCTACAAACGGGCTAGGGTGTGGCCCAAAAGAGAAGTGTGGCTTTGCTCAGAGTGACATAAACAACTCCCAGCAGAGCTAAAAAAACTAACACATCCCTTACCCACCAACTCCAAGATTTTCCCTCTTCCAGATGCCAACCTCTCAGCTGTGGTCAGCATCCCTGGCTATGGTAGTTTAAATGACCCCATAGACTCATAGGGAGCCTTGTTGGAGCAGGTGTAGCCTTGTTGGAGGAAGTGTATCACTGGGGGCGAGCTTTGAGGTTTCAGAAGCCCAAGCCAGGCCCAGGGGCTCTCTCTCTTCCTGCTGCCTGACAGTCAGGATGTAGAACTCTCAGCTGCCTCTGCAGCACCATGTCTGCCCATGTGCCACCATGCTTCTACTATGACTATAATAGACTAAACCTCTGAACTGTGAGCCAGTCCCAATTAAATGTTTTCCTTTATAAGAGTTCCCATGGTCATGGTGTCTCTATACAGCAATAAAGAAATATATCCCCTTCTGTTTACCCAATGGGCTCCATACACTAGTAAACTCTTTCCTGGAATCCACAAAGTATAGGAAGTTGGTTTTAAGACGCAAATTCTGTCCTCCACAAAGGCCACTGTCACTTTTACTGGGGCAACAGAGAAAAAGGCAGGACAAGTTTGGGGTGCATATAGAGAGGTGCCCCTCAGTGACCTGGATCTTAGACCCTTTCATCGCTGACAAGTGGAATACCAGCCTCCAAATGTACATACCGGCAGCCATTTCCCAATGTCTCCAGTGTGAAGCCAGCCGTCGCTGTCCAGGGCCTCCTTGGTCCTGTCCTCATCTTTTAAGTAGCCTTTGAACACATTTGGTCCTTTCACACATATCTGTGGGGTCAAATATGGCTTTGCTCACTCATGACATAAGGGACCAAATACTGCCCAACAGTCACCAGGCAGGAGAACAAGTGTGCTACCCACCTATTGGAAGGCCACTGAGGAGACTGTGATAGACCAGAGGGCATGGAGCATGCTTCTGCTGCCTCTGCCCTTTGACCTGACCCTTGTCTTCTCTGAAGCAGTGTCCCCACCCCCACCCCCACCCCTGCTCTGGCCACCCTTTCTTCATTTGCTACCTCTTCTCACTCAGGAGTCCCTTATGCTGTTTTGTGACCCCACCACCACCACCACAGACACTGACAACTGGCCAATCCTACCAGAGCTGCTCAGGCCCCTGATTCATGGGCAGACAATCTGTTTCTCCACCCACTCCCTAGGGCTGAGCAAGAACAGCCCAGCTCAGCCCACCTCATTTGGCCTATTTGAGTATGGCCACGCTTCTGATGAGACAAGTTATACCACAGCAACTTATGCCACAAGTGGGTATGTATGTGGGAGAGGAGAGCTTTTTTAAAGGTCAGAAAATTTAAAAATCTTGATTTAATTCTCTCAGTCCCAGTGTTGCAGATTTGGTTGAATCAAGTGCATAATAATTTTAAATAACTTTAAGAAGAAAATGGCTCCATCCACACTGTTTCTGCTTTCAATTGGCTGTATGTAACACACATAGAAATAAGAGATGACATCTTAAGCTCACCTCTCCCTCTCCTTTGCTGGTCCAGTAGTTGAGTTCCTCTGCATCGACCAGCTTGATATGATTGCAAGGCAGAGGAGCACCTACGTGCCCTAGGACACAGGAACAAGATGACACTTGTCAGTGATTCAGTACTGATGGTGCTCAACACCCCGTGAGATTCCCAAGCATCCTGGAATGGTAGAGCATGCCTATGATTCCACAACCTGAGAGGCAGGTGGGGGGGGGGAGGGCAGGAGATTATCAGGTCATCCTTGGCTGCATGGCTAATTATTTGAGTCTAGCTTGAGCTACATAAAACCTTGCCTCTAACAAATCAAAACAAAGACAAAGCAAAAATTGAAACAGAGCTACAAGCAGGGAGCTGTAGGACCCAAGTAATATGCCTTTACACAGATGCTGGTCAGGTGTAAAGGGGGAACTAAGGACAAAACTAAACTCCAGAGAAAGCAGAGACCGACATTCCCTTTGTGATTTCTTTTATTACACTGGACTTTTTTTGTGACAGTGTTCTCTGTGTAGCCCAGGTTGTTTTAAAATTCACTACATTTAGTGCTCAGTCTGGCCCCAAACTTGTGATCCTGTGCCAACTTTACCAGTCTTATAATTATAAGAGGGCACCACCATGCCAGGTTTACATTTGGTTAGTAGTTTTTCCATATATATTTGTATAGTGTGCATGCATGTGTATGTGTATGTACACCACAGCACATGTGTGGAGGTCAGAGGACAGCTTGGAGGAGTCAGTTCTCTCTTTCTACCATGTGAGTTCTGGGGATTATCAGGCTTGGCAGCACATGCCTTCACCAGCTGAACTATCTCACTGGTCCTTATATTTGATCCTTACAGAGTGAGATACGCATAATTTAAGTAGCAAAAGCCTGAGTAAGGTGGGAGTCTCATGTCCACTATCCACATAATTAGGAGGTGTTACAATGGTGCCTGCATTAAAACAATTTATTTCCAGCTGGGCATAGTGGTACACATCTATAATAGCATCATCCAGGAGACAGATGTTGGAGGATCAGGAGACTGAGGTCAGCATGTGCTCCGTGAGACTTTATCCCCAAACTAAATGCTTTCCCCATTATCAGACCATATATCTTGCTTGTGGGTCTAAGCTAAGTCATTGTTTCTTTTATCCTACTAAGGCTATTGATTGGTACATATGGAGGTAACTTAGAAATCTTGTTACACTGAAGACCTGGACTCAGGTCTTGGATGAGGCATAGGGGTTTGTGTTTCTTTCAGGCATCTAGGCAATATTGATGCTGTTGGACTAACACTACACTTAGGTTAGTAAGGAACAAAAGAAAAAAGAAAAAAAAAACAGGACTAAGTTAGTCATCCCTGGGGGGGGGGATAAAATTCAAAATTTTGTTGCTCTTACAAATTCCAGCCACAAGATCCTATCTAATCATTCACTACTAGCCTTTGAGGTCTTCACACTTTTGGCCGACTGTTAAACAGGTGCTGGCCAAGGTCCTGAAACCTGGTGTGCCACGGTATAAAACAGGAGGCTGTGACTCTAGGGTTTCCCTTTTAGATGACACATTGTCAAACCTGTTATGATACTATATGAAGAGACATCAGTCTTCTCACACCCAGACTCCTAGGTTTTCTAGTAAGGACGAATAAAAAGTCAACATTTTTACATGGGAAAATATTAAGGATGGCAACCAAGTTAAGTGGGGTCAGAGTGGGCTCAGTGAGGAAAGGGGCTTGGCACTAAGCCTAATGACTGAAGTTTAATATCCATAAGATATATGGTGGACAGAGAGAATGGACTCTTTCTGGCATCCACATGTGTACTACGACATGTATATGCTCTCCCTCACAAATAAATAGATAAATAAATAAATAAATGTAACATTTAAAAGGTAAGAATGAAAGTGCTCAAAAAGAATGGAACTTGTGGAATGATGGTTCAGTATGATGGATCCAATGAGAAAAAAGGCTAGGTGCTGGAGAGCTGGCTTAGCAGTTAAGAGGGCTTGCTGCTCCTACAGAGAAGAAGAATTTGGTTTCCAACATCCATGATCCACGTTAGGCAGCTCACAACCACTTGAAACTTTTTTTTTTGAGACAGGGTTTTTCCATGTAACAGTCCTGGCTGTCCTGGAGCTTGCTGGTCTTGAACTCACAGAGATCTGCCTGCCTCTGCCTCTCAAGTGCTGGGATTAAAGGCATGTGCCGCCACTATCTGGCCTTGAATGCTTTAAAATTAGTGAGCATGACTTCTAAAGATGATTCCTGAAGAATATCTGGCAGCAGGGAGATGACCAAAGAGTTTCTATATGAAGCAGTCTTTATCCAGTGTGAGTGTAGCAAGACAGAGTTAATTAAAAACAAACAAACAAACAAAAACAAACAAACAAAACAACAACAACAAAAGAAAAACATTCCTTACCTGGCTCAGTCAAATAGTTTCCCTTTTTAGCCTACCTATCAAGTTTCAAGATGCTTTAAAATACTATTGCATTAACTAGCATTTTTTTTTCACATGCATATCATTCTAAATTTTCTAGTTTTTATTTGAGCAAATGTAAACACAAGCAGTGACCCCAGCAGGGAGAGTCCTAAGGAATTCTCCTGCTGAGTGCTTTTCAAGTCTGACCAGTGCCCAGTCTGAATCTGGCAATGGATAACCCACCGGCTAACTACTACAGACCCACTTCTGTCTGCTTCTTGTCTCCTCACAATGAGAGTGTGCATGAACCTCCTTTTGAAACTGCCATCACCCTCTGGATACATTTCAGGAGTCCCATCTTTAAGAAATAGTCCTGAGAGGAGCTGGCAAGATGGGTTAGCAGTTAACTACACTCGTTCCAGGAGATCCAACATTCTCTTCTGGCCCCTTCAGGCACCAGACACCCCCATTGTGCACATATGTACACACGGGCAAAACAGTCTTACACATAATTTAAGAGAGAGAGAGATGATTGTTGTAAGTCACATTCAACTCATAACCTACTTCTTTCATTCTATTAAAAAACAGTTCTAAAACAACTGTAAGTAAGGCAGTGTGGTTATCTAGAGTTTGTAAAACTCAACATGCTGGATTTACAGTCATTTACCACATGGAGTTATATTTTGTGATCTATATTTTGTACAACTTCTATTTATTTAGACAGAAAACAAGACTGGCTCTTGAGATAGATTAGTGGGCAAAGATGCTTGCTGCCAGGCCTGACAAATCTGAGTTTGATCCAGAAAATCCACATGGCAGAAGGATAAAACAAACCCATGAAAGTTGTCCTCAGCCTTTCACATGTGTGCCATGGCATGATGCACAAACACACACACACACACACACACACACACACACACACACACACACAAACAAAGTAAGCAAATCAATGAAATTTTAAATTACAAATAAAAAATTTAAAACCAGGAAAATACAAAAAGGAATGTGCAAAACTTTGCAACAAAGAAAACATCAGACCCATAGTATCACAATCCAGACCTAGACACTAATATCTTTTCCGTATCTTTTGCATTTTTCCCTAAGTTCTTGTGCAAATTTGATTTCCAAGAGGGAGTTTGCAGGCTGGGAATTGTGATTTGAAGTGGACCACGGACTGTCACTTCGTGTGCCCCACTCCACCCCCAAATGGGCAAGCTGTCCTACCTGAGGTCCAGTCTCCTGGTGTTGTGAAGGTACACCCAGCTGTGCATTCAGTTTGCCCATAACCTTCATAGACCTTCAAGCAAAACACAGAAACCATGATGTGGGCCACACTATTCCAGTACTGTCTGGTGGCCCTTCTTAGCCAGCTTGCCTCACATTGACTGTCTGTTATTCCCCGGCTGAGGATGGTGGGAGGCATGGTGCCCTAAGTAGCTTTCCCCAGTGGAACTGAATACAGCAAGGCTGTGCTGATGCTTTTTGTCATGGACACTTAGGTTGTATGGTTTGGCCAAATTTCAACCATAGGCTCTGTTTTCACTTGGTTGATGCATGCTCAAGATTAATACTCTAGACCTATTACAGGTCTGATTTTATCTTTGACATTCCTCTCCAGAGTTCAAGGCATAGAAAGCATACAATTTTAAGCATTGTACTTAAGGAACAGACATGTTTAACTTCCCTTGAAGCCCTGCTGCACCCATGACACAATACCCTGCCTCTGCAGGAATTCGACAGATTTCGAATGGATAAATGAAGGGATAGTTTTCTTTGTTTAATTTTGTTTTTCTTAGAGATAATCAAGTAACAGCACAGGAATGGGCTCTCCCTCCCTAATATTCTTGCCTTGAGATGGGGAATGGTTTGAAGGCTGTAGAGTGCAGAAGGCGGACAGTGTGGTGCAGAGTCTCCCACACACCATGATGCACTTATATTTTTCATTTTTTTACAAGAATATTTACTTCATGTGAGTATATATATGCACCATGTGTGTGCAGTGACATCGGGGGCCATTAGATTCCCTAGAACTGGAGTTACAGACAGTTGTGAGCCACCATGTGGTTGTTGGAAACCAATCTCAGGTCCTCTGGAAGAGCTCAAGTGTTCTTAACTCTTGAGCCATCTCTCCAGCCCCCTAAAAATACATTTATAGTTTGTCTGATTCATTTTCCTTCAATCTCAGGTCCTCTGGAAGAGCTTGAGTGTTCTTAACTCTTGAGCCATCTCTCTAGTCCCCTAAGAATACAGTTATAGTTTGTCTGATTCATTTTCCTTTTGCTAAAACTTGCAAGAATCCAGGTAAAGGGCTGCTAGCATGCTAGAATGGCAAGAGCATTCTACTCTTTTGCTATGGGCTTTTCTTACTCACAAAATGAAAGACTTGGGCCCCTGGAATCTTCCCCTATATAGTAGAGAGTATAAGAGCTGTATTGCCTAGCATACATCCCAGTGCCCCCCCCCAGGAAAGCCCTGTGTAGTGATACCTGGCACCCCAGAGCTGCTCGTAGGAATCCCAGGACTGTTGGTGATGCGGGGGCTGCTCCAGTAACGATCATCCTCACGTGACCCCCAAGACTGGCCTGTGGGAAGAGAGGAGCTGCCGATGCTTGTGACACTAGAGATGGCCCTCATTCCAGGCACCAGCTTTCAATAATTAGGCCCTGGATGCTGGGGCTCAGATCAGGAAGGAAACTCCATGCTGAGGAAGCCCCCCTCCTTCCAAATAGTAAACTCCATCAGTCAACAACTTAACCCACAATATGCCCAACCCTGTCGCCAGTTTGAGATGAGCGCCTTTATTCTATGGGGCATTTGTTTTAAATACTACACTTCTCCCTCCTTAAAGGATTCAGCTGCTTCCTCACTCTCTCATTATTTACAGGCCTCCAAAACAATTACTTAGGACAATTTTCTCCAACATCCATTTTAATGGCATCGCCTTTTTCTCATTTATAAATCAATACCATACTTTATTTACTATGTTCTGCAGAGGATAAAGGATACTTGAAACACTTTGTTTCTGTAAGTTGAGCCAAGAGAGTTTAAATATTAATTTTCATGGCTAAAAATAGAATAGCAAGAAAAAGAGTGAGCTGATACTACTAATGAACTAGAGTCCTTGGGTGGTACAGCAAATGGAGACTGCGGTGGCGACACAGAAAGGGAAGCTTCTGATCTGATCTGATTTGGGAGAGGTTGGAGGAGCAGGACACCAGAGAGGAGAAAGAGGACTCCTGGTCATCTGGTGAGGAGCTAGTGGTATTGAAAACCCACCATAGCCAGTTTACTGGGAATAGCAAGAGGAAGCCCAGGCCTTCAGGTCCCAGGTATGTCTGAGTGGAGAGCGATGGCCTAAAAACCTAGGCAAGGTGGAGGTCAAAGGACTTACTTTCTAAAGACCTTTTAAATATGTGTGTATGCATATGTATATAACATTTTTAATTATTTCTTTGAGAATCTCATACTACATTCACTCCCCATTCCTCTTGTTAACTCCACCAGGTTCATCCCTGACTCCCTCACCTCTCCCAGTTTCCGGTCCTGCCTTTTGGTTTGTTTAACATCCTAAGGAGTCCAGCTCATGCTGCCCATATATGCAAGGGTATGAGGCCATCCACTAGAGCATGGACAACCTAGGGGTTCATCATGCTGGTTGTCTTTTTAGCAAATGCAACTCATCTCTAAAAAAAAATCATGGCTCTAAAATATCAGTGGCAGCTTAAGCTTTGACTTTATGAGCACAAGAGATATTTTTTTTTTTTTTTACCATATTACAGGCCGCTAACACAATCTTCTCCATTTCTCCTATGCAATCACCCACTGGGCACAGAGTTACTCTAGATTCCCAGCCTTGTTTCTTTACCTGAATCTTATTAAAGAAGAGTTCATCCCAGATACTATTGTTTCTGATGATTCCACTCTGGACCTCAGCCTGCTTTCGTCTGGCTGCAAACTCCAGGAGCCAGCGCTTTAATGAAGTGTCTGCCTGGTGGAAGATCTGAGGGACACAAGCAGGAGACAGCTCTCAGGGCCCGGGTATCTTGCTTTAAACACATCCTTCAGGAGGAGGATCCAAACTAGCCAGCACAGGAACCCTGCTCCAGTGTAACCTTGGGAAAGCTCTCTGGGTTTGTGACGTGAAGATGAAGGTTAGCACTAGCAAGGGCCAGGAACATTTTGGAGATGAGACGAGAAGGGAAAAGGAGGAGAGAGGAGGAGAGGGGAGGGAAGGTCAGGACTCTTTAGTCAGAGTTTTGGAGGCTGAAGAAAATAAGAGAAGGAAGCACAGGGAAGAATCAGGGAACATAAGACAGGAGGCTTCCTTTCAGACCTGGGTTGGAGGGAGGGAAAAGCCTCCCTGGGACCCCAGACTCTGTCCACACCAGCAAACATGAAGCCTTCCAGTCTTTGGGACTCACCTTGTCATACATCCGATTCAGCAGCCGTGGGACCACAGGGAAGATGGTAGGGCGGAGAGCCTTCATGTCGTCTGAGAGGAGACGGATGTCTCCCTGGAAAAAGCCCACGCGGCCTCCATGGCAGTAGACAACAGACTGAAGGGAGAGAGAGGATAAGAATGTGGGGAGGGGCATTTATGGTGGGTCCTCCTGGCTATAGGCCAGAGCTGTCCAAAGTTTTGCCATCCCTGGAGAATACCCAAGACTCCACCCAGCCCTGGCTGCTGCCATAAGACAGTGAAGAGTGGCAAGTGAGTGACCCACCCCCCTACAACATTTGCACTAGTCCCAGCCAGGCCTAAGGAGAAGGCCTAGTGGAATGATGCTGAAGTAGCCATTCTTGGTGGTGCCTGCCCTTTCACAGACACTCTAACCCCAACCACCCTAGAAACTCAGGTCTCTGGAATGTTCTATTATCCACTCTCTATAAGTGGGTCTGCTCCAGGTCCTTAGAGAGGCTACAGATTTCCTAGGGACATCTCTGCAACTGTGACATGATATGCCATTCTCCTCAGGTACTAGAGCTGGTGGGAGACCAGGGGCTCCTGGCTGGTTCCTATGAGGCCAGAAGCACATGAGAGACCTTATATGTGCTCTGTTCTTTTACACCCAGAACAGTCTTTTAAGGAAGGTGTGACTGTTGGTGGGAGAGGAATGCAAAGCTCAGGAAGGTGAAGTGACTTGCCCAGCTGAATAAAACTAGCTGACAATAATGACTGACATTCTAATTCATGCCCAGAGAGATGGAAAGCAAGTCCCATGATAGCAGATCTCCCCTCTAGACACAGCAGAAATGTATTTGAAAGATGAATTTTATTCATGGGCTGGTCCTTTGAGTGACATGTGCATGGAAAAGTCACAGGCTCCACCATCTTATATGGATGCCTGCCTTTGCTCTCTCTATACTCCCACAAGACCTGTCTCAGGACCAATCTTACACGGTCCAGGATCCGTGACAGGTCAATGCTGCAATGTTACTGCTTTATTCTGTCTTTTAGGAGTTTGTGAGTCATGGAACAGAAGCATGTTGTCTGTCACAGAGCACTTCTGCGAATCTATAATGCTCTTGAAGAAGATGCTACCAGCCAGGTCCTGGCCCACCTAAGGTGTGTCTGTGTGCGAGGCAAGGTGGGTGGTCTGGGTGTTTCCTGAAGTAGCTCTTCTAGGAAGGACAGGTAGGGTGGCCAAGGTCCTGAGATCCCTCTGGCCCCTTGTGCTATCTTCTAAGGATGGAGTATTTAGTCCTACTTCATGGCAGCAGTGACAAGTGACACCCTGTCCTATAAGTGAAGGTTCTTGGCACAGAGGGTGCCTCCCTGATGCCAGGGCCTTACCTGCACCATTCGCTCAAACATGTGTGCTAAAGGCAAATAGGAAAAGTGCACATCCGCACAAGTGGGAGCCCACTGACTCTGCAAGAAAACACAAGGAGCCCAGGCAAGTCCCAGTCAGCCAGGCAGGCGTCTTACCTGGATCACTCTCTCAAACATGTGAGCCAGAGGCAGGAAGGAGATGAGCACATCGTCCTGTCTCGGAAAGATCACTTTCTGCAGGTGACGGGCATGGGAGACAGAAAGGAAAGAAACACTGACAGGAAGACAACGAGAGAGTCATAAAACAATAAAGAGAAAAATGGTCCTGGGGGAGGGGTGGACGGAGAGTGGGGGAGGGGGAGGAGGAGGACAGAGAGATGTGAGAGGAGTGGAAAAAATGATGAGAGAGAGGAGGAGGTGGGGAGGAAAGGTGGAGAGGAGAGAGAGAGGGAAAGTTGGGAGAGAGAGAGAGAGAGAGAGAGAGAGAGAGAGAGAGAGAGAGGAAGCAGCATAGGAAGCGAAGTGTTAGGTCGCAGCGCCAGTGGGTGTAGGTTATCTGCAGAAGCAAAGAGCCACATGAAGCACACATAAACCAGCAGAGCCAGGCTCCGCAGGGAAGTCTCCTCTCAGGACGGCCTGCACCTCACTTGCAGTCAGTCTGTCTGTCACTATTGGCGCCAGCCTGACTCTCTCCCTCCCCATCCTTTCTGAAACGTCTGCTGCGGTCTCCCTGGGCCACTTGAGCAGAGACTGGTCTGACTGGATGGTGTTTTCCAGCCCTTGTAGAAAACAGTGGCCCAGAGAGTCCTTCATCTCATCTGTGCCAGCTGGGCTGAGTCATGGGTGGTGACAGAAGAGGCCAAACCACAAACAGGTGGCCAGACACAGCCTCCCAAGTCACAGCTGGGAAGTGGGCCTTCCTTAAAGGAGAACGCACAAACTGGGCACTAACCCACATCTGACTCCCAGATGGGACTGATCCCAGAGACATGGACTGTTCTGGCCAGCAAAGCGTGGAGATTTCCTTAGTGGGATCTAACTGCTCTCTGTCTTGTCATAGGAGTTCTCACTGCCCTTTTGCCTTTGGAACCAACTTGGGTAAACTTTGTAATCCTGAATCATGGCTCAGAACGTGATCTCAAGCAGCAACCACGCCTCAGTTTCCCACCAAAGCATCTCAGGGTTTGGAGTATGCTCCACAGCCCCATTAGCACACATTCGGAGAGAAATTGTTTTCACAGTGGAGAAAGGGCCTGGCTGACATCCTTTCTCCTGAAGGATGCTGTAGCACATACTTACCATCCTTGGGTCAGCTCCTCCTTTCTTAGCTGGTTATAAACACTAACATGCTTTCGTCAGACCAAGAAAGCAAGCTGTTTGGACTTTACAGTTACCTTTAAGCCCAGCCTTATAATTAGCAGCTGCCGCTGTTTCTCAGACTCTAGTAGTCCTTAAACACAAAATGACCAAATTAAACCCTGGCCTGCTTGAGAAACAACTCATCAAGGCTTACTCTTGAAACAAAGGCATACACAGGGGCTCTCAGAGCTCCTTCTTGAAGTGAAAAATGAAAAGTAGGTTTACATGCTCCCCACCCCCACCCTGGGCTCTCAGAGCTTTTAAGATATCAAGTGAATGTAGGGGGATGGGTCATTTTGGCATTGGGATTGAAAGCTGGTCTGATGGCTCATGCCCCTAATCCCAGCATCTGGGAGACAGAGGCAGGAGAGTCAGGTATTTGAGGCCAGCCTGGAATACATAGTGAGACCCTCAACCAAACCAAACCAAAACATACAAACAAACAAACAAAAACAAAACACTCCCCCCAAAAAAACCCAAAAAACAGTATTGGAGTTAAAAGTGGTTGTAAAAGTGGAGTTCCTCTATTGAGGACAGAAACTCCTGCCTGCAAGTGGCTGCCAAATTACAAAACCCTAAAAGAATGACAACAACAAAACACAACTCTAAACACATCCAACCCATGGTCCTCTCTCTACATTCATCTCAGGATTACGTGAATATGGTCTAACACGTTGAAGACAAGAGTGTCATTCAGTAATATCCAAAGGTTGGACATCCCTGCTAGTGCAACTTGAAGTGTCCCCTCAAGAAACACCTGCATAGGACGTTTACTTTATTCACCTCTGTCACTTTCAGAAAGCCTGAGAAATCAGCCACCACGTTCCCATGGGTGAGCATCGCACCTTTGGGGTTCCCTGAAAACAGAAGGCAAGAAGGGACATTAATTAGGAGCCTGAAAGTTACCTTTTGACCTCCTCATATGTATTGTAGCATGGCACGCTGTGACATGGGTGTACCTGTCCAACCCCTACACAAAATAAACAAACAAATGTTAAAAGATTTAACAAGAATTTTTAAATGGTTAATTTAAGCTAGGCATGGGGGCTCACATCTGTAATCTCAGTTCTCTAAAGGCTGAGGTCAGCCTTTCTGAAGTTAAGGCCAGCCTGGACTACAGACTGAGACTGTCTGCTAAAAAAAAAGGCTGCTAATTTTACATGCTATGTGGACTTTGCCTCAAAAGGGGGAAAATGGAGAGAAAGAAGCAAGATTGGTGAGGAGGATTTTTTTGAGAGGTTTACACCGAGTCTCCCCCTCCCTGTTGCTTTTTGTTTTTTTGTTTTTTGAGACAGGGTTTCTTTGTGTAGCTTTGGAGCCTATCCTGGCCCTCACCCTGTAGACCAGGCTGGCCTCAAACTCACAGAGATCCACCTGCCTCTGCCTCCCGAGTGCTGGGATTAAAGGCATGTGCCACCACCACCCATCCTCTCTTAATCCTAAAATGGAACCTGAGTTCACACAGATGCTAACAGGATCAGGGAACCCATTGAGAAAGGAGAAAGAGGCCCCAGTGATTGCAAACAAACAATGAGCCCCAGAGGCAGAAGGCAGTCTATAGTCAGGAGTCAGTCTGAGATGGTAGGAGAGGATGCTGTGTTAAAAGGAACCTGTTCAGCAGGCTGGTCTGCCAGGTATTTTGTATATCAATGAGAAACACTCCCTCCCCATAAAACCGAGGAGAGAGTTAGTGATATAGAGCTAGGAGCTGTGGTGGAGGGTCCGGGGAGCCCAGGAGAGATGCTGCCTACATCAGAGGAACTCAGAAAGGCATCCATCAATGAAAGTGTAGGTTTTAAACATTTTCCCTCAACCATCTTCCAATTTCCACAACCCACTTCCTTGTTCTTGACCCCTCAGCTCAAACCTGGTGGGAGGAGCAAAATCCCCACTAACAAGGTTGGGGAGCAGGAAAAGCAGAGAGGGAAGAAGGATGGGGGTTTGCGCCCTCCCTTCATGCCAAACCCATACATAGTTCAAACTGCACTGTGTTTTGGAATGCAGCCTTTGTGACTTGTAGTGACCATGGGATACTTTATTAACCAATAGTGACCAAGAAGACATTTATCCAGGGGCAGAGAGAGAGGGAGAAGAAGAGGGAAAGGGAAAGGGGGAGGGGGAGGGGGAGGGGGAGGGAAGGGGGAGGGGGAGAGAGAGAGAGAGAGAAGAGAGAGAACTTTCCTCCATAATCAAGTAAAATTAGTAATGGGGATAAAAATAAATTCTTTCTCATAAGTGTATCTCCTGTGGCCTGCTTTCTCATATTGCAGGTGACCCATTTGGCATCAGTCAAAGCCTTATCTTTTGTAAAATTCAAGTGACAGAGGTGTTCCCCTGCTTAGGACCTTTGATGGGTGAGGTCTCAACCTGTATGCTGGGGTTTTCACCCATGACATCAACTTCAGAGATGGTTCTGAGGGACATAGAAGTTTGTGATTTTGAAAAGTGACTATTGTTTCCTAATAGGTAGTTGTCAAAGTGCCTTCCTTTTGAAAAGAGCAAGACCTACAGGGTCTGCTTCAGCTGTGCTTGACTCTTTATCCCACCAGAGCCTATGTTAGTTATCTCCCCTCCTCGACCCTCCAGATTCAAATCCTACAGAATCCCAGAGCCCTTAAAGTGTTCAGAGCGTCACCTGGCAATTTTCACCTTCAGGTTCTGGAAGTTTCTAAGGATCATTTTCCAGATGCCAGTTACATAACAGAGCTGTCACAAAATAGGTCCTTGTGCCACGGAGTTGTGGGTCTGTGGGGCTGGCTGACATGTGCATGGCCAACATAAACTGAGGCTCAGGAGAGAAAGTTATCTCTATAGATGAAAATTCTCTGCAGCCTTCTCAGCTGAGGCCCAACACTGACAGTGTTGACAGCTCTGCGCCTTTTCTTCTCCAGCATAATGCCAAAGTTCAGACCTTTTAGAAACACATTTTCTTGCAGATTTGAATGTCATTTTACAAGCGACCTATGGGACTCTTAAAATATTCCCAGCATCATTCAGATTATTTCCACAAGTCATCTCTGCATTTGACCCCAAAGGCTGAAGGAGAAGTCTGGAAGTTGATGGCAAAGGTCTCCTAGGAAGTGTGAGGCGAGTCTCCGGGAAGGCTCTTCCTGCTGCTCAGATTCAGGGCGTGCCTAAATTTCCAGCAGCATGTCTTTTAAACTGGATGTAGAAAGTTTTCCAATTGCTCATGTGGAGAATAAAAGACATCCTAGACAGACCTACCAGCAATCCAGTTTGCAGAACCAAATTGCAGATTTTCCTCAGTTGTCTTTGTTGCTGGTACAGACAGTGAGAGCTACCCCACTCCCTACTGCTAGGTTGATGTTGCAATGATACAGGATCTTCTATTTCTTGGTTCCCACTCAGAAGCTAACCCTTTTTGCACAAAGTGTATTTAATAAATATCCATGGGACAGAGTGTATTCATTTAATATCCTTGGAAACTGAGGCTGAAGAGAGGTCAGTTTTCCAGCTACAGTAGCAGGAGTGCTGAGGTGTCTCCTACAGCACCAGCAGGTGTGTTTACAGCGACTGGGTACAACTCCAGACAGTAGTGGCAGTTTCCATTCTCCTCCCGATTAGGGCTCCAAAGCACTGACATCCCCACCACAGGCTAGAAGGACCTCTCTCTGGAAGATCCTGCCAAATGTCAGGTCATATTTTTTCACATTTCCCCCACTGGAAGAACAGCGTATTTTTCACTGAGGCTGACAGCCAGACATCCTGCATGCAAAGAAAGCATGTGGCTATGCTGTGACACCGACGACAAGTGTGGCTGACATGCTGACAAGAGGATGGATGTAAGAGGCACAACGCAGGCTTAGCCTAAATCCAAGGAAGTCCAAGTATGTGGTCCAGCAGGATGATTTCAGGCCAAAGGCCTGCTTGCTATCTCAGAGCTCCCTGGCACTGGCCGTGGCTTTAAAGCAGAAGGTGGAGCAGTTTTCCAGCCCCACGCATGCTGCCCCTCTGCACAGATAGGTAAGGACAGCTTGGCTTCCAATGTGAGTCCCCAGCTGGGAAGGCACTGGATGTGCAGCTGCGCTTTCCATCTGGCCAGCAGCATAATTCAATAGCATGGAATACTTCTTCAGATAAAAGTGCAGCAGCATTGACCAATGAACTACTAAAACACCGGTGTTACTCTTGGAGGGCAAGGAGATCCAAAGCTAAAAGCCACAGCCAGTGACTTGTTGCCCCAAACCATGTCACAAAAAAAAAAAAAAAAAAAAGCTATGAAACTCAATACCAAAAAGACTTCAGGAAGGGCTATTTTAAAAGCAACATTAGCTTGAAGGGCACTTTCAAGATTCTAGGCTGGCTCTGGAGAATAGGAGCTATGTTACTTTTCTAGAGGATTTAGCAAAAACAGTTTAAAAACATCTTTAAACTGGCTTGAGTTAATGGCAAGAATCCATCCCCATTCCCTATCTAATAAAGTCATGCTATCAACATCTACTAGTATGTATAATATGGCTTATGTGGCTGGTCAGGGGTCTACCAAATGCTGTGTAGCTGTTCCTGTAAAAGGTTCAGGGATCCCAGGTCACTGCCCACTGGCCAGTCCTTGGTCTGAAAGTGAATGCTGGGGACTTCTTGTCCATTCAATGCAAAGCAAGTAACTTCCTGTGATAGTCTGAATGGGAGTGCCTCCTATAGTCTCAGTTGGTGACACTGTTTGGGCTGTTTGGGAGATACGGCCTTGCTGGAGGAAGTACGTCACTGGGAGCAGGCTTTGAGAGTGTAAAGACTCATGCCATGGCTAGTTTGTGCCGGCTCCAGTCTGTCATGTCTGCTACCTGTTGCCTTCTCCATCATCACAGACTCTAACCTTTTGGAACCACAAACCTAAAATAAGCCCTTCCTTCTATAAGCTGCCTATCAGAGCCACAGAAAAGTAACTAAGACTTTTCTACGCCATCAGATGAGCAAGGCAGCAGTGAGAAGGGTCATGGAAGGGCAGTTCAAAGGGCAGGAGGCTGATCCCTGTGCTCCATGTGGTGGTTGGTATCTCTTGGAGCTGGTTTGCTGTCAAGCCTGCTAGCTTCACAGATCGTGCTGAGGGTTACAGTGAAAGCAGGGACAGGGAAGGCTCTGTAGAGTGCAAAGTGCTATAACTGTACCTCCTCCAAGAAGTGTCTCCAAATTCTTCTTGCTGGGCTACCCCTTGGTCAGTACCATGCACAGTCATTTCTGCTCATGTCTTCTTCCTGGCAACCTTGCCTATGGCTGTCTTTGCACATCCCAACCCACATCTTACTTGGCACCTTTAAATAACTCATCCCAGGTGAGAGCAGAGGGCTTAAGTGTTTGACTTATGGTACTCAAACCAGTAGTAGGGATGGGTTTTTTAACCTCATACTCCTTCTCTGGTTTCTGACACAAAGGCCAGGCATGAGCAGAAAACAGAGAGAAGAACTATTTCTCCTAAAGAAATGACTCTATAAGCAGAGGCTGTCTCCAGCTTGTGAACCAGCTGCCTAGAGTCTATTGTCCCAAATCTAGAAGGTGCTGAGCCCCCTCATCATCTTTCTACATCTGGCCAGTCCTGCCTTGCCTAGAATGGCCAATGGCAGAAGCAGAAGGGAGACAACAACAGTAGCTGAACAGGACCAGGACCAGAACCATACCACAGAGGGCATAAGAGACTCCTGAAGTCTCTTGTCAGGCAGCCAGGAACAGAGACAAGTAGTCATGGCTAGTAATCTGGACTTCTACTTACCTGTTGTACCACTTGTGAAACATACAATAGAGAGGTCATCAGGCCTTGGGGGCTGCAGGAACAAGAAGAGACATGTGTTGGGCAGAGCCAGTAGAACCCCTTTATGACCCAGCCCCATGTATGGTGTACTGGGCATGTTACATACTCCTGTGTGCTACAGTTGGAAAGATGGTCAGGTAAGCTTCCAGGAATATATGTGGGCATATGTATGTCCTACCAACCTCACACCTGGTCCCATTTTCCCTACTCCAGCCTGAGCAAAGTTCTACATGGGGTTGGGCTGTAGAAGCCAAAGATCCTTCCTTACTAGTAGGCATTGCTTTCTGTTGAGCTGTTTAAAATATCCTAAGCTCTGAATCAGGCCTTCACTGCAACATTGGGCCCATGGCCCTAGGTCACTAGAAGGAGCCCGCTTAGTCCATGTGCACACAGGGAACAGCTTCCTAAAGAGGTAGCACGCAAAGCAATATGTGAAAGCAAAATAAGATTTATCCAGATGAGGGGAGCTTCTGGGAGGGACTTGTGGGCACAGAAACCATAGTGCTGGACATAGAGTATGCTGAAGAATTGTGGAGCAGTTCTGTGAGGCTGAGTCTGCTGTGGGGGAGATGTAAAAGTACCCAGGGTACTCATGGAGGGCTCTAGGAAACAGAGCTATGACCTGCTCACCAGAGGCGGCAAGGGAATGGTAAAGACTAGGTAGGAGGGAACCTAGAAGCCAGGGGCCTTGTGAGAAGCCTAGGCTTCTCCCTTAAATACCCAGTTCAGAAAGCAGACTGTCATTGCTACCTGACCTTGGGTGGGACTACATGGGATGGCACCCAGAAAAGTTCAAGGAATGAAGATAGACAAGAAAAAGTCCAGAGTAGTGGCTTATGCTCATTATCTCAGCACTTGGGGGCAGAGACCATCAGATTGACGGGCTCCCTGGCCCACCAGCCTTGCCTACATGGCAAAATCCAGGCCAGTTGAGAGGCCCTGTCTCAGAGATTGGTGCCTAAAGAAAATGAGTTGAGGCTGATGTTGCGCTTTCACATGCAGGGATGCAAACACTTGTATACATATAAACATGAATGTGTACGCGCGCACACACACACACACACACACACACACACACACACACACACACACACACACACACACAGAGACAGCTGATGCCAAAAGCCCCTGGGCCATGGAGTCTACTTCTAGTTCTTGGACGTTTCTGTTCATCTTATGCTCCATGGAATTTATAACATTGAAGGGCGATAAGGGCAAACAAGACCTCCCCATTAAAAAGTTACGAGGGAGCCAAGGGTAGCCAGGACTGGATGTCCTTTTGTCTCTCTCCTAACACCTGACTCCTGTTCTCTGTCCTTCCCTGAACTCTCAGCCCACAGCAGTGTTGGGCAGCTGGGCAGGCACTCCTAGGCTGCACACAGGAGCTGCTTATTAGCAGGCAGGTACTTGTTGGCTTTTCTACCCGGCCCTGTGCAGTGAGGGGGCTCCAAAAGAACCGGTCTTACTCATTATCTTGCTCACCAATACCTGCTGGGTGATTAGCTTACCACGGGGGCATGATGATTCTCTTGGCCACAGTCCTGAAAAAAGAAAATACTAGTTTTTAAAAATGCTCACATGTTAGTGTAAGATTTAAAAAGTCAAAATCACTCACCACAGTAGGCCTTGCTCTTACACCAAGCCCAGAGTTTAGGATCCCTGACTGGACATGGATTGTGGTGACAAATGCCACTTGAGTGGTCCCTCCTCAGACATATTCTAGCCTGAGGCTCCTGGGAAAAAGGGAGGGTCCTGAGGGGCTGCAAGCCTGCCCCACCTCTGTATATATGCTATAGACAGAGAGCCTGATGCTCAGGGAGAACCCAGATACCATACACATTCATTTTGGACACACTGGAGAACATACATGGGCTTCTAGATGGGGGAGGAGGGAGTGGGGAGGCAAGGAGAGAGGCTGCCAGTGCAGGTGTGGCTAATGTCACTAAGGGTTACAAGTGCACAGGGTCATGGGTACAGTGAAGGACAGATAGAGGCATGAGCACAACTGAAGGGCGTGGGGACCTACATCTCATATAGCATGGTAGAGGTCAAAGCTATTGAGCAAATCTGAGGCCCAAGAGGCCAGGATGCCTTGCATCACTATTATCCCATTCACTGCCACCAATCTGATGCCCCTGGGGTGACCATGTACAGAGAAAATTAACTTTATTGGCTGCCGAGAGGGTCTGGGTCCTACTGAAAAGAACCTACCCAGGTTCCTGGACCACCCAGTCCTGTGGTACCCACGCACATTTCTGCAAACAAGGAAGCTTGAGGGACCATGTGAGTGCCTCTGAGGCTGGTGCTGCCATCCATCTGTTGGTGCCTGGGGCCACTCTGACCAGGCCAGTCTCAGAGTCTCAATCTAGAGGATACCTATAGGCACCGACTCCTGATCTCCCTCCACTATTCCTTGCAAAGCCTGCCTTGTCTTGCCACTGATGCATCCAAAGGGCCCAGAACAGCCACCCAAAGGCATAAAAATGGGGTGGGTGGCCAATGTTGTGACTTGACAGCCAGCCAGCTCTAACCCAGCAAATATCCTAGATGTAGATTCTTACCTCTATGGCCTGCATAGACTTGATGTCCACCCCACATTTTTGTCCTCTTTCTCTCAGAGCATCCTCAAATGGCTCCATGAGGATGATCAGCTTGAGCCCCAGTGTCTCCTTCCTCTCCATATGCTCCAGCAGAAGTACAGCCTTCTGAGGTTTATCCACGATCACCGTGCAGATGTCCGCTTCAGGGGCCAAAGGGGAGAGTCAGGCTGAGCAGATGCAGGCTGGTACTGAGCAGGTCATGCAGGCTACTATGCCAGCTCATGTGTATATAAGTGGGTAAAACAGGCTATGAGGGTCGTGTATTGTGAGTACTAGGAGGAGTGAAGGACAAAGGCCTTTTAGGCAAAAGCATCCTGAAGCAGATAGTTCAGCTTTTCTTTAGACAGTGCCCATCAGCCCAGGTCTGCCTGCGATATTTACCGCCACGGCAATGATGATGCTAAGCTGCAGGAACCTGACATGGCCACAGCCTCTTAGAAGATTCCCTCATGGCATCACAGACCTATGGAAGGCAGCTTTAGGTAAAAGCTGAATAAGGACAGTTTAGACCCGAAGAGGACAAGTAAGCCCCTAGTGTTCTGTTTTGTTTTTTAGATTGTGAGGTAAGAGTTTCACATAGCTCTGGTTGGTCTCCAGCTAGCTATGCAATGGAGGGTGGCTTTGAACTTCTGATCCTCCCCTTTCAACTTTCCAAGTGCTGGGATTTCAGATATTTTCTATTGTGTCTGGCTAATACCTTAGTGTTTTCTTAGGACTGAAGTAAAATGCCTTTTAGGAACCCCCAACAATCAGTATGACCAAGAAGTTGGAGGATGAGGAGGGCTGGTGCTTATTCAGGAGGGAATGGAAGTGGGGGTCTCACCTGTATTGATGATGTAGCGAATAGCCCCTGGGCCCAGGGTGTCATAGAGTGGGACCACCACCATGGAATATGTGTAGCAGGCCAGCTCTGCAATGATCCACTACAGAAATGCAAAGTTAGGGTTGGGGAGAAAGGACATGAGATAGGTCCAGTGAGTCACTGTGTGCTGAGGCTAGCCCGAAGACCTCTAGACCACACTTGCTTTGCTAGTGTGTAACCTCTAGATTTCATGTACTAACAGACTAAATCTACTGTCTGACCCTGCATGGGCCTCTTCCTCATGACTTTTCTTCCCTTGTGGCTCCAAGTACAATGTGAATGGGGCTTGGGTAGGGCATCTATTCCTGCTGCAGGGAAGATCTTGGGATGCAGGTGGTAGTGCCATGGCCCTAGGTTTCCACTTTTTGTCAGATCCCAGGCCCTACTGGGCAGGGGGGGGGGGAGACAAGACTTCCAATCCCTAGTCTATTGATGCCCCTAAAAGCAGTTAGACTGATGCTCACCTCTGGCCGATTCTGTGCAAAAACACCGATGAACTGCTCCGTGCCCACTTTACACTCATGCTGGAGAAGTCCTGACCCCAGATATTCAGCCCTCTTGGCCACCTGCACACAGATGGATGGGGGTGGGGTGGGGTGGTGGAGAAATGGAGAGGTTTCAATGGGGCTGTCCACACAGCTTTCCTACTAGTCCGCCTGAACTTAGGGGCTCCCCACCCAGGTATGCAGAAAGCTTTGAGGCTGATGAGAGGAATTAGGTGGGAAGATGGGGGCAATAAAAAGTGATTCCCCCTTGTCAATATCATGGATTTCGAGGGGTTCATGAAGCCCCCCATCTCCTGAGAGATGTCCAAAGTCAATGGCTGGGGGTGGGGTCATATTCTTCATTGGTATAGTCACTGATAAGTTGCTCATGTTCCTGCAACTAACCCCCTACCCATTCCCATGAAGATAAGCCTACTGAAACTCAGTTGGTCACCAAAACCAGGAGAGTAGGAAGGGGCTTGTCAGGAAAGAGTTCAGTGGCATGAGAGGGGGTGAGGGGAGGCAAAAGCAACTCAACACATTATATACATCATGACACTGTCAGAGATTTTAAAAATAACTATAAAAATTTTAAAAAAAGGATCTTTCGGGCCTTACGTATCAAGCTTCAAATGGGGACATTTTTCAGTGTAATACATATCTCCAAAGGTTTTGAATAAAAAGATTCTTTAATATCGAACATGTATTTGTATATTATAGTCTGTTTTTTATGGCTTCATTTAATGTTTTTACCGCATTTGAAAGATTTCCTTTTACCATAGATAACATGTGAACTGAGTGTCTGTCACTAAACAGTTTCTCATATCAGTTCAGATAAACCAGCCATTGAATTCATACTGTTCTATCTTCATATTATGTTCCAATACACACACACACACACACACACACACACACACACACACACACACTTTTCAATGTGAAGACTAATTTTCAGGAAGGAGGCTCCTGGAACCTAGCTGGTGTTCCTAAGCCTCCCCCAACCCAACAGGGCACCAGGTCTGTAGGGCTGGACAGGTGGGGCCTGTGCTCTCACTCACCTCTTGGTAGGAAAGCCACTGGTAAGGCTGCTCTGGCTTCCGGAAGCCAAGACAGGGCCCATTCCCTGCAGAGAGACAAGTGGGGCCTTGTGTCAGGGAGGGGAGAGGGTGGACTCACCTCCTGCCCCTGTCCACCAAACACAGGGTGGAAATCGTGTGCTGTGGATACCTCTGGGTCCAGGAAACTTCCCTCGAGCAGTTTCTCTCACCTGTTGTGGCCCAAGAAGGTCATAAGAATGCAAGAACAGCTCCTCTTCAGATTTTGGGAAGTTAGGGGGGTAATAAAGCGGTACCCAGTTCCTACTATGATTTATGTGACAGTCCCTGTGGGAGAGGCAGTGGGAGAAGGGAGCAGGGTGACTCTCTGTGACTGCCTCTCTTTGACTCACACCCTGGGACTACTGAGGCATCAGGGGTGCACGTTTCAAACCATGGTTGACAGTGTGATATAACAGCCCAGGGGCTGCCCATAGGGGTGTACAAAGTAGGCCTGACATCAGAAAGTCAGTGTGAAAGTTGAAGTGAGCTGAAGTCAGCCCTGAGCCACGGAAGCCAGCTGTCTTGCTAACTGGTGGAAAGACCAGGGACTCTCTGCTGACCTGGGCACTGCTGTGTACCTAGTACCATGCTAGAGACCTGATCAGTGCCTGATACAACTCTCCATATACTCCTCCTCACCTGAGATGCTAAGCCCACGGAGGAACACCTGGTACATGGTTCGAGCATCATCATAGTAGTGGGTAAGCAACTGAGTGCTTCCCCCAATCACAGATCGCCGGGCTCCACCACTGTCCTAGAAACCAAACACACCAGAAAAGTTGGCAGAGGCAGGAAGGGTCATCAGGAATGGGCACTGGTGTGTATACAGCTTGGATGCATTCCTGGTTCGAGTAGTTGAGGCTTGGAACTATTCATATTCATGGCCTGTTCACACCAGAGCATATATACCCAGTCTGGATGCATCCACACTCAACTAGTTCCGGGTATACAAACCCAGTTTAACAGTGTCTTACACACATACACACCTGATAAGCACACAGCCTTTGAACAACCAGACGAGCATACACATAATGTCCACAATTTTCAGGAACTCTAGATGTGGCTCCACAATAGGAGGGGAGTCTATTATCACTTACATTTAGGATTAACCTCCAAGGTACCCTGCAGCTGGCCATCCACTGCTATGCCCCTAGATAAGCTGTGCATAGCCTTGAGCTAAGGTTGGCCTCCATCACAGGCATGCTAGGATAGATTTCTGAGGATTGTTCTTTAAGGATTTCCCAGGACTGAAGCCTAAGAGTGTGTGAAGGAAGGACAGACCAGGCAGCAAGATCCTGGTCCCTCGACAATGCTGATCCAGAGAGGGACAAAGGGAAGGCCCTCTGTGATGGGGCTAGGGACAGGAGTTGGGGATCTGCCTTCCTCCTCCCCAAGGTCCCCAAGTCCAGAGAGTTTTTGTACCACAGCTCTGCCTGATCTCTCAGTGCTATTTGAGTTATCCTGGGATGGCCCAGAGCTGGTTAGTTCTTGGAACATCGAGTCTAGAGAAAAAATTAGCACTTCAGAACAAACAGCCAAAAGCAAAACCACAGGCAGCTCTCAGCTGTTTGGAGTGGAAAGTTCTTCTTGGCCAGTTCTGTCCAAGAAAGACCAATGTGGGAAGTTAGGAGTACATGTAGTCAGACCCACTTCACACCCTGGCAGCAGATATGACACTGCAAGACACTGTGCCAGAGACTGAAGGAGGGTCACTTAGCTGGATTGTGATGGATGCACAGGGGTTGGCCAGGGAGAATGTATAGCAGGCAGCAGCAAGCACACACTTGTGGTACAGGAGCACAGGGTGCTGGAGAACTGTGGGTAATCTGTGGAACTCTAGGTGAACATGAGATGAGAACAGTCTAGACAGGGCCACATACCCAGGAGTGGGGGATGGACTTTGGGGGAGGGCAGTAGCCAACCAGAGAAGGGTTTTAAGCGGGGGACATGAAATAGTCTGAATTATCTATGTCCCAAGAAGTACCAGGTGCTTGCTTCCCTCATCTCATTTCCTGCCCCTGTTACCTTTGCCTCCTCACACAACTACTCATATATCCCTGAGGGACAGGGACAGAGAAATCTTCCCTGAAAGGGTGGCCTTTGCTTTTTCCCATGCCCTGTCCTTTCTTTCAGTGAGACTCACATAGTCACCCATTCTATAGGTTTACAGACTGAACAGAAGCCATCCCTCCCACCACCCTGAGCCCCACCAGGCCACTATCACCCAACCCTCAAAGCTGTCTCTTCATACCTGCTCTGCAACCACTACCCTTCTATAGCACAAACTAGCCACATCTCTCCACCAAAAAGCACCAATAAATCCATGTTCACCCTGAAGGTCTCTAAGTTCTGTCCAGGTGACTTGTAATTATAAGCTGAATCAGAGTCCAACTATTCTTAATAATTTCTCTGCACCACCCTGCCAATCCTTTGGTGCTCTTTGGAGTACCCAATTTACAAACAAGGACTCAGTGACACTGTGGCTCAGAGCCAAGAACCGCATAGCTCAGGAAGGCACTTCCAGGCCACCAGCCTAGGATTTCTGTTCTCTGTTCTCATCACCATCCTGCATGTCTTTTCCAGTCCCTCTCCAACTGCCCAGCCCCAAACACAAACTACCACTTCCCAACGCCACACCTGGGCCTTTGCACACTCCACTCCTACTAGGAAGATTTCCTAAGAATCCAGACCCTTATTAGAGAAAGATCTGGGCCCTTCCCAGCTGGTAAAACATTGCCAGGTTGGTGGTCACCAAGATGTATTATCAAGAACAAAGTGAGGTGCACAGGTGTGTATAACACGATCTCATTTAAAACTGGGGAGCTGGTGTGGTGGTGTACACTTGTAATCCTAGTACTGGGGAAAGCAGAGGCAGGAGGATTAGGGGTCTGAGGCCAGTCTAGGTTATACGAGATGATGTCTAGAGAAAAACCAACCAACCAACCAACCACTCATCCAACCAACCAACCCCAGATCTTCTAACGGAACTAATAGTTCAACAGCAGGAGGCAGAAGTTCTCAGCATGTGGCCTTTTGTTTCTTATGAATGATGTGAATATACTATTCACGGAAAATGTACACAAGAGCTTAGAACATAGGCAGAATTAAAAGAAAAAAAACCAAGCCAAAACAACAACAAAAAAAACCAAGGGCTGGAGAGATGGTTTAATGGTTAAAGAGCACTGGTTGCTCTTCCAGAGAACCTGGATTCAATTCCCAGAACCTACATGGCAGTTCAGAATTGTCTTTAACTCCCGTTCCAGGGTCTCTGGCACCTTCACACAGACATAAATTCAGGCAAAACACCAATGCATGTAAAAATAAATAAATCTTAAGAAAAACAAAATCCATAACCATAAGTTTGGAGAAGCAAATCTCACGAGTCCCTTGTTGGCAAGCCAATGTATCTTTTTCCTTGCTGCTAGCCCTCTTGTGAGCCTAGGTTCTATGAAGTGGCAGGGCCCCGGGACAAGCTCAGCTCTGGTTTCTATCAGCTAGGACTGTGGACAGGAACTTGGGGATGAATTTGCCCTGTAGTCCCTAAGTGCCTGCTTAGCCTGTCCAGTGCTCAAAGTCAGGCTGTGCCTATGGTCCACACAGTTAATGGAGCAGAGCAAAATTTTTAAGCATTAAACTGATGGGAAGGACTCAAAGTGTTATATGGGTCTAGTGGTACCAGCACCATCTTTTTTGTTGCTGGGGTTTGAGGACCATCTTGCTGGAGATCTTGCCCTAGGCTGCTGCAGAACCAGGAGTTTTGGGCCACTTCGGGTTAATCGAGCTACAGGTTTGGCTTCTACCCTCTGGAGCTACTTTGCATGATTAGACAGTTCCCATCCTGCTCACCTCTATTTCTTCTGACTGCATCAGGAGGTTGCATGGTGGTTGCAAGGCCTTTGGCCGGTGAGTGAGCCAGTAGGCGAGGAGGGCAGCCAGAGCACCCATACTCACAAGGGTGGTGGCTGAGAGGCTGCGGAAAAACTGACCCAAGTCCCCTAGCTCAGGCAGTCGCAGGATCCTCAGGATCTCCTGGGTCTGCATCTTCTCCAGAAGTGAGAGGGCAATCTCTGTAGGAAATAAGAGACAGATGAGGGAGGAGACCACTTGGGCAGGCCATAGAGGGGTCCTAGTAGATGGGTCAGGTCCTGGGGTAGTCAGATATGCAGTCTCCTAATGCAGCATAGTACAAGCCCAGAAGCTGGACACCTTCAGAGGCCTTTTCAGTGAGAGACTGGAGCCCATAGTACTTATATATAACAGCCTGGCATCTAGCCAGTTTTCCTGAGAGCCAAATGCCTAGGCCTAGGGCCATGGCTGACAGATGTTTCCACATCTTCCAGGGGCCAGTATGCACTGGCAGCTCTGGGCATGGAGTCTCTCAGACCTCAGGGTCCTTTGTGACACTCGTCACAGATTTTGCTTTTATTTTCTCTGAAGAAGATAGACAGCAGAAACACTCATCACTTTGTACAGGATGAGAGGGGTGAGGGGTGCAGGCTCTTCCCAACCCACCTTTGAGTTCCCACCCTAGGCTTTGCTTCTGACAGAGAGCGGGAAGAGAAAGGTGGCAGAGTCCACATGATCTACATGACTATATGACCCTGTGCACAATCAAGCTCGGGGTAGCAAGAGGCATAGCTGGACCAGTCCATGACTGGGTATAGTTAATGGAACAGAGGGGAATGTTTGCGTATTAAACTGACAGGAAGAGCAAAATAAACTAGAGTAATAAGATAGGAAGGACACAAAGTGCTAGACGGGTCTAGTGGTCCAGCACCTCCTTTGATGTCACAGGTGGTGGTTAGGGTGCACTGCAGTCCAAGGAAAGGCTGAGAACCTCTGAGGGAGACACAGAAGATGCCCTGGAGGTAAGCAGGGCATCTCCCAGAGTTCTCTTGTGTTCTCCTATTAGCTGCTGGATAATGACACATTGGCAAAGCAGGTACAGGCTGCTGGTGGTCTGTGGGTTCCACACACCTTGCTCAGGACAGAGGAATTGTTTAGGTGTAAGGTACTGGCATCCACACAGGGACCCCTTAATGTCACTACCCAGTAAGACCCAGAGCTAGGAGCTCCTGGGATATGCATAGGTCTGCTATCCCAGTGATTTCAGGGCAGGCTCTGGACTGCCCCATACCATCTGCCAACTTCCTCCTCGTGGGCCCATGACATCATGCAAGCAGTAGGTATGCTTTTTCTTTTTGGGAAACAAAAACAAATGCCAACAGTGGTGACTCTACAGCTACGGGATATGAGCCAAACAATTGCTTCCAGGGAGCAGCTTAAATTCCAGCAAATACAGTAAATATAGCTGTGTAAAACTGCAACATTATCACATGGCATGAGGTCAACAATGTATAAAAATCACTGTAGACAGAGGAAAGAATGTTCTTTGGTTCAAGTCTCTAGTTTATTTATAAACTATACATGGTTAAACATACCCAAACTTTCTGAACCTTTACTTCCCCATCTTTGAAATGGGGACAATACCACTGGGCATAGCATAGTCACAGAACTATAGACATAATTGAAAGGTATGCTTGTCAGAAGCAGGAGGCTGCTCAGCCTTGGAAACAGAAGCAAAGGCAGGCCTGGCTCAGGTGGTCCAACCCTTGGACAGAGGCATTTGGCCCAGACTCTGTGCTTTCTTTCCATGGGAGTGTTGTTTTGCAGATATGCAGCAGGCTCTCTGAGTTACAGGGACACTCACCAACCTCCAGGTACAGGTGTTCCTAGGGAGCTGTGAAAGGGGGTTCCTAAGTTGGCAAGAGCATCGTCCATGATCTGTAGAGCTTGAAGCCCAATTTTATCAGCAGTATTTTTTGTTGCTTAAATATATGTGAGTGTTTTGCTTACATGCATGTCTATGTATCATGTACATGCCTGATGCTCATGGAGGTCAGAAGAGAGCATCAGATTCCCTGAAGCTGGAGTTAACAGGCAGTTGTGAGCCATCATGTAGGTGCTAGGAATTAGGTTTGGAAGAGCAGTAAATGTTAATCGTGAATCCATCTCTCCATCTCCCACCAGCTTAAATAAAACTAATGATGAGGACAAACAACAACCCAGAGGAAACACACACACGCGCGCGCACACACACACACACCCACACACACACACACACTCTGCAGGCTTTTGTAATCAGAGCGGAGGCACAGCTATGGACCACAGTGCCTTCACCAAGGGAAGCCTCTCTAGGGAGGGCGGGCTCTGGGCAGGTGGCCAGCTGGCCTTCTCTTCTCAGGACATCCACTTACCTAAAATGTAGATGGGAAGACCAAGTTGCAGTCAGACCTACCAGATGAGTGACTCACTACTAGCCGCCTCCACCAGCTCCTGGGGTGGGCTCTGAGCTGAGGGCTGTTTCCTTTAGTGAAACGAACTGAATCAGTGGGCCCCTATCCAGCCTCCCCCCCCCCCCAGGACTCTACTACATGGTGTAAAACAGTATTAAAGAGGCTGAAAGAATATCTTGGGACCACCAATCCCTGGCCCTTGGCAGTTGCTCACAGACAGACCTCAGACCATAGCACAAACTAGGCATTCGAGGCAGAGGGTGTGATGCTGCCATCATCACAGAACACAATATGGATGGCTAGATCACCCATCCATCCTCCTACCCATGTATCCCGCAGCCTCCACATGGCCTCTGTTCTCACCAACTCAGAGTTGCAGGGTAGACATGAGGGAGTGGGCAGTGTTGTACAGTATGGGCTAGGCTGTGATCAGACACAAGAAGGCAGGGGAGGTGCCTGACTCAGCTATGACAAGGCAGAGCAGACTGCTAGCAGGAAGTGACACAACTGTGGAGGCTGAAGGGCGATGAGAAAAGGGTGTCCCAGGCAGAGGGAAGCCAACACACCAAGTGTGCAGAGTGCTTGGAATGCACAGGGAACTGAGCATTCTATTCGGGTAATAAAGTCTCTGAGCCCCTGAAATCCTGTACAAAGGTCACAATCACAAGCCTGTGAGGATAGTCTCTGAGCTTCAGGAAAAGGAGGACTTGTCTAGACCTCCTGATTCCTAGAAAAAGCCTGAGTCTCTACACCAACACTGTTTGTTTGGTCCTCACTGAAGCCCCTACACTCACTGGAGGAAATGGAGACACGCTATTTCAGTGAGTCAGAAACGTATGCATCCCCTTGTCTTATGTGGCCACCCCACCCCTGCCAACACAGATCCATTCCCACAATTCTCCTCTCCTTTACACAGAAACACCAGGTCTTGCCCGGCCAGAAGGATCCAGGCTCAGGTCCTGGGAGGTGGTGGGGACACAAAGAGCCACAGAGTCTGGACGTGGAATCAGCAGTGGGATCAGTCATATGCTCTTCATCTTACACACACCATGAGCCTCCTCCCACCTGGAGCAATGAAGGGCATTAGACGAAGGGCAGCCCTGGCTCCTTGGGTGGCTGTCCACCTAAGTATCCATCTATGGCAGCCACAACTCCTTTGGCCACAAGTCTGGCCCACGCCCTTCCTTGGCAAGCAGAGTGTTCCATTTTTCCAGCTTTACCTCCTCAGTCAGAGGCGCTTGCTTTTACTGTGAGATTGCCTTCAGGACTGGGAGACACTGCAGGGCAGGGCTGTGAGTCCAGGTCCTCTGAGGACACTGGCTTTGGAGCCAGTGTGCACTACCAAGCCCTTGGCATGTGGGAGGGGAGAACAGAGACTAGTTCTGGGAGTCTGGTCTCTGGTTATTTTATATGGCCTTGGCCTTCTCTGACCTCCTGTTACCTGGGGTGGTCCCTGAGGTCCAAGCCCAGCTGCCTCTTTCCATGCCCCAGGAGGTTTTCTGGTTGCAGCAGCCATGGCAGGTGGGGGTTTACAGACAATACCCCAGGGACCACCAGCGCTGCCGTTGCCAAGCAAGCTGCTGTGGGTGTTTATAACTAGTCACCTGGCAGGAGGACCCAACCCTCAGCAGACACTAGCTTCCTCCCAAGCTTTTTCCTATAACACCGACCATTTTGGAATACAACATGGTGGCCCAGGCTGGAGACCCTGACACTTCCCCAGACCAGCTCACTTTGGAGGGTGGGCGGCTTGAGTCCATGCCCCTTGTGATCAAGGATGGGAGAGTACAGAACAAAGAGAGCCATGACAGGATATACATCAACTCCAAGGTGATACAGTAGAAGGATCAGGGTACCAGGCACGAACCCTGAAGAAATGGCCCTGGGAGAGGGTGAGTCAGTTTTGAGGCATTCCTCTGCTGTCACTGCCTCCCACCCCAGCACCCCATGCCTTCCTAGGTTACCTTGATGCTTCAGTGTAAAACCACTGTCCATGTAAAGCTCCCAAACCTCACCCTTCCCTCACCCCACAGCCCCGGGCCAACCACTACTCACTGCATCCCAGATTCCCACCCTAGCCTCTTCATCTCTTTTCTCTAACCTGTGCTTACACTTGCACGGAAGTGAATTTCCTGCTATGCAGATGTGACTCTGTCATGTCACTGCTCAAAAACCTCATCTGGTTCCCTACTACCTTAGAACCCAAAGTCCAAACTCAGCAAGCTGGTCCGAGGATTCTTCTGGATCTTCTGTTGGATTTCCTTAGAATCACCCCCACTACTCTCAGCATCAGTACGGCCTGGTCCAGTGGTGTCCTGGACCTTTGCAAACTTCAGCAGCCTTCGGTAATAAATGGCAAACTGAATTAAGCCATGCAATCACCAAAGAACCACCTCATCTCCCACTGTAGAGCTCAGATTGCAACCTCACCAGGCCCCAGGGTACAGCACTCTAGTAAACAAGTTGGAGAAAGAGCCAGAAGGTGGATCCCAGTGCTGGACCACCCAGACTCAAATTCTGATTTAGACTCTTGATGGCTATGTGGCCACGGGCAAGTCACCAAACCCCTCAGGGGTTCTCAAATAAGATCATGGAACAGGGAATAGATTCCAGGCACACGGTAAAGGAAGCACTCATTGGAGAACAGTTACTGAATTGGTTACTTCATGTCTTTGTCAGCCAAAGGGGTTCAAGGACAACTCACAAAAGGTGATGCATTCACTCCCTACCTTTCCAGAAGGCTCCGGACACAGAGGAGGTGGTTGAGCTGGTCCTGCTAGACCCAGCCTCCCTTTCTAGGGCCTGTGGAGCCCAGGGAAAGAGGTTACCACATCTTGATCAAAGTATAAAAGTTGCCAAGGCCCTGCCCCTGGGGACAGCTGATGGTAACAGCCACTTGCCCTAGGAAACTGGGTGGTGGTAGAGGCATTAACTGTGGGAACAGTGGCTCCCTGGTGGCTGTGGGAGAAGGTCTTGCAGGGACCAAGGCACAGAGCGGCTCTGTGAGGAGTTGTTGGCCCCTCAAGGCCCCCATTGGCCCCCCTTCGTCTGAACATGGGGCGGTACTAGCTCAGACCAGCTCAAAGCCAACCAACTCTGCCTTAACCCTCACTCTGCCAGCCTACCAGGGCCTCAACCCATGCCCTTCTGCCTTCCGTGACCCCACTTTGTCTTGGTCTGGGAGGGGAGTTGGTCATGAGTTCTCAGAGGACAAAGCTTCTACACACACACACACACACACACACACACACACACACACACACAGATATCTACTAGGGACTAGGGAACTTGGCCTCAGCATCCCCAGTCTGCTGGGTTTCACTTCTTCTTTAGTGGGTCCTCTACTTTAAAAAAAAAAATTCATTGCTCCTTTGTGTGTGTGTGTGTGTGTGTGTGTGTGTGTGTGTGTGTACAAGAGTACCACAGCATGCATGGTCAGAGAACAACTTGCAGGACTCAATCCTCTCCTTTCACTCCATGGGCTCCTGGGATCAAACTCAGTCCATCATACTTGGCAGTAAGTGCTTTTACCTGCTAAACCACCTTCTACCCCTCTTCTACCCCCCCCCCATCTCAAGATGTGTCTTTTAGGAGAACAAATGCCTCCTACAGTGATTTCCAGGGAAGCTTAAGGGGGAGGAAATCCAGTGGCCATAACCAAAGTTCTGGCGTGTTGAAAGTGCAATGTGCCCAGGGGCATGGAGGGGAGCGGGCAGTTCTGTTTCAGGAAGTGTGACCCAGTTGCCATGGTAAGAAAAGATCCCACCTCACCACCATATCTGAACCTTCTGATCCTGCTAGACCCTGCTAGGCCTAGCAATGGGGATTCAGGCTCAAGTCTTTGTGACAGAGGGGCTTCCTCTCCATTTTCCTCTTGGGTTTTAATTAGACGCACAGAGCCACAGATGACTGAGCGTAGGGCCTTCCCAACTCAGGCACTGCCAGGAGAGGCCCCTTGTGTATCCCTTGTGAGACAAGGTTGCTGTGTTACCAAGCAGTTCACTCCTGAGCTCTCTGGGGAGCCTGATTACAGCTATCTTCTTAAAGGTGATTGAAGCACTTTATGTGGAAGGCCCAACTGAGGTTTACTTCAGCTCGCCACTTCCCTGGCTACCCTTACTCACCATGACAGTATCTCCATCGCCTGCCTTCACTAAACCTCATGGCCATCCCCAAGATAGCATCTCTCAAAATTTTCACTCATCCCAAGCCCCTGCCAGAGACCATGGCCACACACTTATGATGACCAGACTAGGAAGCCAGGATCAGGCTGCACTCCCAGAGATTCAGCAGTAGAAGCAGCCTTGAGACCAGAGTAGCAAAGAGAAACACAGTGTCTTTTTACAGGCGGCTAGATAAGCCTGGCCCTCATCATAAGTCAAGGCACAGGGAAATCTCAGACCAGAGAGGCAGAAACAACAGCGGTGACCCCTTTGGAGATATGTACAGGGCAGAATGATCAGGAATGATGGCTGTGGTGGACTAAGGGTTTGTAGATGAACTGAAGTTCCACTGTTCCTCCTTTCACACTGCATTCTGGGACAGCAGGCAGAGCTTCAGGGATACTGGTGCTGGCCATGATCACCACACAGGACGAGGGACACTCCTGGTTAGGTGTCCTTATGTAGGAAGGCAAGTCCTAGGTAGCATCATAATCTGTCCCTTTTAGATAAGTCCACAGTAAGATTGCTAATGCCTTGGCCTCAGGGTCAGGAATCTATTTCATTGCTAGCCTAGACTAGGGGCACATCACAAAATCTGCAAGTTCAAGCTCAGTGAAGGACACACCTGCTCTCCTGGCAGAAACATGTGCTCAGGAGTCCAACTGCAGATGGCCAAGGCATAGATGGGACAGCCTCCTTTAGCTAGGACCACAATCCTTGAGGTATAAACGGTTCTGGTGAGGCACACTTGGGGTTACTAAGGTGGGAGGGAGAAACTAAAGGGGGGCCTGTTTGTTTCTTGTCATTTAAAGACATTGTTGTTCCCTTGGGGAACACCTGCTCAGGGAGAAAAACCAAAGACATATCCTCCCTTACAGAATAAGTGTAAAAATGGGGTTATAGGGTGGAACACAGAGGATAACTAGGCTAGGGCAGTGACACAATGGCTTGGTACGTCACAGGAAGAACCTATAAGGTGTTGGCACCTGACAAGATCACTCAATGTTGGGGAAGGAAGCACAAGCCTGGCTGTACCAAGGACCAGAACATGAAGCTGGGGCTGGCAGAGGGTAATTATCTCAGAATGTAAGAGATTACAGCTGGCACAGTATGCCTCATGCCTTCTAAGGCATAGCCTGTAGGTCACCTGGCCACTGTCCAGTACCCTGAGGCTTAGGGATACAAAAGTGTCCCAGGCAAGCTGTGTCTCTGTGTTGGCCAAGAGTACTGCTGCTGTAGCCTGGAACCCATATGGCTTCTTCACCAACAACTCTCTCTCTCTCTCTCTCTCTCTCTCTCTCTCTCTCTCTCTCTCTCTCTCTCTCTTCTCTCTGTCTCTTTCTGTGTGTGTGTGCACGTGTGTATGCACACATCTTACACATTAAACAGTGACTCAGTCTTGCCTTTGGTTCAAGGTACATTTTCTGACAAAGATAAATTGCTATCCTTTCTGACTGCCACAGGAAGAAATAAAAGGAAATGTTCTCCACTGCAGCAGAAGGCAATGCTGATTGATCAACAGAAGTCTGCTGCCTTCTGCATCAGCACACTGGAGGTCAGGGCTGGCTAGCATTTGCAGCCTCAGCCTCTGGCCCCATAGCGGTGAAGGCCCACAGGGTTAACTTGGGGCTCAAGCACTGGGTCCTTGGCTGAGCCAGGGACTGGGAACTCAGGCCTCCTTTTCAAGGACAGGATGAATGGGGGAACATGCAAATGGATGCCCAGCCTCCCAAGCTGCAGGGGAGGGCCTGCTGCTGGCAGGCCTGCATCACTCCACTCTGGGCCTGTCACATGAAAGGGTTTGCACTCCTGCCACTGGCTCCTGCAGCCAGGTCAGACTGGGGCTGTTCTCACCAGAAAACAAAAATCTCTTTCAGACTGAGGCAAAGTGAGGCCCCAGCCAGCCCAGGGAATGCTGTTGGAGGCTGTTCGTGCTGACCTACTGAGGGTACCCATTCCTGAATCCTGACTTCCCATCCAAAGAGAAGAGCCCGACGTCTTTGCAAAGGGCACTAGAAACTTCTGCGGTCACTGACTAAGCAAAGTACAGGAGCTTGGGTCAGGACCACAAAAAGGATCACCCCTCCTGAGGCTCTGTTGATTTTGTCTTTTTCAAAGGCAGCAATGGCTGAGCTGGTGATAACAAGGGTTTTTTTGTTGTTTGTTTTGTTCTGTTTGTTTGGGTTTTGTTTTGTTTTTGTTTTTTATATAAGGAGTCCCAGATAACTCTTGTGGTGTTTGTGGTCAATACCTAGAGAGGAAGAGAGGAAAGCAGGGCGCTAAACAAGAAGAACCCACAGTGCACAGAGAAGACCAAAGAGGCCACACCTACCCCCACCTGGCAGGGAATTTGGGGGAACATGAGGAGAGGTATAGAGCTCCTAGAATACAGTGGGAGCCTCATACTGGGAAACAACAACAACAGAAGCAAGACTTCCAACACAACCAACAAAGGCTTAAGGCTTTTTTCCTTCCCCAGCTGTAAACCTGTAGATTTTCTAGGAATCTCACCAGAAACTCCATTTACAAAGAAAGGACATGTACCCATGCCCTTGTGCACCTCCCCTCCCAAGTGGTGCCTGATTTCATCTGATCAGAGTATAACTTCGTCTAAGACCTCTCAGAGCCATCTCATTTACCAAAAGAGAGAAAAACAAATGGGGTGAAAGGTTTCTTAACAATCCCCTGAGTTATAACTTGAGAGCAATGGCCTGTATAGATGATGCAAACAATGCCCCATGCCTCTTCTCTGAGGAGCTGGAGTCCATGCTTTGGGGTGTGTCTCACTTTCTGAGCCCTTCCCTTTCTCTTAACCCTCTGGCTTATGCCTAACGTATCTTTATTAAATCTCAACCATGTTCCATAAACTGGCTAGTTCTGAAATTCTTTTCTGCACTGAATCCTGGTTTGGTCAGAGCAGAGGACCTTAAAAGGTCTGGGAGAACTCCTCAGGCTGATGAGGGTGACAACAGGTCACTGTCTCTCTGATTCTTCACCTCTGACACTCTGACACCCTAGGGTCACCAAGACCTGTCCATCAATCACAGAGTAAATCTTGGATCCCACAAGCACCCATGTGAGTCTCAGAATCCTGCTCTTGGGAGTCAGTGGTGCAACAGGCATCATTTAGCCTGAGAGGACATCCAGGGCAAGGTCATTTAGCCGCTCATTCTGGAACCACACAAGAGGTGAGAGGTAATACATGGATCTCCTACAATCCAAGGCATATGACCTTGTTGGCTTTGCAGCCTCAAGGAAAGGCCCAGCCCTGGTAAATAATGGGATCCTTGCTTCCACCTGTTTGCCTCCAGTTGTCCAACTTTAGGTTGTGGTCACACAGCATATGAAGCTAAGATGCCAGATGTGTCTCCGTGAAGGTTCAGAGAACCATCCAGGAAGGAGAACCATCCAGGAAGGAGAACCAAGAGGCAGAGGAAAAGAAGAAGAGAGGTCACTGTGGGCCCAGAAAATGGGAACTTCACAAGTCACACCTACACTGCTTCCTGGGCTATAGAAAGGATGCCAGGAACAAACACCTATACCCAAATCCCCAACTAGTCTGCTGACAAAGGAAAGGATTGTTCCCAGACATGGTCAGGCTTAGAAGATAGCAGAGTGGCAGGTGAGTAAAGATGAGTTGAAAGTATACTCAGAAAACCACATCCTATCAGTTCGGAGGTACAGTCTTCACTACTATTGAAACTTTGTCTACTAATCAGGGTCTAGAGTCCAGATGGCTTCATGTAACCCCAACTCTGGAAACAGAACAGAGGGGAGGCTACTTTTGAAGCCAAGGTGGTCTCTGCCAGCCTGGACAGTTGCTACATGACACCCCCCCACCTCCATGTTGGTAAGTTTCTTCCTTCCATTGGCCGGAGAACATCCTGCGCAGCCTCTAGCCACTTCCTTATCCATCTCATTGGCTGGCCCACATCCTACCTTGCTATTCTCTCTGTGTCTTGACTCTGACCATCCTGCCATATAGCCTCTGGCTGACCTTGCTGTCCAGGTTCTTGTTGACCTCAGTGCTGATCATCTTTTATGCTTGTGCCTCAGAACCTACTGTCAGTGTTCACAACAGTCTGCCACTAGAGCTAGGGCAGGAATAGGTGGGCAGGTAGACCTCTCGGAGTATCAAAGTCCCAACAGTCCAATTCTAGAGAGAGAAATAGGGCTGATAATAGATCCAGTCCTGCTTATTCCTTCCGGATCCATCTGCATAGGTAGGACAGACAGTTCTGAGAGTGAGTTAATAAGGTTTGTCTCAGACTTGTCCATTCAATCAAGGGTTGCCTTCTTTCTTCCCACCCCCTCCTCCAATGGTCACCAATCAATGGGTTGATTCCTGGCTCCAATAGTTACCAATCTGGATTATCTTATCCCAGGGCCTGGAAACTGAGATTCTGATTATTGTTGCTCTAAAACCTTAAGAGGCAGTCAGCTTTGAATGCAGGCCAGACTGGACAGGGCACAAGCCAGAGGCCAACCACTCCCAACCTTCCAGAGATGTACATTAGCTGAATTAGTCTAGGGTGGGGAGATGAAGGGTGTTTCTGGGAAGAACAGATAAATAGGGTCAGGTGTAGCTAGTTGGAATGAAATGATTTGGGATCTGAGATTACTGATTAAACCTCAGAATAGATAAGGGAATTCAGTCCAGAATTTCTGTTCCAACGTATGTCCCCTATTCTCACTTCTATCCCTCACAGACCCTAAGTTTGGAGAATATTTGGTTGTGACCACACTTAATGTATGAGTGATAGGAAACCATTTCCAGGCAGCCTAAGGACAACATCCAGGCCCCAAGCAGCTTTTCCCATAGTACTCCTTTGTCTACAAATCCTGAGGTCCAATAGATAGTGAATGAGAACTATGGCCAGGTCTTCAAGGTAAGGGGCTGAGACTGTCATGCCAGACACACTTGGGCTCCTAATCAGCTATGCTGGGCAATATACTCAGAGCTATCTGTCTACAGGGAGATGAAAACGTGGAGCTCCAAGAAAGCAAGAGCCCCCAGAGAAATCTCCCTTCTACAAAACCATTCATCTTGAAGCTGTGGGCCATCCACCCAACCACCACACACCCAAACATACACCCATCCATCCATCCTTCTTCTCTCTGAGCCTCTGAACATCCCAGCCTTGGTAATATCAATGACCAAGCAGAATTTGTCCCTGCAAGGTGAGGCCATCAACTCACTCCTTTCAGCTATGCTGGGCAGAGCAGTCAGCACTCATTTGGCTTTGTTTGTTTTTTGAGATGATCTTGAGTACCCCAGGCTGACTTGGAACTTGCTATATAGTCAAATCTGTCCCTGAACTCCTGATCCTCTTGCATCTGCATCTCAAATGCTGAGGTTAAAAGCATGAGTCACCACACTCAGTTTTTACTTCAGACAGCCCCATTGCCAGTCTTTCCTCATCAGGGCCTTCTTGCCTGGAATGCCTTTTCTTTTTCTATTTCATTTCTGCTTGTTAAAACCCTGGCTCTCCTCTGGGCTACAAGTCTGAGAATACATTGTGACCCTCAGCTTATACAAGTTGCTTCCCACTTAAATTTCTCTGGGAAATTTCTCCATGGGTAAGTGGTGATATCAGTATCACAGCATCATCAGGAAGCCTGCAGAATCATAGAAATGTGATGATTGACATGCAGTGTGTGCAAGGTGAAACTGAAATGCAGACAATATTTTTACAACCCAGCCCCCAATTAATTCAGTGAATTTCTAAGTGCCTACTGTGTGTCTGGTGCTGACTAAACAGCACCTTCTGCTATAGAAAACTTTTGATAGACTTCCTCATTACTACCCAATGTATGGAACAGCCCTGAGTTCTATCACAGCTGTAGCTGAGTCAGGTTCAACTTCAGGAAGGTCAACCTAAGAGCCCTTAGGATCACAAACCCCAGAAAATCAGCAGGGGAGCACGATAGCAGGTTATGCTGCCCCCTAGTGTCAGTGAGCTCTAACTCTTGACATTCCCATGCATGCAGGCTGCTGAGCAGTTAAAAGATGTCCAGGTTAGAATCTTCCCACATGGCAAAGGATTGAGGGCAAATTCAAACTTTCTTCCTTCTGGAAGCATGCCCCAAATGCCTAATTTTCCCAGAGCTCCACCATTAATCCCAATTCTTAGCTGCCTTTTTGGGCTCCCTTTGATTGCCCCAGGCCTCAAGCCAGTCATTTCTCTTGTGGTGGCTGAGACTAGGGGTGGGCTCTGATGGGGCTGAGCTGAACAGACTGCGCTTGGCCAGATACCTGTCACTTCAGCCTCCTGTGGCCATGCCTCACTCCAATAGGGCAAGATCTATGTCCCCAGAGCAGGGATCAGGACTGAAGGCTTATCTCTGCCTTTTTATGGTGCCTAGCCCCAACTCAGGCCAATGTGGGTTACATCTGTTCTCATAACGTAACAGTCCTGCACAATATTCCTGGCCTCTAGTCTTTTCCTCTAAATAGAGGGCTCTTCTGTGCTCCCTGATAAAACCCTCTTCTCTAGGGCTTCTCTACAAATCCAGGTTCTCAAGGGAGAAGACACTGAAGACTCAACCCCATCTGCATACCTTTAAGAGCTCTGGCTTCCTTTGACACCTGGCCCACCTCTGTCCTGCAGAGGCCCACACAAATGTCACTGGTCAATTAAATAACACAGTTGGACCTTGTATAAAAATACATGGCTACATCAGCTTGGAGGAAGGGGTATCTAACAGGAGTGGCACCTCTTTCCATTTTGCACACAGGTATCATAGAGGTAGGTATGACTCCCAGTTCACTGATCCCATTGTCCTCTGAGTGCTTGGGTGTATGGAGGGTGCATTTCTTACAAGATTGAGCACCTGACTCATGCTGGACCCATGGTCTCTTTGTTTACAACTCAACATTCAGGTTAGCTCTGAAATGGTCAGGTGCTGTACAGCCTAGAGCACATGGCTGCCCCTCTTCCAGGTTGCTCTTCCCCATCTTTAACTGAGTGCCCTTGGGGTCAACTTGTGCCAGATCAAGCCTTATTTCCTTTGGGATACAGTAACAAAAAACACACAAAGAGTGACATTGACTCAGGAGTATCCTCCTGTTTGATTGAGTAGCAGGAACCTGGTAGCTACACTGGGATCCTGGATTACAATTCATCCTCAGGTGTGTGTGTGTGTGTGTGTGTGTGTGTGTGTGTGTGTGTTAGTATTAACATGCATTTCTCAGACCCTCCCATCCCCAGAGAAGGCCTGAGATCTAGTCCCAAGGAGGGCAGATACAAGACCCCTACAATGTGTCTGGGGTATAGTATCCGAGAAAAACACACATTAGATTCAGCCTTCTAGCAATGCAAGCAGCTGCCACCTATACAGGAAAAGCTCTGCTTGACTCTTTGAGGCCCTTGTGGAGCCCCCCACCCCTTCCCCGAGGCAAATCTCCCTTTTCTCATCTGAAGAATTGACAGAAAGCCAGCCTGTCTTGATGACAGTGTATGCCAGCTGTACACAAGAAGTCCCCATAATCAGGGGTGTCTCTCATGGGCTACTGATGACCCCTATCACAAGTGTGGCCCTGTGGCCTCCAGACACCTTCCTGAAATCACAGAAGACCAAAGCTTCAGAACCTTGAACGCATACCAAGAGGGGTTCTTCCTGGGGTAGGACAAACAGAACCAAGTACTAGGGAGGGGTTCATAGGGTGTTCATCTTGGAGGCAATAAATTATGTCTGTTACCACCACCACCATCATTATTATGATTATAGTGACCCCAGCTCTAGCCTGTCCTTGCCTTTTGGGCACACAGCAAGGCCAGAGTGGTCCTGAGCAGTGTGGTCTGTCACCAGACACTTGCAGACAGAAGGAGCTTAGGGAGCTGAAGGGATTAGAGAGGCCTTACTCTCCGAAGCTCAGGGAAAATGTCCCTGTAGCCTAACTCAGGACAATTGTGGGGGTGGGGAAAATAATTACCTGGCCCCTCATCCCCCCTGATTAATCGAGCACTTGGCATGGGTTGATCAGCTAAAACTTCAGCTCAAACTCCAGTCTTCCAGGTATTATCTATATGGCATTGGGTAAGTCAGTCTTTGAATAGCAACAATAAAAGAAGTATCACCAACCTACTAGATTTTGCTATGAATATTAAAAACCAAAACACATGGCTCACAAAAGGATCAGCCTCTGCCCTTCCTTTAGCTTAGAAACAACTTTGCCACCACCTCTGGTGTCGCTGTCTGAATACCAAACCAGAAATATTAGCATGCATAGAGCATGTGCCCTAGGGTAGGCCAGGTGTAACCAAGTTAAAGGCCAAGCATTTTCACATAAATTATCAGGCTTATTCTGCACAGGGCTGGGGCCGGGGTTGGGATAGAGACTCTGTAGAGCTACGAACCTGAGACTTGGAGAAGGGAGAGGCCAGTGCAGGGAAGTACTATTGAAGGGATAGGCCTGTGGGGAGAGTGCTAAGCAGGGATCCATCAGGGGTGCAGGGATGAAAACTGACTCCTACGAGGGACAGAAGAAGCCAGGACACAACCCTGGGCAGAGCTAAGGGGCAAGTAACCAGCCAGTCTTGTCCTCTGGCTAAAGGGCAGCAGGGACCAGTTAAGAAGGCTCTGGGTAGAATCAGGGAGCTCAGGTCGTCTCTGGCTGTACAGTTCACCCACCACAGGACCTTGGGGACAGCACCCTTGAGTTTTGGTCTCTGGAGATGGCTTGGGGCCTAATCTGATCACCGGCCCTCACAAGAGGAGAGGGGCTTGAGGACTGAAGGGACGTTGTGTGTGTGTGTGCCGGGGGAGGGGGAGTGGGGGGGGGGTCTCAGGGAGCAAGGCCCTTCCTCTGGGCTGACATAGCTGCTTCCCCAACGCAGCGCGGAGCTATGGCCACAATTTGGGGGCGGCTTAGGACCTTGAATGGACTGCTCAGCAGCCGCAGTGGAGGACTCCGCAAGGTGGGGATGTCTCACCCGCACCCTGGGCCAAGATACTACAGCTTCCCGTAGATGGAGGTCGAGATCAAACCAGGACTTACCCGCAAACAGCCAGAGGGAGCCCCCTGACACCAGGAAGAAGGTCAGCATGTCGGTGAGCGGGGACCAGGCCGGTCCGCACTGCTTCCGGGGCCCACAGCCCCGCAGCCCCAGAGCCGCCGCTGCCGCTGCCGCTGCTGCCGGGTATTTTTAGCCCCCGCCTCCCCGCGCCGCTGCGGAGACCCGGCGGGAGGGGGAGGGCGCGGCGCGCGCTCCTCACGGAACCCGACTCCCAGCCCCGCAGCGTGGCGGCCCGGACTCCTGTGCGGAAGAGACAGCTGCGACCGAACCGCCGGGCCCGACTGGGGGAGGGGTCAGGCCGCCCGCCCCGCAACGTTCGGGGGAAACCGGCTGAATGCCGGAGAGGGAGAGGGAGGGGGACTCATGGGCACACTGCTGCTGCCACTTACCCCTCCACCCACGAACGACTCTTACCTCTGCACAATCCACCACCAGGGCTTTGCTGCTAGGCAGGCTCAAGTGACAGCGGGTCCTGGACTTCTGTCCCAGCCAGTGCACATGCTGATGGGCCAGTTCCTGACTGACTCAGATGCCCCTGGGACATGATTTGGTAGACACTAGGAGTCTTATCAGCAAGCTCGAGAGAGGAGGGAGTGATGGGGGGCTATCTAGGTGAGGCTAAATTGGATAATGCCCAGACTTAATGAGAATGTGCAAGGTCAGGTTGGAGTCCACACAAGGTCACAAGAAGACTCACCAGCTGCCATGTAGTCAGTCACTAGTCCCCAGGCATGTCACATGAAGCCACAGACAGCCACATGGAATCAGGAGCTTCCTGAGGACACGGCAGTGATGGTTATGTGTGTGATACATGAGAGCTCGAATTCCTTAGCTATAATAAAGAGCTATACCGCCACCAAGTTGCTGAGGGCGTTGGAATCCCTCTGTCTGGGAACAAAAGAAAGAAGCCCGGTTCTGCGATTTTCCAAAAGAATAAAGGTAGGTATTCTGATGGGGGCTCCATGAATATCTTTAGATGGGTTTCATGAAGTTCCCCATCAAAACTCTTGCTCTTCAAGCATTCAGGACCCACTAGGCCTCCAGCACCGAGGACAGCGCTCAGGCAGCTCAGTCTCTCTACACACAGCCAGGCACTAGCTGAGAGGTAGGACCAGAACCAGGAGGAAGAGGGTGAGAATCCAGATAGCATAGATCAGGAAGCACAGGGTGGATAGGTGAGATTGCTTGCTATCTGTGTACTTAAACCCGCAGCTGGGCTGCAAATGAGTGTTGTTGTTGTTGGTGGTGTGTAACTGTGTGTGTGTCCAGGAGGGGGTCAGCCTGCATCTTTAGTATTGACATGTGTGTCCAGGACTATCTGTGTGAACCTTAAAGCTGTCTGCAGACATGTCTACAGTAGGTCTCTACAATAGATGATTGTGCCCCGTTACAGGAACTGGGTCCCGGGAGGGCTGCTCTTGCTTTAAGCCAGGCTCTTCCTGGCAAGGGTTTTGCTGGAATCCAAAACTTGGCAGGCACCTCCATGAGAGGATCACAGGGTGATGTGACAGAATTTTCCCCAGTGGATGACACAGTAGTCAGAAATCACCCCATGCTCCCACCACAGCAAACTAATTGAAAGCCTGCTCAGGAGGAGACCCAGGCAAGGGCAACTTTTAGTCTGGGCAGAAGGAATGCATCTTTAGACTAGCTTAAGGAGTCAGCCAGAAAATGTCTCCATAGGCAATGGACTAAATGAACCGAGCAGGGTCCTAGGAACCAAGCAGCAGGCTCCGGACCCAGTCCTCTGCAGCACTAAGATGCAGGAGTATCTAGGCCCTTGGGTGGCTTTTGGCAGCCTCTTCTCCAAAGTGATGTCATGGGACACATTTAGCCTGGCCTCCTGCAGAATGTCGCAGCCAGTTTCTCTTCCTACAGATGCCTCTGCTTCTGTGAGTATTACAATTCAAAAGTCTATGCTGGAGTTGAGCTGATTACACCTTAGCTGAGTGGAGTTCTGTTTCCCTGTGCATTACTTGGTTCCTGAGGGATATAGATGGGAAGGCCCTGAGCTGGCTGTGGACTCATGGCCAGGTCTCTCTCCACTCTAGGTCTGTCCCCTCCACTGAGCATGACGTGTTCTTTTCTGTATTTGGTTACCAAGGGCTCCTTCCCCCCTTGTAGATCTCCATCAGGAACCAGGCAGCTGTGACTCTGAGTCTTCTAGACTTCATGGGTCCAGCAACCAAGGAACATGACAAGAGATAAGCCAATACAAGGGGCTTTTGCATCAAGCTGTACAGTAATTGTGGCCTCCCATTCATTCATTTATTCATTCACTCTTTAAGCTTCTGTGTTTTCTGTGCCATCTCCTGGTAGGAGTTAGGGTGTAGGCAGGCAAGTCAGAAGTGGCAGTAATAACAGTATAGCATGATAAGCCTGGAAACAGAATGATGGCCCTAACTTAACCCTGGGAAGATCGCCTAGAGGGAGGAGCATTCATATTGGACCTTTAACATTAGTGTAAATGCTTAGATAAGAGGTGTCCCCTGAAAAGACTTGAATTCTGAAGGCTTGATCCCTAGGTGGTGGTGCTACTGAGAGGCAACTAGATAGTGAGTGTGCTAACTTCAACAGTAATTTCTTGATGAGGTCATAGCTGCGTGGGCTACAGGGACGTAAGACCTGGATGAAGGAAGTAGGTGCTGAAGGCATAGCTTTGAAGGGTGGGTCTTATCCCTACTACCCTCCTCTCATCCTCTCTGCTTTCTGGCTTCCACAGATGAGCAGCTCTGCTTCCTCTTCCTCTGTGCAGGCCCAGAAACAGCCAAGCTACTATGGACTGAGACCTTTGAAACTATGATCCAAGATAAAAGTAAAAGTTGATATTTCTCAGGAATTTTGTCAGAGTGGAAGAAAATTGACTCACAGACCAACCATCAAAGTCCAGCAAAGGATACTAGTTGTAGTGGTGGCTCTGATTCTGTCATGGTGTTGATGCCTAGGGGCAGTGCCTCCTCCTGTCCCCATTGATGCAAATAAATACTGGCCTAGGGGCTTCTGCTTTTCATCATCACAGCTGATTGACCGGCCTCTGTGTCTACACCAGCCTCTTTGTCTGTTCTTCTAATGGCCATGAGAGACAGCCTAAGGTGGGTGGGTTCAGACCATGTTGCATATAGAACATCTGAGCCATGACTCTTTGGTATTTGTAAATCCGAAACTTGATTTCAGTTCTGGGGATGGAACCCAGGACTTCACATCTGCTAGGCCAAGTGCTCTATTACTGAGAAGCATCCAGAGCCATCCCTATCAGTTTTGAACATATTTTGATAATTTCCCACGTTGTAAGAACCTCTTTCTTGGGGAACCCAGAAAAATCACTTTACCAGAACGGGAAAGTGAATTAGGCTAAGCCAATGAGTTATGTCTTAATGAGCCTCTGACCCAAAAGTCAGGAATGTGTGGGAGAAAAATCTGCCTATGGCATCCATCTTGCTGGCATCAGGAAAGTAGCAGAAGCAGTGGATGGTGGGTGACTGTGGGAACCATTCCTGGAAACTTAAGCCTCTGTTTTGAACCTCCCATAAATGCTGAGTTATGCAACAATTTCCAACATGCTCTTTTTATGCTATAAAGAGTCTGTATGGATTTGGTGTTAGGTACAGCCAAGAACTCAAATTGTCTCTCTAACTGTCCCATTGCAAAACAAACTACAGTGTAAAGACATGGAAAAGGAAGTTAAAAAAAATATAGATTAATATCCTTTTGGTTAGGGATGGGGAAGGTCTTTCTATGTAGAAACCACAAAGGAAAAGGTTGGTATATTTGAAGTTCTGACACATGCAAATTTAGAAAGTCTGTATGCTGAAACCACCATTAGAAAGTCTAAAAGATGAACAGACTGTAAAAAATATTTATGCCACTCAGCAACAAAAGATTTGATATGTAACCCAAATCAATGAGAGAGGCAGAGAGACACACAAAGACACACAGAGACAGAGATATGGAGACAGAGACAGATAGACACACACACAGGAAGATATAGATGGGCAATTCAAGGAAGAAGAAATGGTGCCCTTTGCCATGTTTGGCACTTCCTGATTGCCTATGGAAGGCAGACAGGAAGCAGCTGCCAGGGTGGTCTCATCTCCCTCCAGAAAGGATAGCATAGGATTCTCTTCTCTCTAACTCTTACAGCCACATTTGATTCCCTGAGAGAGGAGCCCTGAAGCCCTACTGAAGGAGGGTACTGGTCACTAATCTAACTCACTCTATTTTGTCCTTTTATGGTTCAATTTCTGTCTCCTTCGTATCTCTCTCCTAAGTCCCTCTTTCCTTTATCTGCCTTGAATTCCAGGGATGACAGAACTGGTTGATAGACATCTTTATGACAAGGGAAATCATTCTCCAACAACAGCAAGGCTAGGACAGATAACCCACCACATGGCAGCAATTATCTATGATGGTGAGACCTTGCCCTGGAGCCAGAGCAGACATCTTCAGGGATGACATCGACAACAACTTCTTCAGACCACTTCAAAGAATCAGAATTGAGACCATGCTTCTCCCAGGATTGCTTAATTATGCATACAACTTGATCTTAACCCAAGTTATCCTCTATTTAAACTTAGACTGACACCAGTACCCTAGAGACAAATGTTGGGTCACTGGAGCCCTTTATCTGCTACTTTTCCCAACATAGCTACTTTGATTAAACCTCCTTTCTCTGTCATTCACCATTACTCATCCCTCTTTTTAAAACTTTTTTGAGGGGGGCCACAGAATGTTCTAGGTTGGCCTCAAACTTAATATGTAGCTGAGGATGACCTTGAATGTCAGATCCTTCTGTCTCTACTTCCCAGGTGCTGGGGTTAGAATAATCTATCACCACACCCAGTCTGTAGTGCTGGGAGGAGACCAGGGCTTCATGTCTGATGGGCACACACTCTACCAATTGAACTATATACCCCAATCATATCCATCTCTTTAATTGATGTATTGGGATAGAAAGCTGAGCTTAGTCTGCTGGAATTCCAAGAACTGGGATTCTTTATATAAAACTCCAGTAATGCCATCACTTTTTCCGTCTAACTCAAAACCTAGGTTATTTTTCTGAGTAGCCAGTGAGGCATCAACCTCTCTCTCCCCAAGATGGTTTCCAGCAATAAATCAGAGATGGTAAGATAGTGTGTGGTCTGACATCCTAAAGATCTTTTGGCAAAAAGGTGTCACAAAGTTCTTACAAATTGATGAGCACCAATGGTTTTGCTTAGGAGTTAACACAAAGCAAGAAAACCCAGAATTATATGTGTATAACATATCATTGCCGCCACCATATCTGGAAGCTGCAATCTCTGGGAATTTGCCCAAGAGCCCCAGTTCTGGTGTGCCATTAAAGGACCATAGTGAACTAGCGTTGATGTCAGGGCTAGAGGTGGCCATAAGGACCTACAGAGTAGCTCATGTGTGCCTAGGAAGAAGAAATGGAGGGAGAGAAAAGGAGGAGACTGTTAGAGTGGAGGAGGAACTCACAGGGGTCCAGGGAGGACAAAGGAGAATTCTTAAAAGGTGATGCATTCCCTGGAACTGGAAGGATGTGTTCCATTCACAGAGCTCTTGAAGGGCCTGAGAGAGAACAGGTGTACTCGGCTTCCTGGCTGCTGGCCAGGGGAGGAAGAAGAAGGAGCCCATAACGATCTGTCAAAGAGGCAAGAATAACATCAGAATGCTTGGGCTGGGAAGGTGCTCATTGGTTAAGTGTGTTCTCTCTCTCCCTCTCCCTCTCCCTCTCCCTCTCCCTCTCCCTCTCCCTCTCCCTCTCCCTCTCCCTCTCCCTCTCCCTCTCCCTCTCCCTCTCCCTCTTCCTCTCCCTCTCCCTTCCCCCCTTCTTTGTGTGTTTCCTCCTAAAGTTAGTGATGGAATTTTTTATGAGCTAATTCTTTTGGAAGAGGACTTCCAAAGGGACTTCAAGGGCCACTTTGCGTGTTCGTAGCAAGTATTAACAGAACCTCAGTCAGCTCATCTCTGTAGGTATTTTAGTGTCTTTGTGGTTTGGGGAGGGACAAACCCCAGAAAGGATGAAAGAGAATATCCCCTGTATTTGTAGAAAATGGGACCAACCACAAGTGCTCAACTATGACACAACAGGAGGGAATCCATCCGAAACAGCAGTGAATTCTACATGTCAGTCCCACACAAAACCATTTCCAAAAAAGGAAAAGAAAAATCAAAATCTGCATAGTGAAAACTCCCAAACAGGAAAGTGGCGATGGAACATTAAACACTTGGGGTAGACCTCCAGTAGAACTAACTGTGTGGTAAAGAGATGGTGATTTGGCATGGTGAATTCCCAGCGGAAACAGGATGAGAAGTGAAAGACATGACTAGGTTACCAACACCTGTGGAGAGTCAAACTGAAAACCACAGAGCCACCCTCCCCCAACACTCTGTCACCTCTGCCACTCACTGTGCAGGCCCTGCACGTCACTCTGTCATCACCTCCGCCACTCACTGTGCAGGCCTGCACGTAACTCAACTAAGTGGAACTGGAAAAGAGAAGGTTGGCACTGTAGAATTGCTCAAGGAAGGAGAAATCACAAGGCAGATAGGAACCTCTGTAGGCCCTGGGAACATTCCCTTGAGGCGGTCTTCCCGAATCAGAATCAGCAGAGGCCTGCTACATAGGGAGAGGCTAAGAACTGATGTAAATCCCAAGGAAAGACCAGGAAGGTGCTGTTAGTGGATGGGGCACAGACCAATTAAACTATTAATCTTTACAAGGTGGCCATTGGTTTCATGTCTACCATGTCAGCATGTGGGAAGCTGAGGCAGAGCCTGGGCTATACAGAGCAAGACTCTGTCTCACAAATGTCCCCAGGATGTTTGCATGTCTGTATATGCAGAGCATTACAAAGGTGTCAATTCTCTCCAAAGACACATTTATATTTAATTTGTTCTCATTTTTGAGTTTAACAAAAATGATTTTAGATTTTATTTTCCCAGGGCTGGAAAGATGGCTCAGCAGTTAAGAATACTGACCTTGCAGAGAACCTGAGTTTGATTCACAGCATGTAGACACACAGACATGGACACACACACACACACACACACTCACACACACACACACACACACACAACACAGACAGACATACACAGACAGACAGACAGACACGCGCGCACACACACACACACACACACACACACACACACACACACACACACACACTCAAACTGTCACTAACTTCAGTTCCAGGGGATCTGATGTCCCATTCTGGTCTCAGTGGGTACTAGGCACATGCATAGTAGGGCACAGACCATACAGTAAAATAAAACTAGCATGCATGAAGCTGTGAGTTTGATCCTCAGAAATGAAGAGACCAGTTTGTGATGTCTGTCTCTTGCTTGTAATTGTAGCTTTTGAGAGGTAGAAACAGGAGAGTCAGAAGCTCAAGGTCATTGGCTATGAAAAAATTTCAGGGCAGCCTGAACTATATGACATTCTATCTTAAGCAAAAATAAACTAAAATAAATATTTTTAAATTTAAAAAAAGTTGCCTAAGTAAAATAGAAAAGATGAATTGAAAATGGCTAGTAAATATTAATTAGCCCCACAAGTAGTGAAAGAAATGTCAATAAAAACAAAAATAAGAAAACTAGATGTGGTAGTTCACAAGTGTGATCCCAGAACTTGAGAGGTAGGGGCAAGAAAATCAGGAGTTCAAGATCTTCAGCGACAAAACAAGTTCAAGGCTAGCCTGAGCTACATAAGATCCTTTCTTAAAGCAAACAATAGCATTAGGATTTGTATCTTTCCTCAGTTATCAAAAGTAAGGCATGCCTATGTATTCCAGTGGAAAGGTATAAAGGACATGGGTCAATTTTGCAAAATAGACATTTTGAGATGGCTGTGAGGCACATGCCAGTAGGCAGATGGTAAAGAGAATGAGGCAAGAGAGTCTCTAGTTCAAGGCCAGCCTGGGCTACATCTTTGCTGGCCATGGTAGCTTATGCCAGTAATCATAGTACTAGGGAGGAGGAAACAGAAGGACCAGGAGTTCAAAGTCATCCTCCAAATAGTGAATTCAAGGCCAGCCTGGGCTACATGAGACTCCATCTCAATAAAAAGTTAAGTAAACACAGTAGACCCAACAGGTTCACTGTATAAATTAATATTTGGGGAATGATGTGCAGAAATATGAATGCTACACATGAACACTCTAGGAGAGTCAGCAAATTGTTGTCCCTAATGATTTAAAAACAGGTGCAGTATCTAACAATAGTAGGTTAGAAAAGTAAATACTTGTGTGCTCACAAGATAAAATACTTTGCAACCATTGAAATTAATGGTGGAAGAATGCATAACAAGCCCGAAAATTATTCCCATGCCTCTAGTGACAACAGACCATGAGATCTACTCTTCCAACAATATTTGTGTGACTATATGTGATAAAAACCCTTTTTCTTGTGGAGCTAATATTCCATTGCAAAACATGTAAGGCACAACACCAAGCATGGCTCCAGTTAGTAAAAAGAAGATGGGTTTGGAAGGGAGTCCATAAAGACTCAAGCCAATGTGTAGGAAGAAAACACCTGGGGCTTTGGAGATGTCTTAGTTTGTAAAGTGCTGTTCTGTCTCCAGAACAACAGTGAAACAAGCTGGGTGTGGTGGTGAGTGTATTTATAGTACTGGAGAAGCAAAGATGCAGGGTTTCTGGGCTCCCTGGCAGCCAACCCAGCCTGCTCCGGGAGTGTTCAGACCAACCCGAGGCTGTCTTCAAAATCAGGGTGAACAGCTCCTAAGTAATGGTATTGCTCTAACTCTCTGACCTCCACCTACACGATGTGCACAGGGCCCCACAGGTGAGGGGCCCCTGCATGTGTCAGACAGAGAAGCAAACCAGGTGAAGACATGAGAATGGTGCAGATTGACTTTGTCAACCTGGATCGGACTTCGGGGAGTCTAACGACAGGTGGCTTATTCCCAATGTATTTAAGCCCAGTACAGCTTGGAAAAAAAGTTTGCTGGTGAAATATAATCCTGATGCACAAGGAAGCATAATGACATTGAAACTCAACTCAGGGTACCTGTCATTTCATCCAAGAAGATGGGTTCTAGAGATGGGCTACCTGTTCTAGCTTAATGGCTTAGTCTCCAACATGCAGATAGCATGGAGGCCATTTGGGTTATTAGCCACCTCTGGTCCTGGTCGTGGGAGCTTGAGGGGGTCTGTGACTCTAAGGGTCATTTAGAATACTAGCCACCTCCAGTTCTGGTTGTAGGAGCTTGATATGGCCTGGCTAGACAGATACTCAGATCACCAGGTAGTTAATCACTTCCAGTTCTCCACTTTCTGGATGGAAGAACAGGTTTATCATTTTTCTGATTGGAAAGACAATCCTGCGTGTTTAACATTCCTAGTTTCTTTGAAGATCTGAGGGTGCAAGGAACTTTCATGGTGTGTTCCCACCTCTCTCTCTCTCTCTCTCTCTCTCTCTCTCTCTCTCTCTCTCTCTCACACACACACACACACACACACACACACACAGAAAGGAGAAAGAGAGAGAGAGAGAGAGAGAGAGAGAGAGAGAGAGAGAGAGAGAGAGAGAGAGAGAAGTAAGTGCCTCTGAGTTGGGGGTTGAGAGTAGGTTTTGCATTATTTTTAATGCTTTTCTAAGTTCTCCAAACTTTTATTTTATTTTATTTTATTATTTTTTTGTGATACTGGAGGTTTAAAATCAGAACCTTGTCTAGGCAAGCCATTCCACCACCAAGCTAAATCTCCAGCCAACAAACTATTTTTGTCATGAACATAACTCATATTTGTGACCACAAAGAAAAAGGCTAGAAGCTTTAGAAGAATGCAAGTTAGGGCTTGGGAGATGTTTGGAGTGGGGGGGGGTGAGTGGGTGGACAAAAGCACTTCTAAGTATGACGACCTGAGTTCAATCCACAAGTTGTTCTCTGACCCCCACACATGCACAGTGGCACCCTTACCTCCATACATCCTAACATAAATAAATGAATGTGATTTAAAATAAAAAATTAAAGGAACCTAAGTTGGGCTGGCTCCATGGGCTTCTCACTCTTGCAGAGGACCTGGATTTGACTCTCAGTATCCTCATGGTGGTTCACAACCATCTGTAACTTCAGTTACAGGGGATCTCACACCTTCTGACTGCTTCTGAGTTTCAATGTGGGAAAACATGGTGCACACACATACAAGCAGGCAAAATACACACATTAAAATAAGTAAATCTTAATTTTCTTTAGGAATGCAAGCTAAGACCTTCATTGTAGTTGGTTGCTCCAAATCCAGGATGTTTCCTGAGCACAGCATCCATCATCCCACACTGTAAAGATGGTCAGGTCCCAGCCCTTCTGAGAGTGGAGGTGAGGGGGTATCTGGGAAGGGACCTGGCCGAGGAGTGGGTGTAGGATCCTGATAAGAGTGACAAGTGGGAGGAAAGAAAACTCCAGGCAGAGGAACATCTTAGAGATCTCATTCTACCACCCTCCCCCTATGGTACTGTCCTGATCCAGATCACCAAGTCTTTCCCATGAGTCACTGTAACTCATCTCCAGGCCTGGCCCAGGTCTGGAATCCCCGGAGCAGCAGGACAGGACTCTTGATTGGCTTGACTCAACCCTTCCTAACATGGCCTCTTCATTTACTTTCTCTTTCCTTTATTTCAGACAAGGTCTTGCTACACAAACCTTACTTGACTCCATGTCTCCCCCAAATACCTTGTGTCTCTTCCCCATCCACACTATAGAAGAGTCACCCGTACTTTCCATATCTGTTCCTCACTTCATGCCACTTGTCAAGGTTACAGATGGTCACTGTGCAGCCACATCCAAGGCACTTTTTTTCATCAGCCAAATGGGACTTGTTTCTCTTCTTAACTTTGAACTTAACAGCATACTCCCAGGCTCTCCACCTAGCCCACTGGCTGCTCTTTGTATTCTCATGTCTTCTCAGGACCTGCCAGGGCTCACCAGGGCCACTATCAGGCTTGTGTGAGTAAGCACTATCTGCATTCCAGTGACAGCTACAACATTATTCCTATCCTGGCCTCTCAAAGTTCGGTCCTATGTCCCCCTGCCTCTTGGTAACTCCCATTGAACACATAAACAGCTGTTGCTGTGGACTGTGGTCCTGTGGATGTTGACACTGGCATACTATTCTGGACACCATTTCTCCCTCTTTGGTAACCAGATATTCTGCTATGAAACTATTGTAGCCCATTCTCATTGCCATAATGACAGTGAAATAGTGACATAGTGATATGAATGAACAAAATAAAATTGAACAGAAGTTCATGGCTTCTATTACAGGGTTGGTTGATAGAAGTTTGTACTAGTGGATAGAAGTGATACTAGAGAACTAGTGAACCAAACCAACATTTTCCCCACCAAGGGGAGGAAGGATGGGGATGGAGAAATTCATGGGGACAGAAACAGTGACAAGATTCTGAACTGCAACTGGACTTTGCAATTATTAGTGTCCAGATATCTCCTTGATGGCCAGGCCAGGTGTGTTATGCTTTCTGTTATTTATTGATATAGACATCCTGATCCCTGCAAATGTATAAATAGGACTCTTGTACACTTTTTGCCCCATTGGACTGTTCTTCTGTGGTCCCCTCATTTCAGCTCATAACATGCGTCTCTGAAGGAACACAGCTGATTCTTTGATACATCCTTGACTCCTTTAATTAGCACAGTTTTATTTAAAACATGAGCAGGGCTGGGTGACAACAACACACACTTTTAATTCCAGCACCTGGGAGTTAAAGGGAGGTGGACTTCTAAGTTCGAAGCCAGCCTGGTCTACAGAGTTATAGGACAGTCAGGGATATGTAGAGTAACCCTGTCTCAAAACAAACAAACAAACAAAAAACAATGAAAGTACCACCATCAACACCATGAGTGAGGATGAGGAAGGAGGGATGGCTTGGCAGTGAAGAATACATCTACAACCACCTGTGACTGCTGTTCTGGGGGATCTGATGCTCTCCTCTGGCCTCAATGGGCATACACACACACACACACACACACACACACACACACACACACACACACACACACACACACTCCAAACAACAATAAATCTTAAAATAATGCCAGGGGAGACCATCCATTCACTTCTCACCAGGAAACCACCACCAACTCAACTTCACCCTGTCTCAGTCCCTGAAGTCTCTGCCCAAAGAAGTTCCTCACTCGTAACCCTATTCTCACTTCTGTCCCATTGATGTCCACTTTGTCATGGCAGCCAGATTACTCTTGGAAAAAACACAAATTCATAGATCATGTCACTAGCCTACCTAAAGCTACCTGACTCAGAATAGAAGACCAAGTCATATGAACTCCTGGCTTCCTGTCCAGATTCATCCCCTTCCCTGCCTGCTTCCTGGCTACTCTGGCCTGTTCCTCCTTAGACTCCCTGACTGTTCCCATGCTGCCCTTGTATACCTCTCCCCCATTCTTCCTATGTCACTCTGAACTCAAATGTCCCCTTCTGGGGCAGGTCTTGCTGATGACCTGATATCATAGGACCCAGCCAGTCACACACTGCCCTGGTCTTTTGTCCTATTTTATTGATAACATAACCATTATCTGAAATTCTCATCTGTTTTTGGTAGTCTCTCTCCCTCTCCTGCTAGAACTCCCTGGTGAGTGGTTTCGTCTCATTCATTGCAATATTTCAGATACTAGCGCTGCGTTTGAACCAACTGTGATTTCCATCTGTCTGTGATCATCATAGAAGCAGAAAGTGTTCCTGGCTGCTAAGATAGGGATCTCTGCACCCACTGCAATGGGCACATGTTCTCTGCCAGGCTTGCGGGTGGAGTGTGAGTTTGAAGTGACAGGTTTCTGGGGAGAGTCTGTGAGGCTTTCAGAGACCAGGGTTCTAGACATTGCTTTACAACAGTACCCAGGGTCTATGGAAAAATGTTAAAGAAAAGGGGCCTGAGAAACTGCTGTGCCTGTAGTCATGGGAAGTCCCAACTCAGAGAGGGCATGGAGCCAGGGTATATGTGCAAAGAACTGAAGTCACTCTGAAGCCTTTAGTCACAGATTCCACATCTTTGGAACTGGGAGCCATCTTGACTACCTTGTGCACTATGAGGGTGGATGATGCTATTTGTGAAGAAGTGGTCACTGCTGTCATGACAGGTCTCAGATGAGATCTGAGATGTTGCTGGACTGGATCACTGAGGCCCAGGCTAGGGAGGGGTTGCCACACATACTTCCTGGCACAACTTCCTTTCTCCTGTCTGATGGAAAAATGTCGCTAGGGCCTTGGCCACAGTTTCCTGTCTCCTTAGAGCACAAGACACAGTCTCAGTACTGCCCTACTGGCTGATGTTATACCAAGACAGGGAAAGAATCTCCAGAAGACAGAATAGACATGTGATGATGGCCACACTGCCTTCACCTACCCATTCCACAGTGGGTATCCCATGGCTTGGAGTATATTCAGAGTCAAGTCTCCTGTATTTCAGGGATGGCAACTAAGGGAAGACTTGTTCCCAGGACAGTTCTTTTGAGAAGATATACAGGTTTTAGAGGTTTCCATAATTTGTAGGTTGTGCTGGTTGACTTTTGTCAACCTGGCACAAATTTGAATGTATCTGAGTAATTGAGAAAATACCCCCATACAATTGGCCTATAGGCAAGTCTGTGGTATTGTCTTGATTAATGATGATGTTGGAGGTCCTAGTTCACATTGGGCAATACTACACTTGGCTTATGGTAGTGAGTGCTATAAGAAAGCAAGCTAATCAAGCCATAGAGCAAGCCAGTAAGCAGCACACCTCCATGGCCTCTGTATCAGTTCCTACCTTCAGATTTCTGCCCTGCTTGAGTTCCTGTCCTGACTTCCCTCAGTGACAGACTATCACCGAGAAGTAGGAGATAAAATAAACCCTTTTCTCCCTAAGTTGCTTTTGATCATATTTATCTCAACAGTAGAAACCTAAGACACTGACTAAGAGGTCCATGGATTGTGGCCCAATACATCTGCCATGTGACCATTACCGTAGTTCTCACTGGCATCAGAAGGAGTCCCTGTCACTCATGCCCCTGACCTTGCACATGTGGCTCTCCCTGGGTCCCAGTCTCACTCTTTTCCAGACTGTGTTTTCTGTAGACATCTTTTTCTTTATTTCCTTTCCTTCCAGAGTCATCTCTTGGGGCTCTCCCCTGGGAGCCTCCTTAATTTCCCACTGTTATGGAATGCACTCCTCCATCCATCCTTAGCCCCTGAACATTGAGGTTCTCCAGGAGGCTACCATAGATCTAACTTAGAGCCATCCTGACCATCATATTCAACATCATTGTCTCCTCCTGTCTTCAACAAGTGTGGTTCCTTTATTTGTCTCTACTTCTTCTAAGGCTATTTATCACCTTCTAACATTTACATAAGCTTTATATTAGCAGTATATGTAATATTTAGATGTGTATGTGTATGGGCACACATGCCACAGTGGTAGTGTGGAGTTGGGAAGACAACTTTCAGAAGTCTATTCTCCCTGCCCATCCTTATGAGGGTCCCTGAAATGGAGACTGAACCCAGGTCATCACACTTTATCCACTGAGCCTTCTTTCTATCCCAGGACCAAATGTAGTAGTATCTCTTTAATGCTGAGTATTGTAATGTTGGGCAAGTAGGGCATTTGGCTGATGTGTTCATTTATGTATCTTAAGTCCTTTGAACTATATTTGGAAATTAGTAAGTCTTTGGCACTGGGGATTGAGCCCAGGGCTATGAACATGCTAGTAATGTGTTCTACTGATGAGCTTTATCCCTGGTATCATGGACAGCAGTTGGTGATCAGGGAGTGACAGTGGTGCATCCTGCTAGGATGTGCTTCCCCTTCAAGGAAAGGCCCAAAGCTAACTCATCACTTGGACTCAACATTTGGTGCAGGATTGAGTGCAGAGCATATAGCAATAGAGTAAAGCCCTCGCCTAGCATTCAAGGACCTTGTCATCTATGACTAAGTTTAACTTCTGGCCTCTCCAGCAAAGTAGCATGGGAAGAGGTTTGGCTGAAAGAGTGGCCAGCAGGGTGATTTTGCCTTTCTCACTGTGGGTCACTGTTGGCTGCCCAGCTTGCCAATTACAGAGTCATTGGCAAGCTTGAAAACGTAATAAAAGAAATAAAAGCTTTTAATTGAGAGCCATCTTAAATATGATGATACACACATACATACACCTGACTCTGAACTTTAAACACACATGCTTGTAGAAGCAGGACTCACATCCGGACTTCAAATGTTGCCAGTGTCCTAGGAGCTTCATATCCGCTCCTACTCTCCTATAAGATCACGAGACCAATATGTCTGCTAGGATACAAAGTACCATGAGTAAGCAAGCACCAGACAGAAGAAATAGGCCCACACACTGTTTAAAAATAGTGATTTGAGGCTGGTGAAAGGGCTAAGTGGATAAAGGTACCTGCCACTAAGACTGATGACCTGAGTCCAATCCCAGAGATGCACAGGGTAGAAGGAGAGAACTGAATTCCTTGAGTTCTTCTGACCACTGCATGCTGAATTCTATCAACTCTAATAGTTCATATCCCCAGAAAATAATTTTAAAAAATAGTGTGCTGAGTGGTGGGTGGAACACACCTTTAATCCCAGCACTCAGGAGGCAGAAGCAACTCTGTGAGTTCAAGGCCAGCCTGGCCTACAGAGTGAGTTCTAGGATAGCCATGGCTATTACACAGAGAAATCCTGTCTCACAAAACCAAAATAAATAAATTAAATTAAATTTAAAAAATAGTGTTTATATTTTAACACTTAGACTAGCATGTTTTAGCTAAATATTCATTAACAATAACATATACAGACAAAATAATGTGTACAAATACATATAAACATACAAATAAAATAAAATGTATTTGAGAAATGTTTTGGTCTTTGAGCAGTAAGTAAAAATTCAGATAGATTTATAGCCACCAAAAATAGTACATTTTCATAAGTATCAGCCAAGAGATTTTGCAACTATTTACTTCTCACTAAAGACAATCTAAAAAGTGAATTGGTGGCATTAAAAAACTGATTCCAAATGGAAATTTTGAAATACAGGACTGGTGAGATGACTTGGTGGGTAAAAGCACTTGCTGTGCAAGCCTGGAGACCTGAGTTCAATCCCCAGACCTGGTAGAAGAGGAAGGCTTAATCCTGACAATTGTCTTTAGACTTCCACAGTTATACTGTGGTGCTCACAAAAATGTTTCTCTCTCTCTCTCTCTCTCTCTCTCTCTCTCTCTCTCTCTCTCTCTCTCTCTCTCTCTCTCACACACACACACACACACACACACACACACACACACACACACACACACACACACACACACACACACAAACATCATACGTCCACATATACACACACAAACAAACATCAAACATTATCCCCACATACACACAATTTAAAAATAATACTTGAGAAGAAGGAAGAGCCAAGAACACGGGGGCAGGGGTAGAGTTGGAAAAACACAGAAATATGAAAAATCATCAATCTCTGGTGGAACTAAAACTTCTAACAAGGAGAATATTTCAGGAAACAAGTGAACGGAATCCAAGAATTTCTGGCTCCTTGTATTTTCTGAGAGGAAAGAACAATTAAATTCAGACATTAATAAGCTAAGTGTATTAATATTACTAGGGTAACTGTCAAAATAATAGAAATCAAGTACAGAACTTCCAAACTAGTAGAGGGGGAAAGGACCATAAAATACCTAACTGAAAGAATGAGAAAGGAGTAGTTATAGAACAAAATAAGCAAGCCAAATGAAAATCACTGTGTAAGGTGAAAAATTTAACCTAAATAGAACATTACGTTAAGAAAAACAATTAAACAGTACAATGAAACAAACTTAAAAGCAAAAATTGTTTGCATACTCTTTATGAGACAAGCCTAAACTATGACAGGGTTGAAAGTAAAGGACCAGAGAAAGTCATACACCATAAGCAATAGACAAAAGAAGATGACCAGAACCATGCAAAATGCAGGACAAACCAGACTTGAAGCAAATAGCCTTACTAGAACAAGAAAGCCATTTTATTACAAAGAGTTGTTGAACTTTAAAAGGCAAGAATTTAAGATTTGTGTGCACATTTCAAAAAATATGAAGAAAATGGGCAGAAGTACAAAGATAATAAGAAAAACCCACAATGTCAGTATAAGATTTTTCACACATTATTCTGACTGAACAAGCAAGCATACTAAAAATTCAGTAAGAACACTGTATCAGTTACTTCTCTGTTGCTGTGATAAAATGCCCCAGTTGGAAGCAACATGAGGAAGAAAAGCATTTCTTTTGGCTTTGGGCTCCGGAAGACAAGGAAGGCTTGGCAACAGGCCAGGAAACATGGTGGCAGGACCAGAAAGCTGGCTGGGCACATTTTTTACCCATTCAAGAAACGAAGGGGGAAAACAGAGAGTGTGGGAGAACTATAGCATCTCAAATCCCTTCCCCAGTGACAAACTTCCTCCAGCAAGGTTCCTCCTTCTAAAGGTTCCATTATCTCTCCAAGCATGCCACAACTAGGGACCAAGAGTTCAAATGCATCCCTTTTTCCTCCTTCATTTCTTCCTCTTTTGTTTTTGTTTTCATTTTTGTTTTTCAAGACAGGTTTCTCTGTGAAACAGTCCTGACTGTTCTGGAACTCACTCTGTAGACCAGGAAGGCCGTGAGCTGACAGCAATCTGCTTGCCTCTGCCTCCCAAGTGCTGGTTCCCAAGTGCTGGTGGTGTACACCACCGCTGCCTGGCTCAAACACATTTCTTATTCAAACCACCAGAGATATTGGGATACTTAATCTTGTAAATAAAGTTTTACTAAGACACATTCTGCTTTTGTTTGTTTGTTTGAGACAAGCTCTCACTCTCACTATGTAGCTCAGACTGGTCTTGAACTTGGCATGATCTTCTTGTTTCAGCCACCCAAGTGCTGAGATTACCAGCATAAGTCACCATTCCTGGAAAGACATGTTCATTTTTATTGATTTGTCACCTGCCACTGCTTATATTTTGCACGGACAGGAGTGGGTATTATAGCTGAGGGAGGCCTAGCATACCCAATATATTCATATCTGCCCTTTACAGAAAAAAAGTTGATTTGATACCATATATGTGGTATTATATCTATATACATATGTGCATATAGATATGAAAATAATAAAGGATGAAAGTTAAAATGTCAAGAATCCACAGTAAGAAATTTGATAAAGAACAGCAAAATAAACCCCAAGGAAATAGTAAATAACGGAAGGCAATGAAGGAAAATGGTCATGTAATAGAGGGATGACAGAACTCAACCCTTTTTCCTGAAAAAGCTAAAATGATGACCATGTCTCTAGTGGAGAAATGGAACCAACAGATGGCATTCAAGCACTACTACATCACACATGTATGCATGTACGTGTGCTCTCTCTCTCTCTCTCTCTCTCTCTCTCTCTCTCTCTCTCTCTCACACACACACACACACACACACACACACACACACACACCATCATATGAACCATGGCACATATGTGGTGATCAGAGGACATCATGGGATTTAGTTCTTTCTTCCTACCATGTGTGTCCTGGTGATAAAACTCAGTTCCTCAGACTTGGCAGCAAGTGCTTTTTCCGACTGAGCCATCTCTCTGGCCTGAGAAGCTCATATGTTAAAGACAATATACTAGCAAAATTGAGAAACAGGATGTCAAATTAACAGAAAATTACAACATCAAGTTGGCATAAGAAGAACTGAAAATACATGAATAATTTTATAACCTATATAAACATTGTGTTCAGTAAGAGCTTTGATCCCCAGATGGTTCCTGCATTGCACTCTATCAAACACATCAGAAAGATGTCTCCTGTTTGTACAGACTCTTCCAGAAGACATATCATGAGGAAGTGTAGCTGTGATGCCAAAACTGGGGACAGAGAACAGGAAGGACACTACCTCCAGAGAGATCGAAGACTTTATTGTCCCAACCAAGGCAGTCCTGTGTGTTGAAGAGTTAAAGAATTGTTGGAGGCAGGTGATACTGTACTGTTCAGCACAGCCCCCGCACTCAGCAAACTATTCTTCCTTGTATGAATGGATGGATGGATGGATGGATGGATGGATGGATGGGAGGGTGGATGGGTGGACAAATGGATGATTTCAGAATAACATGTATAAACTGAAGTTTTCCCAGGCAAACCAAGACATACACCTCCCTAAACCTCACATGTGAACATAAGTTCAAACAAAACCTAAAAAAAACAAGATACAAAAAATTGCAGTACATAAAAATGGTCACAGTGGATTTATCTGGACTATAGATTATTTGGATAATTAGGAAATAGATTTGTGTGATCCATTGCATTAGAAGATGAAGGAAGAAACTATGTGTGACAGTCTCACTATATGTGGAACAATGAACGTGAATTGACCCTAAAAATTCTTAGTAAACCTAGGAATCAAGGGGAACTTCCTTAATCTGATAAAGCATATCTGCC